>OY253751.1:11457524-12057524 GCA_958009045.1 Oxytorus armatus | reverse complement strand
TATTACCTTTAAGTTCCATTTTAAATAGTAAATTCGTATGGCGTTTCTTTCTTTTTTTATAAAATAATGTATGTATCAAACTCAGATATATATGACTTTAATATATTCTCGTACATTATATATACTAGAAACTAATATTGGGAACTTATAATATTATTATCTCTTCTTATAATATTGTTATTTCTTTGCATAGAGTTAAGATTATTGCTATAAAGACTGAACGGACATAATATATATATATTAGGGCAATTTTTTTTCGACTATTTTTTTTCTCAGTCCCCACTTGAAATTTTGTTGGATATGTCGACATTCCCTGAAATTCCCTGAAAGTTACAGCTTTCTTAATTCTAAGTACTTTCCCTTAGCGTGAAAAGATTTTCCATCTAAAATACACGTAAATCGAATTTTTTTTTTTCAAAATTCTATAACTCAGCCGCATTATATGCTATTATATTGTTCTTGGTTTCGAGTTACTCAGAATAAAATAATCTAGAAAAGTGCCTATTGCGGCGAAAGTGTAAATTGTACTGGTGAGTTGGTACGGGTCACTGGTGTTGATTTTTACCCAAAATTCTCGTTTTTTTGCTGTTATCTCCGAAACAATCAACTTTACGAAAAAAATGTAAATGAAAAATTTGTTGGAAATTTAATTTCCTACAAAAAAGAGCTCATCGAACCAATTGCTTAGATTAATATTTCTTGAGATATTGAACTTTAACTTATGAGTAGTATACAATTTTCACGGTAATATAAACCGTAAAAATTGTATACTACTCGTAAGTTAATCTAAGCAATCGGGTCAATAGGACCTTTTTTTGTAGGAAATTAAATTTCCAACAAATTTTTCATGTACATTTTCTCGTAAAGTTAATTGTTTCGGAGATAACAGCAAAAAAACGAGAATTTTGGGTAAAAATCAACTTCAGTGACCCGTACCAAATCACCAGTACAATTTACACTTTCGCTGCAATAGGCACTTTTCTAGATTGTTTTATTCTGAGTAACTCGAAACCAAGAACAACATAATAGCATAAAATGCGGCTGAGTTATAGAATTTAAACTTTTACCGAGGATAAAAACTCCATTCAAAATCCCATTGGTATTGCCATTGGTGCCTATGGGAAATTGAATGGTAAAACTTTGTCATTGGCAAAACTGCCTAGGCATTTTTCCCAATGACAAAATGCCATTGAAACCCTCCAATGACATGCAATTGCTTGTGCCTATGGCAATACTAATCCGATTGTGAATATCATTTTTACCATGCATTTTTCCATAGGCAATGGCAATGCCAATGGGATTTTGAATGGAGTTTTTACCCTCGGCAAAACTGCCTTCAATTGCCATTGTGTTTGAAGCAATGGAAATTCAAGGGCATTACTTAACGGCAATGAATGGAAAATGTTGCTAAGGGCTACTCACAATACATGAAAATGGCGTATTGTCATTATTATTAATTAATAGTAATAATAATAATTGTATTGTAAGTACTATGAGTTATTTCATTCTTATTCTCGACTTATTATTATTTTATTTTATCTGAGTTATTTCATAGTCGGGAGTTGTCTAATTTTTTTTATAACAAAAAATTCATATTAAATAGCTATATTCAAGAAGTTATTTATTCGTTAATAATGTTCTCATATTAAGGAATTTAAGGAATATTGAATGATCGCTACGGCGGTATAAACTACATAATTTTCTCAACAAATATATTAATAAATCATATAGACATTAACATTGCCAGTATCGATCCAAAGTGTTGATACGTTTGGGGTACTGTGATAACACAAGTACGCGAATGGATATGTTGTTATTTGAGTGAGAACAAAGACAATTCACTTACTCCAATTCTTACGGCTGGTTAAGAAGTTGGGTATGTCGCTCGGACATTTGCTACCGAGAATGAGACTGTAACCCCAACAGAAGACGGTCAAAATGTAGCTTCAGGGGTAGAAGAAGCGTAGAGTGAGAATAGCACGAATTTGCCGGTAACGTGGCTAGCAATAACCGCCCCGTTATGCTCGTCATGTAATTTAATAAAGGGGTTTGCGCGACACCCAGTCAATGCGCGCCAACGAAGCTGCAATGTGTCTACTCCCATCTTTATCTTTACTATGGTGTGTGTCATTTTCTGTGTATGTATCTAAGTTTTTCTGTGATGATTGCATCGCAAATATGATGCGAACAGATTTCCACGAGGGTGGCTCTCAGTGGAATGGGACTATCTTTCGATATCAGCCGACAGCCCGATTCATAAGTGCTCAAGCTGAATCAATCAGACTTTCAGACGCTCAAATTTTTGTAAAATTTCATAATTAAGAATAATGCGAATGGCTTGAAAATTGCAATATGCATTTAAATTGCGCACTCGAACCATTGAATCCGTCGTCTTAATCACGGCAACAAATCATCAAAAGAATAAAGATAATATAGCTGCACAAAATAAATCGATATTCTCGTGTGGGTGGTATCTTTGAATGTAGACCAAATCAATTATTAAACGAAGTCTGTATTATAAAAAACACGGTAATTATAGCTATCTAAAGATGTAATATTCTGTGATGCAGATATTTTCAGGGTTATGGTTCATGGGTAAATACAGCAAACCGCATCCATTTCCTGCAGGTTGCTTTTCCGCATAGTTCGAGCGAGTCTACTTCTGTGACATCCTAGACTACATTTTCATGCAAACCAAATACTCAAATGTCCGAGTTTGACATCGAGGATGCTACAAAATCCTTGCTCGGGCAGGAGATATAACCTTATAATATAACATAGATACAATTCAGCATTTCCATAAAATATAGCTGGTATACTTTTTGTTCCCGAAAACCAAATTGATGACAAAACAAGTATTGGGATGCTTGTTTACATCAATTTAGTTTACGGGAACAACAAATATGAAATGTTAATGCAACAGCGTTCCAAGTTCCAAATAGGTAGGAAATTATATATTTGAATATATTTAGACAGATAGGCAATTCTGAGCGTGCGCACGTACACGCGTGTGTATGTGTACATGAGTGCCTTGTATCAAACAGATTAGATTTTCCTCAGATTTGATGCAAGTATTTAAGTCGTTAGTTTTGGGATTAGTAAACAAAATTTGTATTTGTTTTAACATGTTTAATATTTATTTGATGAAGGTAAAAGTTGACACAAATATGATGAAGTGTTCACTAATTATTTGTATCCAGCTTGGAGCGAATCGACAGAAGAGCTCAGGTTTTATAAAGATGTTGACTAAAGAAAAAGAATGTAAATTAAATTTGCATATTCCTCACTCATCATTTTCCAAGCTCCGGCATAGCTCTTCCTTTGAGCATGCGATTTTCTCAATTCTGGTTCACTCGTAGAGGAAACTGTGCTGTTTTTGAAAATGATGAGACAGCAATCTCCAAGCCTAACTTGCATCTTCGTTTTTATAACGCGATATATTAGGTATATTAGAGGCAAATATACCATTTCCCAGAAGCATTAAAAAATGTAAAAAAACTGAAAATTCAATAAAATCTGATCCCATTTACCGATTCACCGGCATACTCAATACCAAACGTGTCTGTACTCACTTCAAGTTTCATTCCCAATTTCAGTTCAATATCTAAAAAATTGCACAACGTAAAATAATTTCCAAAAATTTCTGAAATATTAAAATTGTATATGAATTTTAACAAAAAGGGACTGAATAGAATTTAAGGGGGAATTTCAAGGGGAATATGATTTTCTCACTTATAAGGGAAAATGATGCTTCTCCTTATTCAATGAATTTCAAGCCGTTCTCGTAATATACCCACACGTACACGTTACAAACAATGCACACATCCACGAAAACATTTTTTTCTGAATGTCATTTTGGGATATGTAGACAGTTTTGAATATCCTAACATAAAAATCTCGAACATTTTTCTTCGCGAACACAAAGGTATTAGATGAATATTGCCTAATGCATTAACAAAGCTCCCACCTTATGGAATCCTCAATCGACAATTTCACTTCCTCGTAGATGTGGCTTTGTCCATGCAGACAAATAATGAGAAAGCAATGCCCAAGAAAGATTACATTTAATTGTTTGTTATTCACAATAATGTCTTTATTATTATTATTTTTTAATCACTTTCTTTATTCCAACGTATGCCGTTTCGAGATTTTACGTATGAACCTTCCCAATTCCATGTTTTCCATTTTCCCCCAATCACTCCCAACCACCACTTCCCTAACCTAACCTAACTCCCATTGCGCCCGCAGGCGTTTTAGCACTTAGCAAAATTTTCCATATGCAGTCAATGGCAAAGGCTGATTACCATAGTTGCAATCCACATTGTATGGCAAAGTTAAGGGAAAATTTTTAGTGGTAGCAAGCTGAATGGAAAGTCAATGGCAAACTCGAATGGCAATTTCTTCGCACACAAACTGAATGGAAAGCCAATGGCAAACTCCAGTGGCAGTTTTTTTCCATAGAAACTGAATGGTAAATTTGTATGGCGTTTCTTTCTTGTAAAATAATGTATGTATCAAACTCAGAGCTATATACTACTAATATTATGAACTTATAATATTATCTCTTTTTATAATATTGTTATTTCTTTGCATAGATTTAAAAAAATTGCAGTAAAGACTGAAAGGACATAATATATATCTCTCTATATTATATAAATATATCGCCGCCGCCGCCGTGTACAAGAGTTCAGGACCGAAGATGGCCGAAGATTACCGAAGATGACCGAAGATGACCGAACCCCCAACCCTGGATACGCAGAATGGGGTGGCCCGAGAGGGGGTTGGCGCGCGAAGCGTGCGGGGGGCAGAGCTTCCCTAGTATATATATATATATATATATATATATATATATATATATATATATATATATCTCTATATTATATAAATATATCGCCGCCGCCGCCGTGTACAAGAGTTCAGGAACGAAGATGGCCGAAGTTTACCGAAGATGACCGAACCCCCAACCCGGGGGGGTTGCGCTGAATGGAATGGCCCGCGGGGGGGTTGGCGTGCGAAACGCGCAGGGGGGCAGAGCTCTCCTAGTATATATATATATATATATACTAGGAGGGCTTTGCCTCATTTATGATTAATTAATATTGATCATTAATTGATCAATGCTGTAAAAAGTTATTTTCTGTCAGAAAACTAGTTCTACTGGGCTAGTATTTAACACAATAGTTACAAAGAGGTGGACAAAATACTCAAAATACTCAAAAGTTGCCGCGAAATGGCACACCCTAATATATATATATAGGGTGGCCCTTAAAAAAAAAATTGATCGCGCCGCCCTTCAAAGCGGTTCCGAATACTAAAAACAAACCTACGCGAAGCGCCAGCTATGTCCGTTAACGCCTTACATACGTCGAGAATTTTCAAAAAATCGATTTTTTTTTGTTTACAGATTATTATTCCTTATAGTCTTAGGCGTATTTCTGTGTAAGCTGATTGTAAAAATTCCCCATAGTTCAAAAGTTATTATAGATAATGTGACTGCCCGACGAAAGGACAAAAACAAAAGAGGCCAGAACAATTCGTCGATTAGAAAAAAATAAACAACAACAATTTTTTACTGACAAGGAAGGCGTACAATATGAAGCTGGAATGGGAGATTAGACGTAAGTTAACTAAATAAATTTAAAAAATTCATAAAGTTCTTGCTCCAGCCGCGCGCGACTTCGAGCGAAACGCGCTTGAAACTTTAAACGCGTTTTTCTCAAAACTACCTTTTCTGACACGGTCGGCATGATAACTCGTACGGTTTTTAATATTTTTTGATGATTTTTTTTTTTAATATTCGGAATTGTTTTTTCTATAGTCTGTCGAGCCGGATTTTTAAAATTATAATTAGAGAATTTTATAAAAACAATTAAAGTGTGACTTTTTTGACACAAACTTAACATTTTTTTTTAAATTACCGTAAATTGTTTAATTTTTCGAAATTCAAAAATCCGGCTCGACAGACTATAACTACTACCTTATTTTACAAGAATTTCTTTACATTTTGCAGATCCGTCAACATTTGAGGAAGAAATACTGCCGACCGTGGAGCTACTTTTTTTTTACAGTGCTTCAAAAAATGTGATTTTTCATGTTGTAATTTAAAAAAAAAAAATTGAAATAAATTTTTTTACAAACTTAACACAGTAATAAACAATGTGTAAGAATTTTTTTATCAATTTCTATTTCTATCCCTCCTAAAAACAGTTTTTCTTTTGGTACGTTTTCGGTACCGCTGGACGTATGTAAGGCCTTAAGAGGAAGACGTGCCTGTAAGCATGAACTTAAATTTAAATATCAATATTTCTTCATGATTGGAGAAATTTTGATGTTTTTAATCTAGTTTATGTGTCAATATTTTTTTAACTTTCTGAAGCTATTGTATATTGGTATCCAATATACAGATCAAATAATTTGGTCCTCCATACTAGATTTGATGAGCGTTCAGGTCTGCCATCCTATTATTTTGGAACAATGGTTTCATTTAACTGCTGTCAAACGTTTTTAATCATATCAAAATCAAACGTTAAATTTGCATCTTGTCAGAAAAATCTATTAAGTAAGAAGGATATAAATTCACGATAAACCATTCACATTGAACTTTCGGATCGGCCAGAATTGTTTTTTTTTTCAATTTTGTTAGAAATATTCCTTGTGTGCTGAGATGCAAACATATTTATATTTCACTGAGATCAGACTTCCAGTGATGTGGATAAAAAATATATTTGAAAATTACTTTCGCAAAAATGCATAAGGACATTTTAAATTTGGCAGGACTTTAAACTTGGCGAGCTTGTTCGTTTTATTGAAAACAAAGAAATTATTTATTCGCACAAGTCATCCAATTGGTCGGATAAAATATTTTATTTTTAAAAACTATTCGGTTTATCGTGAATTTATTTCCTTCTTACGTAATAGATTTTTCTGACAAGATGCAAATTTAACGTTTGATTTTGATATGATTAAAAACGTTTGACAGCAGCTAAATCAAACCATTGTTCCAAAATAATAGGATGGCAGACCTGAACGCTCATCAAATCTAGTATGGAGGACCATATTATTTGATCTGTACATTGAATACCAATATACAATAGCTTCGGAAAGTTAAAAAAAAAATTGACACATAAACTAGATTAGAAAAATCAAAATTTCTCCAATCATGAAAAATTGATATTTAAATTTAAGTTCATGCTTACAGGCACGTCTTCCTCTTAACGGACATAGCTGAGGCTTCGCGTAGGTTTTTTTGTTAGTATTCGGAACCGCTTTGAAGGGCGGCGCGATCAATTTTTTTTTACCCATATTAAGGGACCCATATAATATATATATATATATATTAGGGCGATTTTTTTTTTCTCAGTCCCTACCTGAAATTTTGTTGGATATGTCGAAAAACAAATTCCCTAAAAGTAACAGCCCTTGATTTGTTGACTTTTACTCAAAATTCTCGTTTTTTTGCTCTTATCTCCGAAACAATTAACTTTACAAAAAAAATGTGAATGAAAAATTTGTTGGAAATTTAATTTCCTACAAAAAAGGTCCTATCGACCCAATTGCTTAGAGTAATATTTCTTGAGATATTGAACTTTAACTTATGAGTACTATACAATTTTTACGGTTTATATTATCATACAAATTTTATATTACTCATAAGTTAAAGTTCAATATCTCAAGATAAATCAATCTCAGCAATTGGGTCGATAGGACCTTTTTTGTAGGAAAATAAATTTCCAACAAATTTTTCGTTTACATTTTTTTCGTAAAGTTAATTGTTCCGGAGATAACAGCAAAAAAACGAGAATTTTAGGTAAACATCAACTTCAGTGACCCGTACCAACTCACCAGTACAATTTACACTTTCGCCGCAATAGGCACTTTTCTAGATTGTTTTATTCTGAGTAAATCGAAACCAAGAACAATATAATAGCGTAAAAATGCCGCTGAGTTATAGAATTTTGAAAAAAAAAAAAATCCGATTTACGTGTATTTTAGATGAAAAATCTTTTCACGCTAAGGGAAAGTACTTAGAATTAGTATTAAGGGCTGTAACTTTCAGGGAATTTGTTTTTCGACATATCCAACAAAATTACAAGTGGGGACTGAGAAAAAAAAATCGCCCTAATATATCTCTCTCTCTCTATATTATATAAATATATCGCCGCCGCCGCCGTGTACAAGAGTTGAGGGGGGAGCCCGGGGCGAGATGGGCGATATAATAATAATAATAATAATAATAATAATAATAATAATAATAATAATAATCGGTGGGAATAGCCCGAGGGGGGGTACGCCGAATGGAATGGCCCGAGGGGTGGTTGGCGCGCGAAGCGCGCAGGGGGACAGAGCCCCCTGGTATATCTCTCTATATTATATAAATATTTCGCCGCCGCCGCCGCCGCCGCCGTCGTGTACAAGAGTTGAGGAGAGCGAGCGGGATCGAGTAGGCTGGGTGAGGGGATCGAGCGGGGGCGGGGGCGGCGCGGGAGCGGTCGTGGGGGGGGGGGCGAAGCGCGCAGGGGGGCAGAGCCCCCCTAGTATATATGTATATACTAGGGGGGCTCTGCCCCCCTGCGCGCTTCGCGCGCCAACCCCCCTCGGGCCATTCCATTCGGCGGACCCCCCCCCCGGGCTATTTCATTCGGCGTAACCCCCCTGGGCCTATTCCCCCCGATTATTATTATTATTATAGGTGGGTCAGCTTCACCAAACGGCAAGGTCTTTCCCGTTTGGTGAAGCTGACCGTTTTCCCCTTGTGGTAAAGGGAAATCGATTAGCTTCACCAAACGGGGCAACCCTAACCCGTTTGGTGAAGCTGACCTCCTCAACTCTTGTACACGGCGGCAATATATTTATATAATATAGAGAGATATATATATATAATTACTAGGGGGGCTCTGGCCCCCTGCGCGCTTCGCGCGCCACCCCCCCCCCCCCCCCCCCGCCCCCACCAACGCCTCCCCCGCCCCGGCTCGATCCCCTCAACTCTTGTACACGGCGGCGGCGGCGGCGGCAAAATATTTATATAATATAGAGAGATATATATGAGGCATTCTTCAAAAACTTATATAGTCGTCATTTTTCTTCGCAAACATCTCAGATAATTCCTATTATTTTCCAGTTTTTACTTGATTATAGTTTGTGTGCATTTTTGTGTGATTTATTATATTCAATGGCATCTCTTAATGGCGATGAATGTCAAATTTCGCTAAGGGAGCTGCATCGTATTTGCCATGGACACATGAAAACTGCGGAAAACCTGGATCGATAGTGTCAGTTTGTTTTGAATGAGTTTCAGTTGTATTTACTACATCAGAAATCCAATAAAACTGCCGAACGCTTAACAGTCGTCGTGGCAGCCAGCGCACGACTAAGCGGTCATGCATCCGAATAGTGTCCGCGGCAAAAGTTGCTTAACTTGTATGATCGCCAGAGCCGCGCATCGGCGGCGCGTCCACTGTTGCCGGATCAATAATGCCTTTAGATTTTGCGTAAAAACTAATTTGCATCATGACTCTCTTCTGAAAATCCGTACTCGCAATGCCAGCTGGTGACGCGATGGTGTAATCTGAGCAAGTGCGAACTGTCTACGTAAAAGCAGTGCGGGCAGTCTATGGATTACCAATATACCAAATACCAGTAGAAAAAGCGCTAGCACTAGTGGCAAATGGCCCAACACTTTCTATTTCCGCAACAACTCTGGTGGATCGAGCCCTCGCACTGCCCGTCCATGAGGTATAATCGAATTGGCCTTATACCCCAAGATTTTCTGGCACCGCACCGCCGCTACCCATCAACCAAGCAACCGAGGACGCTGTATTCGCTTTTCTTATTTCATTCATTCCTTTGCCCTTTTAGAATTATCCTGAGCGCGAACAAACGCATACACACGAAACGCATATAGACGTAAACATACACGTGGAACATACACGTTCACTCTCATATTGTATATAGAAAATCGTAGGAGAGAAGTCAACGTACATGGCGTTCTCCATGTGGAATCTCACCGGCTTTATTGCTGGCGAAAATAAGGAAAATCAACGTAAATGCCAGGGTTCTATACTACGAAGTGATAAAAGGGATCTCTTCTCCGCATATATTCACAATGAGAGAATGCTTCAGTATTTTCAATATGAAATACAAAATCGAAAATATCTTTTTAATTTTGGTTGTTTTTTCTAGTTTACCTGCTCTATTTATTACATTGAGAGTGTTTTCTTATCTTACTACCATAATAAAGCTGGAGAATTTGTATGTTTGTTCGAACGCGATAATCTCAAGAAATACTAATCCTATTTAAAAATTCTGTTTACATTAGATAGCCCGTTTATTTGGGAAGGCTCTAGACGATGTGACTTCATGTTATGACCCTAAGGAGCGGCGGCGCCGTCGGTTTATTTTTTAGTGATTGCTCCTATTATTTTTCGACATAATTTGCGGATGGTATTTATAGTTCATGAGATGCACTTGATTATGTACTCATCATACGTATGAAACAGGTATATAATCCATATTTAACATCGGTGAAATCGCGGGGCACAGCTAGTTTTTCATAAAAGTATCTGTTTCCACTCTTCCACATATCAGATTACATAATTTCAATCAATTATTCAATTTTCCTCTACAGTTCAAGTCTCTTCAAAGTTTTATTTCTCGGGGTGGTAGACGAGATGAGTATAGCATTGAAATAAGCGCCTACAACTTTAGTGTTATATTTTTATTTATTAGTGTTTCCATCGTATACCTTGTTCAGATTTTTACATGTTCCATCGCTGTCGTTCCAATTTATACATTCCATTCTGTGAGACCCCATCCATCCCTTCTCAGAGTGGTCCCCAAGCATATTTTTCTAATGCATCACTGTGTCGTATCTGCACGATCATATAGGAAAACTGCGGAAAACTAGGCCGTTACAAGTGGCTACATTTTATTGGATTATAGTAATATTAACCATCGGAAACCGCATAAAAGTGCCTCATCGCGCTCAGCGGCAGGCGCTCAATCTAATGCACGGCTAAGCGGTCACCTGTCCGACTATTGACCGAGACCAATTCTACTTACTCAGAAGATCACTGAAACCGCGCATACTGACCACACGTATGCTGTTGTCGTTAATTTTATGGTAGTATACGGTCATATTTGCTCAAGTAGCGACGCTTTCATACAATAAATCTTGACTTTTTGTAGTTGAATTTTCATATACATGAGCGAATCACATTCGTTCAATACCATCATAATAAAATAAAAAAAGAATCGACAACAGTGGAGGCGCGATCGGTGCGCGGCTCTGGCGATCGCCCAAGTTAAGGCCTTACATACGTCGAGAATTTTCAAAAAATCGATTTTTTTTTGTTTACAGATTATTATTCCTTATAGTCTTAGGCGTATTTCTGTGTAAGTTGATTGTAAAAATTCCCCATAGTTCAAAAGTTATTGCAGAACCGGAAAATGCGAACCGGCTGAAACACGCGCGAATCAACGCTACCAAAGCAACAAAAGAGGCCAGAACAATTCGTCGATTAGAAAAAAATAAACAACAACAATTTTTTACTGACAAGGAAGGCGTACAATATGAAGCTGGAATGGGAGATTAGACGTAAGTTAACTAAATAAATTTAAAAAATTCATAAAGTTCTTGCTCCAGCCGCGCGCGACTTCGAGCGAAACGCGCTTGAAACTTTAAACACGTTTTTCTCAAAACTACTTTTTCTGACACGGTCGGCATGATAACTCGTACGGTTTTTAATATTTTTTGATGATTTTTTTTTTAAATATTCGGAATTGTTTTTTCTATAGTCTGTCGAGCCGGATTTTAAAAATTATAATTAGAAAATTTTATAAAAACAATTAAAGTGTGACTTTTTTGATACAAACTTAACATTTTTTTTTAAATTACCGTAAATTGTTTAATTTTTCGAATTTAAAAAATCCGGCTCGACAGACTATAACTACTACCTGATTTTACAAGAATTTCTTTACATTTTGCAGATCCGTCAACATTTGAGGAAGAAATACTGCCGACCGTGGAGCAACTTTTTTTTTACAGTGCTTCAAAAAATGTGATTTTTCATGTTGTAATTTTTGAAAAAAAAAATTGAAATAAATTTTTTTACAAACTTAACACAGTAATAAACAATGTGTAAGAATTTTTCTATTAATTTCTATTTCTATCCCTCCTAAAAACAGTTTTTCTTTTGGTACGTTTTCGGTACCGCTGGACGTATGTAAGTCCTTAAGCAGCTTTAGCCGCGATCACTGCTCGGACGGGTGACCGCTTCGCCGTGCACTGGCTGGCGCGCCAACTGTTGAGCGGGAGCCAGTTTTATTGAGTTTCTGATGTAGTAAATACAACGGAAACTCACTAAAAAAACAAAGACGTCTATATCGACACAGGTTTTTCGCAGTAATCCATGGCAAATGCGTAACTGCGTAGTTAAGGCGTCTGCGGGCGCAATGGAAGTCAAGTTAGATTATCGAAGTGCGGATAGGGAGTGATAAGAGGAAAAATGGGAAAAAATAGAATTGGGAAGGGTGCCGACAGCAGTGGACGCGTGGTCGTTGCGCGGTTTCGGCGCTCTCCCATGTTAAGCGGTATTGGCCGCGGTCAGTACTGGGATGGGTGATAGCTTAGCCGTGCACAGGCTAGCACGCCAGCTACTGAGCGGGAGGCAATTTTTCTGAGTTCCTGATGGTAAGACAACTGAAACTCAATAAAAAAAAGTAAAAAGCCGTCTGTATCGGCACGGGTTTTCCGCGGCTTCTCCGTGCCCACGGAAAATGCGATACAGCGTAGCTAAAAAAACAGCTGCGGATGCGACGAAAGTTAGGTTTGCTTAGCATGGTGCAGGTAGGGAGTAATAGGAGGGAAATTGGGAAGGTTCATACGTAAAAACCCGAAAGGTTGGAACACACAATAATAATAATAAAATAAAAAGGACCAAAAAATAGGTTTAGACAATATTTATTCGAATGGAAAGAAAATGAATCTTCATAAGCTTGATGCCAACACCAACTCAGTAAAACCTTATCAATTACTCGGGGTAATATATATCTGGTATACTTATAAAGCAATCTTCAAAAATACACACAGATTTCGACGCTGCCTCCCAATATATGTTTCCATTAACTTAGTTTTCAGGAACAAAAAATACGAGATGTTAAAGCAACAGTATTCCAAAAGGTTCCGAAAAGGTAGCAAATCATATATGAGTGACTGCATGCATATACGCGTGACTTGTATCAACACCAATGTTAGCGACGAAGCTGAATTTTGCAAGCAAGTAATACAAGGAATCAACTTCGTTTGATTAGATTTTCCTCAGATTTGATGCAAGTATTGAAGTTTTTAGATTTTGGATTTCGGAATAAAATTTGTATACATTTTAACATGTTTAATATTTAAGTGTCGAAGATAAAAGTTGACACAAAAATGATCAGTGTTTCATAATTATTTCCGTCCAGCTTGGAAAGAATGGACAAAAGAGCTCAGGTTTTATAAAAATGTTGACCAAAGAAAAGGATGCAAATTAAATTTGGATATTGCTCATTCATAATTTTCGAAGTCCGGCATAGCTCTTTCTTTGAGCAAGCGATTGTCTCAATTCCAGCTCCCTCATAGAGGAAACTTTGTCGGTCTTTGAAAATGATTAGGCAGTTCCGAACCCTAACTTGCGTATTATTATAAAATAATCATAATAAAATAAAAAATTGGTGTGTCATGAAGACACGCGACAGAAGTGAAACTCGATGGGGGTAGTTGAAAGGATAATTCGATTTTTCTGTTTGACGGGAGAGGAAGCATTCCAATAACTCATCAGTAACTTTTCGATAACATACATTGCATTTATTCAATATCATGTTCACACTCATTTTCCGAGGCGCGAAAATAACAGTGGAAATACGAGAATGCGAACTAGTTCTTTTAATCAAGACATTTCAAGTTGAGCTCCCCACTATCAGTCATCGATTTATTTACATTGTATAATCAAGTGTCACACCATGAAACATTGCCTTTGTTATTCAGGCAACTAATGGCTCATGATAGCTAAAATAAGTAATGAAAACTCTCGATCCTAAGTTTTCTATTTATTCTGATCTGTTCCCTCACTCGCCCGTTTTTTTCACGCCAGATTTTTGTCCTTTCCCCGCCCGACGTATTCATATTTATCACAAAATTACCGATTTGAATGATGAAAATAGATAATAAACAACGATATGACAGAGCAATATGCACAAAATATGATGATTATGGTTATGCCTCTGCTAACGCTTTGTTGAAAACCTACGGTTGTGTTTAGCGATCACCACGCCGCCTGAACGTAGTAAATACAACTACAGGCAAGTACGGACAAATATATCGAGGAGGCCGTGTGTCTCATTTTACCGCAATACACGGAGACGATCGAGACACGACCCCTACTCTCTCAACGCCACGCATTACCACCACCGCTTTTTGTCACACAAAGCGTTGCCGTTCCGGATTTAAATACCCTCCCATAAGAAATTTCACTTTATAAGGATCAAAAAATAGGCTTGGCAATAACTATTCGAATGACTTTTCATTCGAACAGATGTCCATGAGTTTGATATAGATACCAAGTCGGTCATGCCTTACGAATTATTCGGTTAGTAATTGGTAGGACGGAATGGGCGTGATGGAAGAAATACCAGTGTGATAAAGGACGGCATGAAAGCATTTTCATTGTAAATATTCCCTAAGCGGCAGATATTTGTCCCAAGTAGAAGAGTGTGGAGAGGAGGGACTATTTGCGAGTTGAATGGAGAGACGTTATCTAGCCCTGACCAAAGATAGTCTCCTTCGGCTGCGATTCACCACCGTCGCGTGTCTTCCCTCCTAGTCTCAAACCTGTCTTCTTCATTTTCTTTATCCTACGCTTTCTATCTTCCTCTTTCCTTTTCGCTTTGAGTCTGGACCATTCCGCTGAACCATTCCGCATTTTAAAGGGAAAATTTCCGTTTATTCGCGCTCCTCGTCCACCAGCATGCTTTTGCCTCAGCTTTTTGCCCGCCTCCGCGTTCCGATTTCTTTAGATTATTCTACGTCTCAGCGCGTCCAGCCGCTCGAACGGAAAATAACCCAAACGCTTTGCTCATGGCAGGTCCCTCCTATCAGAACACACGAATGCGCTCACGGCGAAATTCCTTTTGCTTGCCATTTGCCAACAAGTACGCCCCTTTCCCCGAGTCAAGAAAGAATCGTGTTGGGGTCTCCTCGCAGGAATTCGAAATGAGATTGGTACTACGGTTTCGCATAACTTTACTTCCTTAGCTTGGTTTACTTGTTTGTGATATATTGGGAATCTAGATGGATTTTTCTTAACAAATATTATTCCAAAAGAATAGACGTGCATTTATAATGCTCTGGAACATAGATCACAGCCCAAACATTTATCAAAAAAAGGTTTCTGGATACCCAAAAGAAAGATGAGAAGCCGTCAATTTTCCGCAATCGTGTGAAGTCTCTAGAGAAATTATCCCCGTGTATTAGACGTAACATTCCGTGTTTATTTTTTTCCTCGAACACAGCTGTGCGAAAGTGTACCGGAAGTAAAAAATAAATGGCATTTTATTTGCAATATCAAAGTGCCAGCATGTATGTAGTGACGTTTATCACATCTTATCGGAATCTGCCTCGGTCAGTTCACGGTTTCCTAAGGTCCTCTCCATTCGTTCTTTGTTTATCCTACTCATTTAATCACACGCTCCATGAAACGTGAACAAAACAGTACAAACTTCGGTCCCCAAGGATTACGGGAAATACGAAAATTTCTTCGGCAATCACGATGGACAGATTTGATTTCTGCCATTCTATTGATTGCTATAAACTCTATTTTTTATATAACTTGAAATGAAAGTGTATACGCTCGCTAATTTGATTTATCTTATGATAATAGCCATAAAATATACGATTCGCGGTCATCCATTGAAACGTATGGAACATATGCGCAGGAGTCCAATAAATGTAAAATTCAATGCTTCAACTAAACTGGGAACCAAAGTACAATTAAGTATATTCTTATTAACGCGAAAGTCTTAGCATTTTTCCTGCAAATACTTAATGCAAATTGCAAAATATCGTTTCACTAGAACAGCCGTCGAAAGTACATCATACAAGGTAAATGGCATTTATTCTACTTGATTGGCCCTCAGCTCTTGAGTATTACTCAGTGCCTGATCCAATCCCCCCTATAAGACAGGCATGTCACGAAATATCGCGAAAAGCGATTAATTTCGGAAATCGGTTCACTCTTTATTATGATTGGCTACTGATGTCGTGCTCGGAATTCGCTGCATACTTCAGATCGCGGAATCGTAGACGACGAACCTAACTTACAAAGCAGCGCGGACACCGATTCTAGTAATAATTAAACTTTTATGTAATATTCGCGAACAACAAATTGTATTCTTAAGTGGGTTACTACAAGCAATTAGTATAATTTCGGAATTAGTATTAGTATTAGTATATTAGTATTCGGGATAAGTACATATACACGACGCCAAAATATATCCGACATACACACTGGGTCACATGATAATGCTGTGGAAAAATTCCGTGACAAAATATCCGGATAACATCATAATTCTGATTTAAAATGGTATATGCACAACAATCACATTGAAGTTAGCTATTGGCGAAACTAAGTAGACAGTGACTTGGATCAGCATTTACAAGCATATCATTTTTAGCATGGTTTATCTATTCGTGGTTGTCCCTTTCTATTAATTTCCAGTTATGAAATACTTTTGGCATATAATAATAAGTTAGAGGGCTTGAGGTGACGGCCACACTATTGCGGCGATTCCGGAGGCGAAGAATAAGTTCGATTTACAATCGTTTACAAGCAATACTTAATATCTCCAAACTCCTATTTAAGTCATTAGAGGAATGATAAGGTCCAAAATGAAATATGTTTTTGAATAGAAATATGAGAACACGATCCTATTGTGGATCTTCCTAATGAGACGAATAAAGGATTTATAAATCAAAGTAGAGCTAGTAAGACCAAAAAGATTGATAACCAATGGGACTATTTGAATGCGGTTTGATGTAGTCGATAGAACTGACCGTAATCTTAGAAGAATCCATAACAGAATATTGTAAGTTGCATAAAGACAATTGAATTCTTTATTTTGTGTATTAATAAATATATTACACTACCATTTTCTGTGACAAGCAGGCGAGGTTATTGCCTCGATTCAGCTGATATTCAATCGGTGAATCAACGAACGATTCAGTTTTACAATTGTATAACATATTGTATAGCCATTTTTTCGTCGTGCAACGATTGTATTCCATTATTTTTTACGAGTCATTTCGTCACGATATATCTGTACGGGAGAGTACTTCGTGGTATTTGCTATTATTTAAGTACAATAGTATTCATTGCGATTTACATATTCAACGGAAAAACAATTAACCGCTAATATTAACAAAAAGTAATTTGCAGGAAAGAAACAGGTGAAAATTCAAGCTAGCGGTTTATTTAATTTCGCATTATATTATGTATTCGTTTGCATGCGAGTCCGCTGCACGCCCGCACGACCACTTTCGCTATAAGATATTACGCATCTCCTGCCAAAGGCTGGGGTAACTAGCATGGCGTGCGGTGAGGTGTTAATTATTGTGAGGTCGAGTAATTGTCTTGCTCAGGCTCTTGTGTTTTTACATACGAGGAGAAAATTATGACTTCTCGCGCGTTACATACCCCTTCTTTCACACTGTACAACACAGTTCGTACATAATCCTCTTCCTATGGATGGAATTGCTCTGTGTTCTCACCGGTGGCGGCACGGCGTACAACTCGCCCATCCCTCGCATGTTTACCATACACGTCTAGATTTACGACAGGCCCATTAAGGGATAACACCACTCTAGCGGCAGAAAAAAAGCCCTGACTTTGACGATTTATTTTGGGAGTATGAAAATTTTTTTTAATGTTATCATTTTGATATAAAATGGCGGGGACAGAGCCCATCTTGAAGATGGTCCTTTTTAAACTGGGACGATGTATTACCTGAACACCGTTGCATGGATCTATTTGAAATTTTGATAGTAGCTTCACAATTACATTCTCTATCGCAGTACGTAGCCGTTTTTTTTATGTAATGTGAACTTCTTTTTTCATAAACAATTTACTGTTTTTTTGGCAAAAAATCGATTCTTTTTTTCGAAAGTATACCATTTCTACAAAGTTTGTTAAAAAAAACCCCTACGTAGTCCCATAGCTAATAGTATTATTATTTTTATTATTATTATTGCGTGTTCCAACGTATACCCTTTCGGATTTTTACGTATGACCCTTCCCAATTCCATTTTTTTCCATTTTCTCGCTTATCACTCCCTACCAGCACTTCGCGAAGCTAACCTAACTTCCATTGCGTCCACAGACGTCTTAGCTACACTAAAAACCTGTGTCGATATAGACGGCTTTTTTGTTTTGAGTGAGATCCAGTTGTATTACCATCAGAAACCATCAGAAACCAACCATCCCAGTACTGACAGCGGCCAATACTGCTTAAGGGTGGAAATAGGGTTAGACGGTTCAAAAAAATAGATTTTTTTTTATTTCATAAATTGTTAGTAAAACAATTGAAAAATATGTTCCCAAAATTTTAAATGAAAATTCCGACTCATTCTATTGTTATAAGCCATTAAGGGGGGGAAATAGGGTTAGGAAAGCGTTTACTCAATGATTTTCATGAATTTTTTTATAGTATAAAAAATGAATATAATTTATTGAAACTTTGAGAATATTTTATACATATATTTAAGTATATACTATAAAATTTTTGAAGAATATTCTTGAAAAACATCGAAAAAAATTATGACTGCCTTGACTTTGTTTTTCTTGGTACTATTTTTTCAAACGCGTTTTTCTGAAAACGACCTTTTTTTAACTTGCGTACACGCTAGTTTGAAAAGTTTTCAACCAATCATTTTGAAAATTGGCAGTTACTTTCTTCATAGTATTGCGCTTTATATGAACCTAAAATCGGAATGATATCATTATTTAAAATAATTTAATTTCGCAAATAAAGTTGTAAAAATCGGCAAAAAAGCATGCTTTTTAGTTTTGAATCCTGTAAAAAAATTAATTTTCTATTTTTTTGATAGCATTTAGGTTCATATAGAAGAGAGACATATAATAAAAGTAAATTCCAACCTCGTTTGATTTCAGATGAAAATTGCGGCTTCCAGAATGTACGCAAAATGCTGAGTCTGATTGTGACCTGCAATATGGGGTCGCTAATATTTTATAGTATATACTTAAATATATGTATAAAATATTCTCAAAGTTTCAATAAATTATATTCCTTTTTTATACTACAAAAAAATTCATGAAAATCATTGAGAAAACGCTGTAATAACCCTATTGCCCCCCTTAACATGGGAGATCGCCGGAGCCGCGCACCGACCGCATGTCCACTGCTGTCGGTCTATAGCTAATAGCTTATAAATTATAAAATTTGTTGGTTTTTTGTTCCAGGTCTCATACTTCACGGGGAATGCATCCTCCCGTGAAGGTGTTTTAAAAAAAGACGATTTTCAAGATGGGCTCTATCGCCGCCATTTCGTATCACATTGATAATGAAAATTTTATTTTTCATACATCAACATCTGTTAAACAAACCTCTGAAAAAAATACTGTTCCTTTTTTCATACTCCCAAAATAAATCGTCAAAGTTAGGCCTCTTTTGCCGCTAGAGTGGTTACCTCTTAAACCTATGGGTACATAATATCCGAAAAATTACGCATTTTATAAATATCCAGCACCGTATTATAGTAGATATTTTAAAAAACTCCATTCAGTCAATTAAATCAAACATTCGGCTAAATCGTGGTTTGTGCATTTTTGTTTCAATTCGTCCCGTTTTTTTTTGATAAATCTTCCACCGATAAATCTGCCCAATAATACATCGATGAAACATAAAATACAAAGAAATTTCATCTCCCCGCGCCCATTACTACAAGGTTGAATACGGACTTGAGAATGCATAATACTGTACATTTATTTGGGTACGTAGAAGAAAGATTATTTTATTGAAGACGAAGGACATGACAGGACACGAGAAGACGAAGAGTCGCAACGGTTCTTTCTTTCACTGGGCACACGAACACACACACAGACCTAACAATCATACGCATCAAGTAAGCAACCACCCGTGTATGGAAAGATGGAGAATATTTCTGTTGTACGTCAGACTGGCGATAAGATACGCGACAGTTTTTCCTTCGGGGCGTCGAATGAGACGACTGGGAATACTTGATGCACCCATAATCAGTGGGAGAAGGGTACGGGCTGTTATACTGTCCACTGGATCGTACTGGATGGCTGACTCGTCGTCTCTTTCTGATGACACGAGGGTCCGAGCTTGCTCCTCCTCCTAGTATTTCATGATGCGCCCAAGGATATAATGGGACCGCGGTAGTCGCGACGTACGGATTACGGGCCTTACGGTCTCTCGTCCCATACTGGAATCTGCAAAAAGTTTCTTTGCTCGTAACTCTCTGCGTGAAAGGGATGTGAACAGAATATCGCTTTCTGATATCTTTTTCTTCGTTTAGCTGTTTCTCGAAGAACTCCAGAACGACGTTGTATATCTATACGTTGTATAGATGCGACGACCTCGCGAACGTACCTATCATTTAGCAAAAATGCGCATCGCTAAGTGCTCGGATCGTACGTACTTAGGTATATTCACCATCGGATCACTCCGCGCGTCTTTTATCGCTTTCATCAAACTTTAGCACTGTTCTTATTTCTTCTTTATTTCAATAATCTCGAAATCGAATTGACCGATTTCTTGGAAACTCCGTCCAGATTCAGGGCATCGAAGCTCCGTTATTTGCTGCAATTTTCCTTGGAACTTCTTGAGAATTCGAGATTTTACGCCATTTTGAACCTTTCGAAAAATGTGTGTGATCGCTCCAATTTCCGTAAATTTTCATCAATTGAATCGAAACTTTTTACATCAAAGGGTTACGGGACAATGTTGTTTGGTATTGAATTTGGTAAAAATTGCTTGAGCGGTTAAGATTTTATAAAATGTTGAATTTTTCGAAACATTCTTGAAATTGAGTTAATTTCCAAAACTTTTCAGATCTTGGGTTAATTTTTCTCTTATGAGTGCAGTATCATTAAAGGATAATTAGTATTCAATTTGGCATGAACCAATGAGAGGGTTAAGATTTTATTAGATAAAAGTTTTTTTTCAAATTTTTATATTTTACAAAAAATCATGTGTTTGTTTAAATTTACAATTATAGTGGTGCTACTAATCATCAAAACAGGTGAAAGGACGACTTCCTACATCCTGTTCCAGGCGGGGGGAGAGGAATATAGCGATGCGGATAGAGGGGGGTCCATACCCTTATCTTTGCCATTGGCAGTCAATGGCAAAGGCTGATTACCATACACTTCCAATGCGAATTGTATGGCCAAGTCAAGGGAAAATTTTTAATGGCAGCAAGCTGAATGGAAAGTCAATGGCAAACTCGAATGGCAATTTCTTTCCATATAAACTGAATGGAAAGCCAATGGTAATTTTTTTCCACAGAAACTGAATGGTAATATTACCTTACAGTTTCATGTTGAATGGTAAATTCGTATGGCATTTATTTCTTTTTTTTATAGAATATCTATATAAATAAAACAAAGTCGGGTTATTTACACCATTTATACCATAACTCAAGATCGGCTGGACCGATTTTAATGATCTTTGATTCGTTGAATTCGTCTCCTCCCCGAATAGCAGAATAACAATTAAAATATATATCTGAAAAGTGCACGGAAAAAAAATCTTCTATATAAATAAAAATCAATTGCCGCATGTATGACGGATCGTCACTTGAGAACGGCTCGACCGATTTTGCTGATTTTTTTTTGTCGTGTTCGTAATATTCAGAACAAGGTTTGTATGAAAGAAATATTTTGGAAAATCCACCTGAAAAGTCGGAGATTTGAAAAATATGAAAATATGAAAAATATGGAAATTATATATGAAAATCTCAATAAAAAAAATGTGACGTTCAGTTTGAAAGTTCTGCTATCACATGTTTCATAACGAAAAAAAATGTGACGTTCAGTTCTGTTTTCATAACAACAACAAATTCCGCATTGAATGTTGATATTTTGCGACAAAGAATTTAATTGAAAGCGATATGTCATTTCGTGGTTTATTTCTTTGAAAAAAATGCCACCAGTCGGATGTCCAATGCGGAAGTGATGATCCGTCATACATGCGGCAATTGATTTTTATTTATATAGATGAAATATAAAATAATAAAAAAAATAAAAAATAAAAAAAGTTCAATATCTCGAGAAATATTAATCTAAGCAATTGGGTCGATAGGACCTTTTTTATAGGAAATTAAATTTCCAACAAATTTTTCGTTTACAATTTTTTCGTAAAGTTAATTGTTTCGGAGATAACAGTAAAAAAACGAGGATTTTGGGTAAAAATCAACTTCAGTGACCCGTACCAACTCATCAGTACAATTTACACTTTCGTCGCAAAAGGCACTTTTTTAGATTGTTTTATTCTGAGTAAATCGAAACCAAGAACAATATGATAGCATAAAATGCGGCTGAGTTATAAAAATTTGAAACAAAAAAAAAAAATCTATTTACGTGTATTTTAGATGGAAAATCTTCTCACGCTTTGGGAAAGTACTTAGAATTAATATTAATGGCTGTAACCTTCAGGGAATTTCTTTTTCGATATATCCAACAAAATTTCGGGTGGGTACTGAAAAAAAAAATTGTCGAAAAAAAAATCGCTCCAATCTATATATATATAAATGAATCCCTATTTTCCTTGGTCACGCCATAACTTGAGAACGACTTTACCGATTTCATTCATCTTTTTTTTTCAAGTTTTCTAACACTGTGTAGAAGGTTCTTACGGGAAGAAAAATTAAGAAAATTGCGCAGAAAATTGGAAAATTTCAGAAAACTTAACGACTATTTAACCTTCGCGCGTTTGACAGTTCCCGCGAAGCAAATGTGATTTAATAGATGCATCGGTCGGCATCTATCGATCAAAAAATTCATTTATTCATTTGATTTGATCTGAACGTTTATCCAATTTTGAGTTTGTTGAGTGAGTTTTTTGAGAAGTGTTTGTTCATCGCAATTAGTTCACCGCAATGACGGCTTATATTACAAGTTTAATTTAATATCGATTTTTGGTAAGTTTTGATAGACTAACACGTGGTATACATGCTTATACAGAAACACTAAGGGAGTCAATTTTTTATTTTCAGTTACAATAAACACTATGTTTTTGAAATAATTTTGTTTTAAATTATTTATTCCAGTTCGAATTGAATATTCATAGCTCAGACAGGACAACGTCTGTCGGGTGAGCTAGTGTATGTATAAAACTCAGATATATATACTACTAAATATTATGATCGTATAGTATTATCTCTTCTTATAATATTGTTATTTCTTTGCATAGATTTAAAAAAATTGCTATAAAGACCGAAAGGCCATAACATGTATGTGAGGCATTCTTCATAAACTTATATAGTCGTAATTTTTTTCGCATTCTCAGATAGTTCCTATTATTTCCCAGTTTTTACTTGATCACAGTTTGTGTGCTTTTTTTGTGATTTATTAACAAAATGTACCATTCATTGCCATTGAATTTCCATTGTTTCAGACGTAATGGCAATTGAAGGCTCTTTTGCCAAGGATAGAAACTCCATTACAAATCCCATTGGTATTGCCATTGGTGCCTATGGAAAATTGGATTGTAATATTTTCTCATTGGGAAAAATGCCAAGGCAGTTTTGCCAATGACAAAAACTCCAATAAAACCCCCAGTGGGGGTTTTATTGGAAAATACCAATGCGATTTTGAATGGAGTTTTTACCATTCATTTCCCATAGGCACAAGCAATAACAATACCAATAAGATTATGAATGGAGTTTTTACCCTTGGCAAAATTGCCTTCCATTGGCATTGCGTGTGAAGAAATGAAAATTCAATGGCATTTCTTAATGGCAAATTTTGCTAAGGGTATACAAGCTATCGCGTTACATGCTAGTCGCATTAATACATTGTATAATAGATAATGCAGATTCTTCTATGCGGCAAATTATTTGCTACGATGGAAACGAATGAAGTGGAAAGAAACTCGTTCAGTGATTTTAGTTCGAGCAAACGTCCACCAATGTTGTTAAGTATCAGATGTTACACAGAAATAAGCACCGCTTACACTGTGGGAATTTCGGTATATGGAACGGGATCGGGTTGCGCGCTTACGTGAGCCAAGTAATTATCGCAACCAACAGATACGAGGGTAACAGGGAAATTGATGTTCGAGGAGTTTCACGGTTTATCCACAGTATTAACGTGTACTCATATTATTTTATATTTGAGCTTAAACGAGTCTTTTAAACATCATTCTTTATTGGCAACAGCAATCTATGTTTGTTTACAGACACGCGACGAATGAACGTCTTGATTTACACATATTTAACTATAATTAAACATATTACGTAATAATACGATTGCTCGCGGATGCTAACATGATATTCGAACAAACTCACCAAGAATCCACACAGATCATCAGGGTAAGGCATGAATTATACCCTACATATTCTCAAATACAAACAAATACTCAAAAATAGTCGACGTTATTAAGGGGTCACACCACTCTAGCGACAGAAAAAAGGCCTAACTTTGACGATTTATTTTGCGAGTGTTAAAAAAGGAATAGGATTTCTTTTCAGAAGGTTTATTTAACACATATTGAAGTATGAAAAAAAACATTTTTTATTATCATTTTCATACAAAATGGCGGCGACGGAGCCCATTTTGAAAATCGTCTTTTTTTTTTAAACAACTTCACGGGAGGACAGTTTTGTCGTAAAGTATAAGACCCGGAACGAAAAATCAAAAAATGTTATAATATATATATTATTGGCTATGGGACTACGTAGGGGTTTTTTCAAACCAAACTTTGTAGAAACGGTGCACTTTTGAAAAAATGAAGTGATTTTTTACCGAAAAAACAGTAAATTGTTTATAAAAAAAAAGTTCACATTAAATGAAAAAACGGTTACGTACTCCGATAGAAAATGTAATTGTGACGCTACAATCAAAATTTCAAATCGATCCATGCAACGGTGTTCAAGTAATAAGTCCTCCCAGTTTGAAAAAGACGAATTTCAAGATGGGCTCTGTCGCCGCCATTTTGTATCAACATGATAATAACAAAATTTTTATTCACACTCCAATGTGTGTTAAATAAACTTTTTGAAAAGAAATCCTATTCCTTTTTTCATACTCCCAAAATCAATCGTCAAAGATAGGCTCTTTTTGCTACCACTAGAGTGGTGTTATCCCTTAGGAGATACTCGCAAATAGTCGCAAATTCTCAGAAATACCAACCGATACTCACGGATGAATTTATTTCTTGAATATACGTATAAATGCGTTTTAAAAAAATTAATGTTATTGCTTATCAGACTGAAACATGTGCAGACTGAATACTTCATGCAATATTGTTCGCATAGTGCTTTAACAAAGATTGATTTCAAAGATGCCCTAAAACACACTGGCGCGATCGAACTTGGAGCGGGTTCGAAAATTTTTTTTTTAAATATAAAGTTACTGAACTGCATCTATGGACGCGACGATTCTTAAGTGGAACGTTTAGCAGAGCATAACTCGGATCCGATTCAGAGCGGTCTACATTCCTATCTTACCAGTTTTTTTATACAAATAATTCACAATGAAATTAAATCCAAATCTTTTTCAACCGTGATTCCTTCGTTAATCCATTTAGAATTAATGAAGCAACCAGACTCGACGATCTTTGGTAATAAAGACTTCGTGATAAATTTCGCGAATCACGAATCCCAGATTTCTGGCCTTAGTGCATTACCAATTAAAAATAATTGTTGCATAGCCGCGGTTCAATGACTTGATTTCATAATATCGATTGCGGTATAAAATAAAAACACAAGAATTATGATTTATATGTCGAAAGACCCCTTACTAAATTGATTTAGCGTAACATTCCTAGTAATATTATACGTGTGTGATCTTTTAATGCGTTACACCGTGAATCCTAATTTCGAAGTGTCTCTGATAGATCCGCGTCACACAAAATCTCATGAGAAACTAGAAAATATTGAAGTAATCTCGATTCGGCAATTAACAACATTCTTGACTAATACGCTGTCACTACGTCACTAAAGATAGTTCTTTGTTATGCATACTCAGCTTTATCAAGTTATGCTTTCGAGATGACTCACAATGCTCTGATCGCTCACTATAAAACAAAGCAATTCGTGAAACAGAATTGTTTCTTGTAGAATGAAGAGAAGAGCTCCACAGCGTAAAACGAAAGAAAAACAAGTTACAAGAGTTGGAGCCTTATTGTTAGTCATGCCGTGGTCACGAAGATAATATATCGTGAGATAGTTTGCCAACGGAGATGGTTATATGGCTTGCACTTGATTTCTCCTTCTCCGCGTTCAACTTCGTCCCAGCAGCCACTCCACGCATGTATTCCTCGTACGAATGCTCTTTGCTCGTAACCCGGACATCTCAACAATGAGGGGTAGCTATGCATTTGGTAAAAGGCACGCACGAGTATAGTGCGAATGCTAACCTACAGCGGTACGATCCTCTATACCTTACGTATATACCAAGATTGGAAGAAGAAGACCTGATGTTGCTGAGAGCCCTTATGATATATGGCCCTTAAATCATCGAGTAGAAGTGGATTGCGGGGCCTGACCTGAAAAGCGGCGGCAAGGTAATGCCGAGCCACGCGGTACACGCCCTGAAAACATATCAATCAGTGGACCTTATATGCTCTTAAATATCCACCTAGTCGAACACTTGTTAAGCAAACAGC
This sequence comes from Oxytorus armatus, assembly GCA_958009045.1. Taxonomy (NCBI): domain Eukaryota; kingdom Metazoa; phylum Arthropoda; class Insecta; order Hymenoptera; family Ichneumonidae; genus Oxytorus; species Oxytorus armatus. The sequence goes on along the minus strand of OY253751.1, from coordinate 12,030,626 downwards.
TCGAGCGTTCGCGTGAGATTAAAGGTGCTCGTATCTGCGGATGTTAGCATTAACATCCGTAGAGACAGCACTCTTTATGCGCCATCCAGCATCCGCGAGAATAACGGTCAATCGCAATCAACGGGACGGTGATGTTGAACGTAAAAATGATCTCGCTCGTTCTATGGTAATGAGTAAGGCGATTGGTCCAAAAACAACTAGTAAAAAATGTCTTCCAAAAAGTCACGTAGTTTTTCGCGGTAATTTCGATACTGGATTTGTCCGCTAGAGTGGGTACCCATCGCGCTCTATATGATGAATCGATTCATTCGTCAATTTGTTGAAGATGACGATAAATTAACCGTGAGCATGTAAATCTCAATGATTACAACGGAAACATGAATCCCGAGCAGTGTCCGGACACCGGGATCTTTCAATCCAACACGCTTTCTGAAGCGTTTCTGGAGATTTTCTGGATCTCATGCGGATTACCCGAATCAAATCCGATGTAATGCAATCCGGATTAGTTGGAACGAATCCCAGTAAATCGTAAAAATGGTGAGCTATTGTTACTGATTGAAATAGCAATAATTGGTTAGTTTTCGTGAAACTCGGCTCTTAGGCTTTTTGGATAGCCGATTGGATATTTTCGAATAGTCTATTATGAGCGGCTAGTAGATTGCAAAATGTAAGGTTGTTAGCATGAGCTTAGCATACTCGAGATTCTGTATCAAGAGTCGCGGTAGCGACGGGCGAGACAAGTACATTAAAAAAAAAATCTTATCGACTGTAGGTTACCGGCCATCGACTCGACGAAGACGATAGAACGCTACGCACTCCTTTACTTGAAGCAATTTGTTTTGGCCGCATTTTCGGTATTCTGAAGATCTCTTTTTTATTTATTTAATAAATGATAGCGTATTTTTTATTTATTTTTATCATTTTTTGAGACCATAACGAGCACTGGAGCTATATGCATATCAATAATAGATTGATTTTTCTTCCATTGGTACCACAAACGCTTCGTGGTCGCTGTCATCCAAGAATTTTTCGTACAGCCTGTGCCGTCAGCTCACCTCAGCATGTTTTATGTCTTCATTATTAGCAATGACAAAGACTTTCAAAAAGTTGACAAATACCCCCATAAACACAAAAAATGGTGTACAACAATTGGAGACAAGTACATTTACAATCGTATATTAGTACTTACTTCCACAAAAAGTTGTGAAATAAATTGATAATCTACAAAGCATGTAGACGTATTGCCATGTATATACCGTTTCCTAATGAATCATTGTTGCTTTTTTAATCATACATTGATTATATTTAAGCTTCGAGTCGAAATTCAAAGTCAGACATGTTCGATGTACTGTATTGTATAAAATGTAAAAAAATCCAAATAATAAAAGATGTAAACAAATTTTTGTAACGTGAACAAAATTAAGGAAGTAAACAGTAGTTGACAAGTTCGTCTGTTCCGACCAACTATACAAATGATTTTATAGTATATAACTAAAGGTGGACATACAGAATTGAAGTACAGCGATAGTTGTTTGGGTTTGTTTGGGTTACTCCTGGACCCTCTTGTGTTGTCTGAGTGAGGTGTCCTTAATTTTGAATGATTGATCATTTTTTTTTTTTTGAAAAATCGAAAATTACATAACCCTTTAAGGGGAGACTATAATGACTTTTGTGAAGAAAGGTTAATTTTTTTTCACTATTTCATAGGACAGGTGTAGTGATTTTAGACATGAGTGTTTAACAATATGAATATATTTTGATTCGCTGTAAGAACGAGAATGAGATGAACAGCGGAGAGAGAGAGAGAGAGAGAGAGAGAGAAATAACGCAGACAAGGTTGAATAATAAACACAACCCATTGAGGAAGATGATTAGATCATCTAATCTTTCAGATCGAGAGGGCTCCCGCTATGTCTTTGTCCTTTTTCATTCTCAAACTCTTTATAGCGTCAATAGTTATCAGCCCATCTCTAATTAAAAATATCTACACTCTCGATATCTATGAAACTAGCAGAATCCTTAACACTAAACGTACCGGCACTTTACATATACCTATTCTTATCATAAGGGGTCAGATGACCCCTTATGAAATAAAGGTTGATTTTCAGAATGAAATTCTTAATTTAACAAAGGAAATAATTCGTAACATAACTGCTGATTTCTAATACAATAACCAAACAAATTTACAGATAGTCAGATGAGCGAAAGAAATAACAATGAATGTATGATTTTTAAGTAAATTTGAAAGGGGTAATTTTACCCCGCTTAGTATGTTTAGTGTTAAAGTAAATTTTGAAATTTTAAAAGAGGTGTGACCCCACTTGGGACGTTTAGTGTTGAGCATACCGTGAACGATAGACATATCGATTCCAATTCATCCGCACTGGTCTGATTTATATCAATTGATCCTGCATATTTCGCATTAGAAGATGCCACGATGCTTATTGTGAACCACCATCCATGTCGTTCCTTCTGAATGATAAAGCTACTACATTACATATTGAGTGAAAGAATGTGACCAACAACGAATATTTAGCAACACGATTAAAACGTTTGCCGCACCGAAAACGTATCAAGATACGAATACCGATCGATCGGTGTCCCGAAGAACATGCCAGAGGCTCACGCTTGATTTATATACCACCTTCTCGATCAATCGAGTAAAAACGAAACCAGGCAGCTAAGGCTTCGGAGAACAATAGAAATGAAAAGAATGAATACACCGAATATTAATAGGGACACTGAAGGATAAGAAATAATGCAGAAATTAATACTCGTAATGATAATTTACTACGCCTGTGTTCTATTCCTTCCACTTATAATTATCCTATAAATACACAACAGTGACAACATTTTTTTGAATGATATATGAGTTTTATACTTGCGGATATGACCCCGGATTCGAATACTGTATTTAGAGTATATTTACGAATGCTCGCTATTTAGGAATAACCGCTTCTTCTCTACACAGCTCGATTCTTAATAGCACCATTCCTAAACACTGCGTTTCTCCACAAATAATTCGTGCACATTCATTTGTATGCAAACTTCACAGTGCACACTCTTTTTCGAACACAGGTCGTTTGACTACAGTACTGTTCGTGCATACGTCATTTCTCCGCAAAATATCAAACGACACATCACTATACTCCACTTTCCAAACGATACATAAATGAACTTCAAGTCCGGCAGGACATATTTCGGACGACGAAACTTTGTCATGAACTTCCGGCCCTCCAGAACTTCTATCCTCCACCGAGATACAGGATCGGTATCAACACTGATAAAGGAAAATGTGACTCTAATATTGCGACAGGAAAGTAAATTCAGACTCTTTCCGTCGACATCAACGATCGATCCGAATGCTCGAGCGTTATCGAGAATTAGTAACGGCGCAATTGTATTATAACCGCAGGATTAAGTTTATCATTGTGATATTAGTAGTTTATAGCTTGCATGTCCTGTATATAAAAGTTGTCAAAATATATGGAGTATTGGTGGCGGAAGCGACAAGACGAGAGAGACGGTACAACATAAACTCTAAGACTTTGGTTGTCTGAGTTTACAGTTTAGTCTCTGCAACTCAGATCCCACCATCGAGATAGGATAAAGATGATCGACGATAACTCGCATGCGTCGCGTTGCCAAAGAACAAGTGTACCGATCAAGAAAGCCCAATATTAATGACTTCTCTCTGAATAACGGGAGGGACTAGTGGTAATCGCTTGAGGAGTCTCGTCGTGTTCTTTGTATATTTTATTCTTGTGCTCAATATATTGCTGCAATTATATTGTGAAAAGTAGTAATAGTGGTGAAAAAGAGAGCTTGTCGAGATCTACAATAACTTAAAAGTGAATTAAAGAGATTTTTCGCCCTGCTGAGAAACCTGCGGGAATTTATCTGTCTATTTACAAAGAGGTCTTCAATCTAAGAGCCTATACTTTTCTCCTCAATTGCGTTTCATTTTTTTTATTGTTTTGCACTACACACACACACACGCGCGCATTAGTTTTTCTCAATATGGTAGAACTCCTATTGACCTTCTGGCAAATATGCAGGAGTGCTGGTGCTCTCCCGTGAGGGTTAAACTTGCTCGTTCGCCATCTTCATGTATACGTGTATATAACTATATATTATATAAATCTCTCGCCGTCGCCGTGTACAAGAGTAGAGGATGTGGGTTTGTTTGGGTTTGTTTGGTTTTGTCAGGGTTCAGTCATTGGGCTTCGTTTGGGCTTATTTGGGCTCGTTTATTTTGGTTTGTTTGGGTTTGTTTGCGGCGGGGCGAGTCAGCCTTCGCAGGGAGGCAGGGGCAGAGGGACAGAGTGGCAGGCGGGATGGCGAGAGTAATAGGAGCAGACGGCTTCGTACGCCGTCAACACCGTCCATCTTAGTACAATTCGACAGTATTCATTTTCAGGTTATTTTTGTACATTTTTTCCAATCAAATCCATTTTCGGTTAATCACGGAGAATTTTATTCTTATTATATTTATAGTTATTTACTTTAATTTTTGTGCTGTAAGGTAAATCTGACAGCGCAGCAACAGTAGTATAAATTATGCGTTAAATTAGCAATATTTTGATGTAAATATATTTTCTGTATGTATATAAAAAATTGCCATTAAATAAAATCGTGAAAAGTACCCTACGAAATGGTTATTTTTATGTAAATAAACTGTTAAAATAATGTCGGTTATACAGGGGAAGATAATCAGCATGGACTAACAGTTTTCATCAGGCAGCTTCTTTGCGAACCATTCCTCAGCAGTCGATTCCTTCAAATTTCTCAGGATTGTACGCGTGATTTAGAATGAACCACTGGAAGGATTGCGCTCTACGTATAACGTCTCATTTTCTTTTCAACATAATATCGTACCATAGACACGCGCAATTTTTTATTAAAGTTTGGCGTGTCCTGGGCTCCCAGGGCTGGCCAAAATTGCCACGATGGGCTAAAATGAAACACTCCAGCCCCCAAGGCAGGATAATCTCATCAGAGAGTACAATTCTGTGTGTATATATGGTGATACTTGTGCGTTTGAAACGGAAAATCAATCAATTAGTTGAACTAACCGACAGCAGTGGATACGCGGTCGGTGTACAGGTTCGGCGATTTCCCATGTTAAGTAGTATTGGCCGCGGTCAGTACTGGGATGGGTCACTGCGTAGCCGTGCATTGGCTTGCACGCCGATAGTACAATCAATAGAGAATATTGTGGCGCATTAAAAATAAAGGACGTTTTTTAAAATTAGGTTCAGTATCACGTACTGAATGTGAATTAACAAAATGGTTACAAATTAAGGGAGCGGAAGTGCCGCCATTTTGAGGAAATCCGTATTGGCCAATATCTCAGTTACCGTACACTTTAAGCCAAAAATGGTAATAACCTTTCTTGTAGATAATTGAATTTCCCATCTTTTTTTCTAAATAATTTTTTTTGTATCACTTACCGTTTACGGCTTATACGACTGTTAAAATTTATTCATTCACTTTTTGACCTGTATCTCTCCTAATAATTATTTAAACAATAAAATGCTAATAAGTTATCTTTTAAATCCATACATTTTCCACAACTTTTATTTGAAACTTTTTTGTCTAAAATTAATATTCTCGAAGTTATAACGCGTTTTTATTAGCCTTGCACCCAGTAGTCCAACATTGAACGCGTTCTAATTTTGAGAATATTAATTTTAGACAAAAAAGTTTTAAATAACAGTTGTGGAAAATGTATGGATTTAAAAGATAAGTTATTAGCATTTCATTGTTTAAACAATTATTAGGAGAGATACAGGTCAAAAAGTGAATAAATAAATTTTAACAGCCGTATAAGTCGTAAACGGTGACTGATACAAAAAAAATGATTTAGAAAAAAAGATAGAAAATTTAATTATCTGCAAGGAAGGTTATTACCATTTTTGGCCTAAAGTGCACGGTAACGGAGATATTGCCCAATACGGTTTTCCTCAAAATGGCGGCACTTCCGCTCGCTTAATTTGTAACCATTTTGTTGATTCACATTCAGTACGTGATACTGAACCTTATTAAAAAAAAAAATTGTCGATTATTTTTAGTGCGATGCGGACAAGAGTAACGGGGTCCCTATTGATTGTATTACGACTACTGAGCGAGAGGCAGTTTTTCTGAGTTTCTGATGGTAATACAACTGAAACTCAGTCAAAACAAAAAGCCGTATGTATCGACACAGGTTTTCCGCAGTTTCCCATGTATCCATGTCAAAACCGATATAATGTAGCTAAGACATCTGTCGACGCAATGGAAGTCAGGTTAGCTTAGCGAAGTGCAGGTAGAGACTGATAGGAGGGGGAGGGGGGGGGGGGGGGGGAATGGAAAAATGGAAAGGGAAAAATGGAATGGAAAAATCGAAAGGGAACGTTGGAACACACAATAATAAAAATAATAATAAAATTAGTCGAACTACTTTCATCTTATAGGGCAAAACGATACCATAATATTATTTATACAAGACCAATTGTAAGGAGTCGATAATAACAAAATTATAAAGAAACGAAAAAAGACTTATAACGATGATAGAGGTAGCAATTCTACTTGCGTGTTTTTGCACACAAATATCGCAGTTCCACTTACATGTAGAGCACGGTAATAAAGCTCATTCCTTAAGCCATTACGAAGGTATAGATATTTTTGAAGCCTCATCACACATACACACAAATTTCTATATTAGGAGGACAAAACATTTATACTTTTTGATTACGCTTCTCATCGTTAGGCTCTCTATGTACAAAGATTAAGGTCCACACAACTTTAACAGTATATTGCAAAAATGCCTCTGCGTAAATATGGAAATTACCACTACAATTATAAAGAAGTATGTAGGTGAGTATGCCTAGCTTCACTTTCCTCCCAATGTGGGCAATCTCGTTCACGTATATCATAGTTTATGGCGACTTTACACAATACGCGGCACGAATTACTGTGTCGCGTGCTGCGTTCTGTATGGATCCGTCATCATAATTGTGTTTGAAGCATCCAGTCAGTCGGTAACCGTCGCCCAATGGCCGATAAAAAAACTGAAAAAGTACTTTCTCGGTCACGGTCTTTTACAAAACTGGCGCGTCTCTTGTTGTACATGCATATATACATATGTGTGTATAATGTATAATTACGAGTAATTGAAAGAGCTAATCAATTGCATGGTTCCGTTGGGCTCAACCAGCCAGCAGTCACGCAATACCCAGCACGTAGGGGTGCGTTCAGACCCCTGCTGAGACAGACTTGTGGAGCTTCGTACCAAGGAGTAACATCCATTCTGTCTCTATAGAATTTGCGAAGGAGAAACGAGACGGAACGATACCTTGCGATACGAAGAACATATTCCTAAACCGACAAAGGTTCTCTAATTAGATTAGTCGTCTCCCACAAACAATTCTGAATCCATTACGTTTCAGATTGAACGGGAATGCTTTACAAATAATTATTTTACAGTCCACTTCCTACGGTCCCCCATGGACACATATATCGACCTACAATGTATACACAAGTATATCTGTATTATATTGAACTTATGTATAACATATACGAGAATATATGTCATATCAATTACATATTCTACATGTAGATGCACAACTATTCGCCGTCTGTCATATAGTAACATATATGTCTCATATGTTTAAGTATAGGGAAGATAAACCAATGCATAAAAACATATAGGTAACAATAATTCTACACACTTTTTGCATATATGTCAGTTTATATGTACGCCTTAGTAATCAACCGTTACGAATAACCACGAAACAACCGAGTTGGTTTCACCAAAATACAACCATGCTGTTTTCATCGCCGTAAAACCATGTCTGAAAGTCTGTTTTTGAAAGTCTGTTGAATAGTCCACCCTTTTTTCTTATCGAACTATGAACACGGGATAACGAAAACCGAGGATTAATAGTCCCGTGGTAACCGTGGCTGTACCTTCGAAGGTAGGACCACGATACAACCGGTTCATAAACCATACATGTCCAACCAAAGTACGACCACGGCATAATTCTAGTACAGGATGAGTAAAATGGTACACTTTGGAATGCTCAAGTTAGATATCACTGAACTTCAAATATTATTTTACGACCGAAGTCTGTGATGTACAAACCGGCGTCGTCCGCCGACTTAATTAAATACCGCTTCGATGCTAGTTCGCTTCCTTCCTGACTGCGAGAGTGTGACGCATTGCGGCTGTTTGCCGAACTATGCGATTGAAATAGTAATCAATGAGTTTCCATTGAATCACATTAAGACCCATCGAGTCTCGTATCTAGGCGAAAGTTCAAGCAAACAGCCGCAACGCGTCGCACGCTCTCGCTCTTTCCCGCGCCCGAACTGGCACTGGAGCGGTATTTAATCAACTCGGCGAGGACGTCGTCGAAGCAACTACGATCGTAAAACAAACTTTCAAGCTCAGCGACACCTAGCTTGAGGATTTCAATGTTTAATACACGCTTCCACTTAGCGGTAGCTTCACCCGTACGACCAACGAAAACTTTTATGTTATTGCGTCATATGATGCAATAAATGGAAGCTTTTGATTGGGTAAATGAGTGATGACGCGACGCGTGCCGTACTCAGTGCATGGCTAGCGTCGGCGGTGTTGCCAAATCGACCAGCAGCTATCCGTCACATAGCAACAACGCATCGACCAATCAGAATTAAGCAAACTGAAATGTTACACTCAGTCGACTGAATTAAGTTGGATCAGAGATCAGAGCTTGGAGATCTCCATCATGTCGGTGGATCGAGATCGCCGGTATAGTAGGGATATGTATTTGTCTCGAGTCACTACCGCAACTGTTGTTAAGCGTAACTACGGAAATGGGTCAGTAATGGGAGAAGAGCGATTTGATGGTCCTGCGCGAGGTGGCATAACGCGGGAGGGTATAGTATTAATAATTTAATAATTTGGCAGCATTCCCATGAATATCATATGTCATTACATAATTGCCTATAAAACCTCTTCGACTATAGTAAAAAGTGTACATTCTCATTATTATTATTTTTTATTTGTATTGTTGAGTGTTCCAACGTATACCCTAGGGGGATTTACGTATGACCCTTGCCAACACCCCCTCCTATCACTCCCTACTCGCAGTATGCTAAGCTAACCTAACTTCCGTAGCGTCCGCAACTGCTTTTGACTTACACTGTATCATATTCACCATGTACACGGGGAAACTGCGGACAACCTGTGCCGATAAAGACGGCTATTATTGTCACTGAGTTTCAGTTGTATTACCATCAGAAGCTCAGAAAATCTGCCTCACCGTCAATAGTCGGCGTGCAAGCCAATGGACGTCTAAGTGGTAACCCCTTCTAGTACTGACCGCGGCGAATACTGCTTAACATGGGAGATCACCGAAGCAGCGCACCGACCACGCGTCTACTGCTGTTGATTAAATTCTCATCAATATTTATTAATAAAAAATCATTATCATGATGCAAATATTCCGAATCATTTGATACTTTTTGGATTTACAATTTATATAAAGTTTCCTTGGACACTTTTGTAGCCGGAAACTTCTTAATTATTGTAAAATTATATTAACATATGAATATCAGCGTAACTACCGGTGTCTAGCTCGCGATAATCTAGTGTTGTGTTAGTGTCCTGAGACAAGTACATTTTCTGATGGTAGCTAGCGGACGATGACAGATCGGCAGGCCGTAGCTACGATGCAACCCAGTCTCTTGTATAAAAATCATCGCGATTTGGAAGTGGAAAGATGTTTCTTTTTTTTTTATTTCCCGATTGGGAGCAAAATGATTCTTGTCGCTGTAATAATATCAATAATTTTTCAGTTTTTCCATTTATAGAATGGTCGGATATGATCATCGTTTTCGTACACCTGTTAATCACTATACAAAACAAGTGTCAACTACTATGGCATATAACGTGCGATGCATACTAAAAGTCATTAGGGGGAACCCACGCTATAGTTACTGAGAGTCGTACAGTAATTAATAGAGTGTATGGGAAAATCGCAAATCTCGGCCCAACCTGGCGTTATGCCACACGCATCATATACGTAAACGCACGTAACCAAACACAACACTACTAACCACTTCACACACGCAACCCAAAAAACATAAAATTGTAATGATATGATAGATAATAAATGGATGTGATTTGAGAATGAACCACCAGCAGTGGACGCGTGGTCGGTGCGCGGCTTCGGCGATATCCCATGTTAAGCGGTATTGGCCGCGGTCAGTCCTGAGATTGGTGACCGCCTAGCTTACACTAGCTCTCACGCCGAGTACTGAGGGGGAAGCTGTTTTTCTGAGTTGCTGATGGTAAGACAACTGAAACTCAGTAAAAATAAAAAGCCGTCTGTATCGGCACTGGTTTTCCGCAGTTTCCTCGTGCCCACGGCGAATGCGGAATACTGTAGCTAAAAAGCAGTTGTGGATGCTATGGAAGTTAGGTTAGCTTAGCATAATGCGGGTAGAGAGTGATAGGAGGGAAATTGGGAAGGGTCATACGTAAAAACCCGCAAAGGTAGACGTTGGAACACATAATAATAAAAAAAGGGTATTTGAGAATGAAGTTAATGCTGTCAATTAAATAAAATAATATATGATTAAATAAAAAATGTAAATATTAGTTAAAAACCAATACACCAAAACACATGTTAAAATAACGATAAATATAATCTAGCATTGCCAAACGATATCTCCTCGAAAAAGCCCGCCACATTAAAAATAATTTATGAAGAAACGTGCACCGTGATAATAAAAATTATGAAAGTTATTAACTTCTGAATAAACTATAATGTAAAGCGATTATTTTTTAAACAAAAAGAAAATAGGAAACGGAATAGGGATAGATGTGCGTAACTGGTGATTATACTTGTTTGTATAAACTGGGTGAGAAAACTGAGTACAAGTATGAAATATAATAATATAAAAAACAATAATCCGTTTAAGTGACTATTATGTGTGTGCCTGTATGCAGCTTTATTGACTCCCCTAAGAGTTGCAAGTTTTTTTCCAAGATTCTCTCCTCGTTACATGTATACACTTTTCGATTTTCTGTATACAATTCCAATCTACTCGTACCCCTTCCGTCTCTTCGTCCTCTTTATTTACATCCTTCTTTACATCTCCTGTCTCTTCATCACTCTCCATCACCTCCTTATCTACTTCCTTAATCTTATTTCTGCTTCTTCGCTCACACTCGCCATCATGGTCTCCTCTCAACTTCACTACCCCCACCGCTCGCACGCCTTTCTACATTTCGCTACCTTCATGTTATTTCTATCGGTCACTCGTAATTCTCTTACACTTACTTCTCTTTACCTCTTCGCCTTAAGCCTATTCACTTAATCGCAATCTATCACCTCTTAAATTTGTTATCCAATTCCTTCGCTACGTTTTCCCTATTTTCAACTCACCGATTCGCCCGCCCTTCGCGACTTTATCCCTTACTACTACTTCTCATTCTATATTTATTCTGACGCCCGTCGACTTCCGTTTCCTTCCTTTCATTCCGTTCTTTTCTGTTTCAGTCACTCTCTCTCTCTTTTCGTTATTCTCTTTCCTTATTCACCTCATCCGATTTTCCTTTCTATTGTTGTCTAACCCTCTTCTTCTATTGTTGTCTACTCCTCCTTACTTATCTCCCTCCTGCTACTATTAACCAATTCATCTCTCTGTTTGTTTCTTATCCTCGTCTCCACATCACCTTATTCGCTCCTCGCGTTCCTTCCCATTTTTGCCGCCACGTACCCCTCTTTCTTTCTCTTATCGCTCATGTCTCGTGTCGGTATATTCTGCTTTCTATCGCTGGCTCTTCCCGCTTTTATCCTTATGCCCCTTTCTCTACTTCCTGCCTACTTTACCTCACCGACTACGCTCTGCCGGTAACTACTTCCTTCTCTCTCCCCTATCCACCTCGCCGTACTCGCCTCGCGCGTTCATTCTTATCCCTCGTTACATAACTGCCTTTCCCTTTCACATTGCTCGTGTCCCTGTATCACTATCCGTTACCCAACGCTCTCTTTTTTCACTCTTCTTCCTGAAATCCCTTTCTCTTACTCCGGCCTACTTTACCTATCCGCTTCTCTATCTTTCCACATTGTTCCGCCCTAAACTCTGTCCTAGCCTGTACCATCGTTTCGTTCCGCTTACTTTTCCCTTGACCGTTTTTCCCAATCCACACTTTCGATCTCACCCTTTTCCTCTCCCCCTTCCGCATCGCCCTGTACTTTATCTGCGTTCACCTCCTGTCATGGTGTGTTTCTTCGCCTCGAAACCTCTGTCTACTCGCACACGCACATCCACCCCACTCACGCCCAGAAACGGAAGTCGCCTGTCTATTATGTGTGATAATAACATATAAAACTTGGACACGAGACAGTTGCTATTAAGGTAATTGCAATTCTCCGTGTAGAAATCTGCTGGAGTGTCCCCGCTTCCAGCCAAAAACCGATCGGGATTTGTTAGGGACTCCCTATCAAGGGGTTACTCTCCGGATTCCGGTAGATCCCGGGTTGTATATTATTTTGCTATGCGTTTACTGAATCTCGAGTTGCTATTTTTTTCTAAATTTTATTTTGTCGCAGTTTTTTTCGAGTAGCATACGAGGGGAGACCCAAAAAAAAGGGAATTTCGTCATAATTTCTTTATTTTTTAATATTGTTACACCAAATTTTGATCACCTTCAAAGTATTCTCCTTTGACCACAACGCACCTCTGCAAACGATCCTTCTAATGTTCAAAACATTTTTAAATTCACTTATCGGGATGTTTTTTAGGCCTTCCAGCGATTTTTGTTTTACCTCCTCCACTGTGAGAAAACGCTTTCCTCTCATATCCCTTTTGAGTCTGGGGAACAAAAAAAATCACAGGGGGCTAGAACCGGTGAGTAGGGGGGGGTGGACAATTGGTGTCATGCAGTTTTTGGTCAAAAACTGCTTTACGGAGAGAGCGGCGTGGGCAGACGCGTTGTCATGATGGAGGAACCAGTCACTTGTGCGACAAAGATCTGTTCTTTTCTTCCGGATACTTTCCCTCAATCTTTTCAAAACCTCCAAGTAAAACTTCTGGTTGACAGTTTAACCCGGGGGAACGAACTCCGCGTGCACAACACCTCTGCAAGCGAAGAAACAAATGAGCATTGTCGTGATATTTGACTTCACTTGGCGAGCTTTTTTCGGACGAGGAGAGCGAGGTGTCTTCCATTGGCTTGATTGCTGCTTTGTTTCGGGGTCGTATCCATAGCACCACGATTCATCACCAGTAATCACCTTGGAAAAAAGTTCAGGGTCCTCTTCGAGCTGATTTTGAAGTTCAAAACATCCGCGCGTTGCTCTCGACAATCGGCCATCACATTTTCGCCGAAATGGAAAGTTGTTTCACTACAAAAATTCCCACGGGCGAACCGATGCACTCACGGCGACAGAACTTCGCAAACTAACTCAGGAGACGTGTCCCTAACGGACACCTGGTCGAGCAATGGGCTCCCCCGCTCTCCCTCCCCGCCGCAGCGCAATTCCCGTTTTTTTTGGGTCCCCCCTCGTATTTTTATTGCAGATCATGGAACAAGGAACAAACCGGAAAGGACGTCCTAATGCGAAAAGATATACTAAGTGAACACTAATATTGCAGATCAATTTTATGATCCTGTAAAATCATGCACGGATTCCATACAATTTCATTGTGTAGGATCCGGGCCGGATACATTTCGGAATCCATTCGGGTAGCACTATCAGGATGAATTTACAAGCATCATCGTATGTCGTCGGATCCTTATCAGAGTGTAGGAATAATCACAGAGATCCAGCTTGATCCCTTCCACAATTTCTACACGGGTCGAAACTTTCTCATCGCATTTGTATTAATGTGAAGATATTGACGTAAAATGACTGAGGTAAGATTGCAAACAAAATAGTCAACAATAATCGAATTTCATGACATAATAAGTTTCCCGCGAGAAAATTTGAACGTCAACCCGAAATACGAGTCATAGCGCAATGCAACAAAAAGTGATTTCGCGATGGCGTTGCTTGTTAGAGGCATTAGTAAAGTTTTAGATAAGGGGGGTAAAGACACGCGGGCTCCAGTTCCAACTTCAGATCACATGCAAACGATTTTTTATAATATCTGTATTCATATATAGCGTTTTCAACTGCCGGCAGTAATTTGAACTACGTGGGCACCGAATGTATTTCCATCTTTTGTTTCATGCGAATGCAACACAGGCAGAGCTACAATCAATGTAAGCGTTTGTGCACTAGAGAAGCTAGTTAAAAAAATGTAATAGTTTTGCGACTTCGCCGACGCGGTTGATTACTAGTAGCCAGGTTGGCCCCAGGGTAATGTACCACCCGTGCTCCAGCTAAAATGAGAAATAAGAAGAAAAATATATTGTTTGGTGGAATAGTAACTGTAACAGTTTTCCAGGTCCCCTTTAATTCTCGGTACTTTTGATATTAAAGTTATCAAAAGTTATGTACGTAGATTCCTAGGCGATAGGTAGACATGCTGATGTAAATACGGTAACGAACTTTTCTTTTCTCTAAAAGAAAGGAAAACCTAAAATGCCACTTGTACTAGCGATAAAGACGTATAATGTACGTATAATAAACTAACGTATCATACCATAAAAATTCGAATCATTGAATTTCAATTGACCTTTAATAAACGACAAAGACCGTCAATTTATCTACATTTTGAAAAAAAAAAACTGTCCTCTTTTTCTAATAGGTTTAAAGCTAACCCAATACGTACAAAAAATTATGTAACACGATCGATTGTTTTACCCCGGGAACTATTGATCATATGGACTTTATTATTTTTTTAGCTATTTTGACCGTTCGGCCGAACGGAAATGAATTTCTAGTCAAAGATAATTCAGGGTAATGTTTGTCAAATCCAAATGAAGCAATCTCCCCTCCTTATATGCTCATTTAGCTGAAGAGATAGTGAACTTGTGCTATCAGTTTAATAACATTATTGTACAAAATGTAACTTCACTCTGAATCTAAGTAATGGATAGTATAACCTGTTATCAGGAAACGATTGTAAGTACGAGAGCAGGAAAAGGCAACGTGAGAGGTGTTGTGAAATAATAGATATGACAAATCAGTTGCCGCATTACAATATTTAAGACAGTGCTTTTGTCTAAATCCTTTTAATTTTGACGAATTGACCTTTGACCTTAATAAGTTACGAATTGATATTGGACCTCAATAATGTATGGCTGTAAACGCAGGTAATGATAAAAAAAATAGTTGGAATGCAAAGTGTTATTATATGATTTTTAGTCGTTTCTAAAAACATTTGCAGCACCAGTAATCGTCGCGATGCACAGTGGGGCCGATTCCCGAAAAGCTGGCCAAAATACAAAAAATGAAGTTTCATTTTATAGGATGTAGAGTACATAGATGGATAGAGTATAGTTTAAAGAGTACAATGGAATATTTTATAAGGGCTAACGAAGTATACCTGGCAAGTACAAGCCTCCACAAAAGAGACCTTCGTACAAGTAACAACTCGATCGTTCGAGCTCATATTCAAGCGGCATATTCAAAAATTCGTGGAAAATCGTAAAGTTGGTCTTTCTTAATTCTGCAAAATGGAGGTTTTAGGTTCAAGGAAGTAGTTTATCATCGTATGCGTCGAAAATTGTAACAGATACATATAAATTAATAGCTAAATAATGTTTAAAGTAGAGAAAAATGAAAAATCGTGTGCAATCATTATAGAAAAATAGAGAAAAATGTAAGTGTCCCGCAAAGTCCCGCAACGAAACAAGTTTTAAATTAAAGTTTGTACTAATATGTAACAAAATTAGTAAAAATTAGCTGCCCGGAGGTGCCCGAGCGTTTTTAGTGCACGTTTGATTTTAAAAAATTACAAATTCACATTAACCCATTGAAGCCCATAGGCGGACAAGCAAACATAGCGAAAATTTGGTCAAAAGATAATTCATTATGAGAAAAAGTTTGTTTCCAATTGTTTAAACAATTGTTGTTTAAAAAAGTTGTCGAAAAATGCGAGATCCGCAAAAACTAATAGCGCCAATCGATTTTACGGAACAAATCACATACAATTAATTTATTGAACAATTTTTTCCTCAGCCCAATTTGTTATAGAAAATAAATATGAAAATTGCAGACTAGCAGACATAGCGAAAAACTGAATATTGGAATGAGAGCATTCGTTGAAAAGATATTTCATTATGAAAAAAGTTTTTTTTCAACCGTCTAAACAATTATTTTTTATAACAAATTGGGCTGAGGAAAATATTGTCGAATACATGAATTCTATGTGATTTGTTCTGTAGAATCAATTGGCTCATCAGTTTTCACGTATCTCGCATTTTTCTACAAATTGTTCAAACAATTGGAAAATAAACTTAGTCAAACAATTGGAAGTACTTAGTTTAGTTTTTTAAAGGTATCTATGGGTCTTATTTTGAAAGAGTGCTGCTATTTTCATAGAAATTTAATACCGGCTATGATAAATCAATTGATAATAAATGACTGTTACTCAGTAACTTATTACTGGTTAAATTTTTATAAAGGTCGTTATTTGTTGGAAAACATATGGGTTCCTTATTGCTATATACATGTTTGGATATTCTAACGCATATCTGACGACGCAATTTCGAAGAAATTTGTACGTATTCTTAAGTATATTTATTTATATTGATAACTAAAATAAATAAAAAACTACTGTATATGTAGTAACTACTATTTATGTACTAATAAACGAGATAAGTAGAATCCAGAGGTAATTATCACCGATTATTTTTTGTACGGTTACTTTTATCGATTAGCGCAAGAGAGCTTTTTTGTAGAGCATCAAATGTTCTACAAAAATGTGTTAAAAGACTCTCCCAACATCAACGGTTTAAGTCCAATCAAATTCCAAAGTTAAAAAAAAAATGTTTCCATGTTATTTAAATGGGAAATGAAAATTCGCGATGAGGGACCTCTTAATTTAAATATGAAGGGCTCATACTTGCAGAGGGTTTTTTTTTGAGATGCCAAACAATAAATTTTTCATTGTATCGAGGAAAAAAAAAATTAGTCATTTTATTTGGCCCACCCTAATATATATATATAAACTAGGAGGGCTTCGCACCCCTGCGCGCTTCGCGCGCTAACCCCCCGTCCGAAAATGACCGCTAATGCACCCCCTGCATTTGCGGTCATTTTTTGGTCATTTTCGGTCATTTTCGGTCCTGAACTCTTATACACGGCGGCGGCGGCGGCGGCGGCGAAATATTTATATAATATAGAGAGATATCTATTTTGGGTCCGCCATTTTGAATTTTGTTTTTTTTTTCACACCAGATTCGTATTCCGCGACCTCAAAAACCCCAGATTAACAAGTTTCAAGCGAATCCGGTGGATTTCGAAAATAGCGTCCGCCATATTGGATTCGCCATGTTTTTTTAACAGTTTTGACTTCAGATTCGTAATCAACGACCCCAAAAACCCTTATATACTACGTCTCAAACAGAATGAACTACGTTTTCAAATTTTGACCAGCTTTTCGGGAATCGGCCCCACTGTGCGATGAGCTGATAAAAAGGAAACGGGTCGGTTCTAAACGTACGATGTACACGTCCCATGTGCAAATTTCATCATTCTCTGAACTCCAGTTCCGTGCAATTGCCTTCGTGCCAACTCCCATGGCGTTCAACTGCGCCCGCGCTGCTCCAGATTTGGTAATTCGTTCGATCGGACGCGCGATCGTTTCAACTTTTGGAATCACAGACCTACGAAAACTGAAGTAGCACGGGGTGCAGTTGAACGTAATGGAAGTTGGGCACGAAGGCAGTTGTACGGAAGGGGAGTTGAGGATGATGGGAGTTGACGCACATGGAACTTAAACATCGTACACTTGAACCACTACACTTGATCACAAGGGCAAAACATTGATCTGGCCTTTTTGCCGTTTAGGCAGTCAGGAGGTAATAAAAAAGATGTTCTATCCATGTTTGCCACGGACGATAGTACGAAAAAATTAAACAATTGAACAACTGCGGAAGTTCGCAGGCGTGGAGTTTCGTGGGAGGCAACGCACGTGAATGAGCATATAGCGAAGCGTGACTTAGTACTGCGTACGCCTCTCATTTGAATACATATCGTACTGTAATTAAAGAAATCTATCGATCCATAAATCAATGCTTGCGATCCTTCGTTTCTATATTAGAGTTGCTTATATTCTATAATGTATAGCATGGAACGATGCGGGCCGCGAAACTGCACCGACTACCTATCTCTTTTCTGCTTGAGGAAAGACCAGGGGAGTTTCGCAATCACCGTGGGGGGTCTTCCTATGCTAATGGTGCTCTCGCACGAAGTATATTTCTCTCTTCTAAGGACGACATCCGCAGCAGGACGCGAAGTGCAAAAGTATCATCGAGATCATCCGCAGAAAATATAGTGAGCGTATAGCACGTATATGTAAAGAAAAACAGACATTGTAAATGTTCGGCCGACCCTGACCTGCCGGTGAGTTTTCTGGCCCCCGAGATACGACTCGTCGCTTCACTCATTTATTCGCTCGTTCGAACCTTTCTTCATTCATTCATTCACTTGCGCACACTGTGATCTCGCTTCCCTGTGATCTTGCCGACTGCAGGAACGCTTATCAATTTGTTACGGATACTGTTTGTTAAATCAAATCAAAAGGCTGCACGGATGGCTATAAATAATCCTGTTTAATATGTGCCTCTCCTCGCAAGCAGTTCGGGCCAGTGCAACTCTGTTTCCTTCTCATTTTATCCTTCATCGAGATGATTTGTATCTTGTATCTCACGAGTTGCCATACAGTTCGAGTGCGTATTATTTTCCGTCCAGCATCTTTTCTGCTAGACCTCCCCATGGAGAGCGTCCCCACGAGAGTATACGCGTTTTCATTCATTCCCCGTTTGGTCTAGTGTTTATGGGCTACGGTATTTAATATCAACTCAAGATCCCAACCTAGAAGGGCTATTCAGCTCATTATTTATTGTATCTGTCGTTGTGCGTGGGTATACAAGATGCTGGCGGAGAACGGGGAATTTAAAGGTGCTACGCGGCGATATACCAGGGGTGTTAGTTGAAATTTGCCGGTTTTTTCGATAAAGAAAACACTTAATTTTCAGAGGAATCTCAAAATTTTTTTATTCAAAGTATTGACCATTGGTTTCTACACATTTCGCCCATCTCTCAGGCAAACTATGAATACCATCCCAAAAAACTTTTTCTCTTTCGAGGTAAACCATTCGACGAGCCATTTTTCGACTTCTTCAAAATTAGCGAAGCACTGCTCTGCAAGGGAGTGTCCCATCGATGCGAAAAGGTGATAGTCGGACGGGGCGAGGTCTGGAGAGTACGGCGGGTGTGATAATATTTCCCAATTAAGTGTTTTTAATGTGTCTTTCACCAGTTTAGCGGTATTAGACGGCGCGTTGTCATGTTGCAAGATAACTTTGCCATGTCTTCGGGCCCATTCCGGCGGTTTTTCGATCAACGCATAATTCAAATTGATCATTTGTTATCGGTAGCGAGCCTTGTTCACCGTTTCACCAGGTTTTAACAACTCGTAGTACACCACACCACACTGGTCCCGCCAAACACAGAGCATTGTCTTACGGCCAAAGCGATTTGGCCTTGCAGTCGATGGGCCGGCTTCACCGGGTGAAAGCCATGATTTTTTTCGCTTCGAGTTCTCAAAATAAATCCACTTCTCGTCCCCCGTGACAATTCGATGCAGAAAAGATTTCCTTTCGAATCGTTGAAGCAGCATTTCACAAACGGTTTTTCGATTTTCCATTTGTCTATCGTTCAGCTGGTGTGGCACCCATTTTCCATACTTTTGGATCTTTCCCATGGCTTTTAAACGTTGGCAAATTGCTCCTCGAGTCACATTTAGTGTTTCTGCCAATTTTTGTTGCGATTGGGTTGGATCAACATCCAATAACGCTTGCAATTCCTCGTCTTCGAACTTTTTCGCTGCACCAGGATGTTCATTGTCTGTCAAATCGAAATCTCCACTTTTAAATTGACGAAACCATGTCTCACATGTTCTAATCACTGGAGCATGTTCACCATAAGTTTCTACCAGCAACCGGTGACCTTCAGCTGCTTTTTTCTTTTGATGAAATAAGAAAAGCAACGAATGTTGCAAATGCGATTTACTTGGAACGAAACTCGACATATTCACTGAGGTAAACAAATATGACGCTATTATTTTGGCGGAATGTGACTTGCGTATTTTTGTAGGTCAATGTCAATAGACAAAAATGACATACATGCCAAATCATAGAAATGTATACATGATGCTAGCGACATCTACTGGTAAAACCGGCAAACTTCAACTAACACCCCTGGTATATGCGTATATCCGCGACATGCACATCAATGTTCCATAATAGCACTACCGCCGGCGTGGAGATGTGGACGGAATATTGAGATTACAATGGGATCGCTGTTAAAACGATTTGAAACGATATTGATTTTTCTCATTCGGGTGCTTCCTGACTTTAGGAGGCTTGAACGGTTTCGCGTTTAGAAGATAACGGTTTCAATTTTGCATGTGTTCTTAGAAAACACTAAATCTTGATGCATGCAAAGCTTGCGATAGTGTCACGGTACAGTATTTAATATATTGACCGTAGCACTGAAGCTATTTAAAATTAGCTATTTGAGAGGAGCATTACTTTTGAGCATATAAAGCAAGGTTTCGAAATAAGTGATAAAGAAACGAAACCGAATAATTTTGAGGGAATATTTTTAAGATGAACATATTTAAGGGGAATGGCCACGGTAGAAATGTAAAAAAAACGAATTTTTTTGCTTAAACGATGCTTTATCATCATAAAAATAAGTTAAGTTAAGTTAAGGTACTGGTTAGTATTTTTTTCACCGACTTTGAGTGTATAACGTAAGGTTACCTTTGGCACGGCCATACAGTACGCGACCGCGCCGCGCGCGCGTGTGGGCGTGTGTGCATGTGTGTGTGTCGCTAAGGCACCCGTGCTAAGCAAAGTACCTGAGCAATGAATAATGCTTGTGACAAACATTATTTAACCCCTAAATTTGGGGCAAAACCGCGGTCCTTTAACGATGAGCGATACAACTTGGTATGTCATATATGTAGAATCGAAAAAAAATATATATATCTTCAAGGACTTGAGTATTTTTTGTGCCCATATATGAACAATTGTTTGATAGATAATCAATGATACTGATTGTTAGTTACAGTTTTAGTAGTCAGTGTTCAATTAACGAAGAACTTGATCGAAGATTGTACGTTCGCTGAAAGTAAATTTATTCAAAGACTCCATCAGTTCCTCAGGGTCTCACCAGTCAACGATCGGTACATCGTTGATTGGTGACAAAAGTACAAGCCACCTATTCAGTTTTGTCTTACTAGTAACACCACATTCTTACTATCATCGATCTCAAAACCATTAAGTACAAAACGTACAATTCTGCTTGTTCGTACGCGAACCTTTATTTTCACGAAAGAAAATAAATCGTGTATAAAATGTTCTAAAACATCGGGAAATTACGATTAGAATTATGTCCGGATAGATGTGTCCGTGTGTCTGAGATATGGGTGAAAAATTGAAATCGCTGTAGGTTCGAATTGATTTGAGCTTTTGGACTGAAATTTGGCGTGCCAATAAATCAGCATTGGCTCCTACATTCAGTATAATTTTTGCGACAACTGCCAAATTATTATGAGTTTTATATGAATTTGAAAAATAAAAAAAGGTATCAAGAGCACCACTCACGCAATTTTCGAGCTATCGAGATGGAACTTTCTACACGAGTAGACTATCAT
This sequence comes from Oxytorus armatus, assembly GCA_958009045.1. Taxonomy (NCBI): domain Eukaryota; kingdom Metazoa; phylum Arthropoda; class Insecta; order Hymenoptera; family Ichneumonidae; genus Oxytorus; species Oxytorus armatus. The sequence goes on along the minus strand of OY253751.1, from coordinate 12,008,807 downwards.
AAAATACAGTTGGCTGTTTAATTTCGAGAAAATTGATCGAGGCGTTCCAAAGTTATAGAATTTCGAATTTTTCGAAAAATCACTATAGGCGTTAAGGCTCGTGTAATTTTCGGGCTATCGAGTCAAAACTTTGTACGTCAATTGTGTACCATTACGGAATATTTCGTTTCGAATTTGGAGAAAATCGATTGTGCCATAATTTTTCGATTTTAAGGTAAAATTTTGTATTTACAAAATTGATAAAAATTTCAAATTATTTAAAAAATTTGAGACTCACAATACATATGTAGGGAGAAAGGCTGCAAGTTAAAACTCGCCTGTTGCTTTCTTAGAATATCATACAAGGGTCAAAGCTTTTTCTGTGAGGAAGCCAACATTGAAAAATATGTAATGCCTCATTGAGAAATACAGGGTGGGGCAGAATGAGTTTCCCTAGTTTCAAAAAATCACTGAAGGGCCCTCAGACCGAATAAAGGATTGGGGCTGGTGCCGATAGGTGGGGGAAACAATGTCGTTTTCAGTAGTCACCATGCCGTGGTCGGGTAAGCAACGGAGCTTTCTTGTGGAGACGTTCTTCAAAAATGGCGAAAGCGTTGTGGCGACGCAGAGGGCTTTTCGGGTCCGGTTCGGGTTAAATCGTTACGACAGTGTTCCTGATCCTAAAACCATTCGGAAATGGGCCCGTAACGTAAGGGCGACAGGATCTGCAGTTCTTATGAAACCAGTTGGGCGACCTAAAAGTGACATGTTGGAGAACTTTTTTCGTCCCAAAATGGAAGAGTATGGCGAGGAACACGACACAGAAGCATTCTGGTTTCAACAAGATGGAGCCACGGCCCATATTGCCCGTCGTTCACGCGAATTTTTGCAAGAGCTCTTTCCTGGTCGCCTGAACTCTTTACGGAGGGATGTTCCATGGCCCCCTCGCTCCCTCGATTTGACACCGTGTGACTTTTTTCTGTGGGGATACGTCAAAGCTGAGGTGTACAAAGTTCGACCTCGAACCCTTGAAGATCTGAAGGAGGCGATTCAGAACGTCATCGTCGGAATTTCGAAAGCTATGCTGGGAAGAGTGACCGAAAACTTCTTCGAAAGGCTCAATATGTGCATTGCTCTCCAAGGCCGCCACTTGCACGATATCATTTTCAAAAAATAATGAAAAAAAAAAACGGCATCATATGTACTTTTGAGAAATACAAACCTTTTCCACGTATCTCGAACCGTTCTCTTACAATCAACCCTTAAAATCAGGGAGCTCATTCTGCCCCACTCTGTATTTGAGCTCCGTATGACACTGGGAGAAGAAAATGGATTTTTTCAACTTTTTTAAGGCCTTGCACACGCAAAAAATTTCAAGATTTTTAATTGTTAAAAAATTATTGATTCCATTAGCCTGAACGGTTAGAAATATTTTAAGCTTTACGGAATTGAAAAATTCCAAAATGCTATTAAATAAGGTAAGATTGCATTTATAATAGTTACCGCGCGGCACGCCCGACCCCCAACTTCAAAGCCGTTTTTTGTACAACATATTCTTAGTATCATCACCTATCGTGTGAACCGCAGAAACAAAAATTTCAATGACACAAAAATATATAAAAAATAAAATACCGACAGAAAATTGAGTAAAAAAATTTTTTATTTCGATTTTTTATTATAATAATTTTTTTTAATAATATTGTTAGTTCACACTGAAGATACATTCATTATGCAATTATAAATATGTTCATTTTTTTTCAGACAACCACATCGATGCCGAGAACTTTCACCATCAACGCGCGCGCAAAAAAAATACATTGCTTTATTATGTTATATCTCCGCCATCTGTTAATATTTCTGATTTTTTTTTACATATACTTAACCATGTGCATTAATGATCTGTGAAAAAATGTTGCCAATATATGCTTCATTTTTTTTTAACCGCGTCTAGAAGAGTACCTTCGAAAATCGGCGAAATCGCGTATATAAGGCGCGTATGTAATAAAAATGGGCAAAATGCCAGCCTCCTAAAAAAAGTTAATGTTGGCAAAAATTTGACCGACAGCATTGAAGGTGATTTATCACTCTCAATTCTGCTCAAGGTCATACATGATTTCTTTTCAGTAATTCGGATATGCGAAAAAAATGAGCACCGCGTACCACTGCATCGTTTGTTGGACAGTCATTATTTTAATAGACCAACCATTCACGCATATCGATTATTACAACAATGAATGAATAAAAGTTAAAATAATGAAGAGCAAAGTTTTTTACCACGATGTAATTTACCTTGCTTCATTTATACGTGATTGTTACAACCGTTTGATTGGGCGTCAACGTCCCCGATGCGCATAACATTTTAAACGAACGTAGATATTTAAAAACTTGTATCGAACAGTTTATAAATATTTCCTGTCGAAGGTTGATGAAACCATTAATCCTCTTTTTGTATTAAATGATTTTTATTCGATCCTGTTCGATCTGATTCGATTTCAAGATGCAGAAATTGAAAAACTTACAATTTCGATAAAAATAATATAAAGAAAAAAATACCCACTCTGGAGTATGGTTCAAAACGTATCTTTTCGTATCAAGAATTTTTCCAATGAAGAGAAAAATCGAATCAGACTTTCCGAAAAGCAAATTTTTATCATGAAAGCAGGATTTCACCGGCGTATGAAAATCAGAATATTTCAGCAATTTTTTTCGAATAATGTACCTCAAGGTGAACATTGTTTATGCTGTCAATTTTGACGATATGTTTTGACAACGAAATGTCATATCCAACTAAATAAATATTATGACGGTACAAACGTGAAGTAATTCTGAATACTCCTTTCGTGCTCAAGAAATCTATTAAAAATCAGCGACGGAATCGAAAAACGGGAAGGAAATATTTCGTAAAAATTGTGTTGAATAGCCATGTGTAGTGCACCAAAGATATTTGAAGAGACAAAAGAATCTATCACAGAGGCGAACGGTAGTTTATTTTACCGAGTAGAACGCGCGTATATAATACATCTTTAACATACGCGTTCGTCGACGCAAGTATTCGGCGTGCCCGGACAAATTAACACGAGTCCATGCCGCTCTATTAACAAAGGACGATACAAATTAGATTATATAGCCGGAGGGGTCGGCATTGGGTTCCGTATAAAGCGGGCGAATGATGATACAACTTGATTAATCGACGAACGTCATGCAACGCTTAAACGGCGTTCGTCTAGCAAATGAGACCTGGCTGGCCTGTGCTCCATCACTCAGACAGAGCAGTTGATGTTATATATGCATGTTCTGTACAAAAATGTGCTAAGTGTACCTAAATTACGTGTTACGAACCGGCGCACCAGGTTCTCTCATCTAAGAACCCTGAATAGCTTTATTAACGTTCCGATACATTGAATTCGTCGAGTTTTTTGTTAAATGCACTATTTTTATCGGACAAGATAACGGAACTTAAATTTTAAGAATTTCATTCACTAGCTGTAGGAAAAATTGTGAATAATTCCGGAAATTAGTCTATTTGAAATCTGCAAGCACCATCATTATTCCGTCATTGTATATAATCTATAGATTATACACAATGGCGGTTTTTTAAAATACACTATCTTAATTCAGACAAGATAACGGAACTTCAATGTCAATAATGTCATTCGCTAGCTAGTAGAAAAAATTGTGAATAATTCCGAAAATTAGTTTAGACTAAATAGAATAGTATAATTTTCGGAATTATTCACAATTTTTGCAGTATCTTAACACTAAACGTACCAAGCGGAGTCAAGTGACCTCTTTCAGCAAAAACTGCGTATAATTTCGAAAATAAAACTATTCTAACTAGACTAGACTAATTTTCGGAATTATTCGTGAAAATTTATTCGAGTTATGGGTCCGCCAAGTTCAAAAAACGTTGCTTCGAAAAAAACGCTTTTAAATTTTTCATTCGCGCTCGGAATTGACGGAAAGGGGCTGCGGCAGAATTCGAAGTTAGGGTACTTAGAGATTTTGGCCGCTCATATTATTTTGATATGTCATTTTTAAGACCCTTAGACACCTTTTAAGGCGAAAAAAAAATGTTGATTTTTCCAAAATTCTAAAGTGGCCTAATCCCTTAACACTAAACATACCAAGCGGGGTCAAATGACCCCTTTTAAAAATTTACTTTGAAATCGTACATTCATTGTTATTTCTGTCGCTCATATGACTTTCTGTAAATTTCTTTAATTATTTTATTAGAAATCAGAAGTTATGTTGCGAATTATTTCCTTTAATAAATTACGAATTTCTTTCTAAGTCAACGTTTATTTCGTAAGCGGTCAAATGACCCCTTATGGTAAGAATAGTTATATGTATAGTGACGGTACGTTTAGTGTTGCGGTTATAATAGGTTTGCCGAATGCGCATGGAAATCGTATATAAACCCATATGTAGAATGGATAATTACACTGAGAAAGAAAGAACCGAAATCAATATCATGTGTTTTCCGAAATTTGCCATAACATATTTCTTTGATTCGAGGATGTAACTTAATAAAATGAAGTAGTGCTTTTTTAATAAAATCTAATTAACTTGAACCAACTTATAACATCCTCATATCGGAGAAATACGTTATGGCGAAGATTGGAAAATGCATTTTATGGATTTTACTAATTAATTTTCTTAGTGTAAAAAAATATAACGTAAAGTGCATCAAAACCGAACGAGTGTTTGGTTGAGTTTTTTCCATTAAGTTCGACCGTAACATTCTGTAGAGATTAATTGAAGAGACCGCCGAATCATGCATTCTATTATTTATAAGATTTGCGCGATTTTTTCCCACCGAAGTTCAATCTGCACAATTCAAAATCACACAGACTCGATAATAATTCGTCTAATTTCGTTGCAACCTCGGATAAATGGGTAAACATTGTTTCCGCACATCAAAAATTTAAATATTGTACGTTTATGTATCCAAAAACATTTGTTTTTATGCCTATGCTTTCAACTGCGGTAAATACAGTCACAGAGAACGTGGCACATGTCCCATTAAACTTCATCGGTTACGATTTTATTTACATACGAATGTATTGCAAGCGCAAGTTGAAGAAAGGTGTACAACCTTAAGGTGAATGTATAATACAAAAAAATGCGAATACGAACTGTATAAATTTAGTAAAATTGTTATGGATGAATAGACGCCGTTTTTTGTAAGAATCGTGGTACTCTATCAATCAATAACATGAACCAGGAGCAATACCAAAAGAGAACCAACAGGGGATGTAGCTGCCACCCACGTCAGCGAAACGCTAAAGCGGCGTAGTGGCCTATCCCCCCCTTCCCTTCTTCAAGTGGCGGACATAAATCTTGACCCACGCCATTCAACGCTATCATTACGTGCCTCGCTCTGACTAGAGAACCGACGCCGAAAATTTAATAAATTCCTGGTAGTAGTAGCCGCGACTCCTGGACCTTGATCAACTATAGTTTCATTCCTGTTATATATTATATATTATACGCGGCAGCATGTAATATGGAAGATGTGGCTCGGTCTGTATCTCATTCTCCCTTTCGTTCTCTTTATTACCAGTAAAAGCTACGCGATATATCTCTCTCTCTCTCTCTCTATATATATATATATATATATATATATATATATACATATATATACTATATAAAATAAGACAAAGCTGAACAAACATCTTTGTCCATAATTCTGGGCGATAAAAAATACACAGACCGCAAGGAGAAATTTTCTTTTTGCTTATCAATTCAAATTACATTTTTGCGAGTATACAAAAATTGGAATATTTTTGCCCCTTTATCGCAAATTATTACGTGTAACACTGAATTTCGGAGAACGGAATAAAGAGGAAGTAGGAACGTGAATCGTGAAATGATGAGAGTCAAGGTTTCGCAAACACACAGCCCGTCGACCTAAGTCGTCGGTTTAACAATATGAAATGCCTCGAGAGCCTCTGATCTTACAGCGGTATGGGAAAGCCCCCGCAGTCTGACCAATATTTAATTACAGATAATTACCGGTTATAATGCACGCAGCCGAGCGGCCATCGGCGGCCTGCCGTTTAATTGATCGGCTTTGCGCCTGATTTGTGTATCTGTGATTTGCACGGGCAACTTCGAGGGCTCGAGATACCCGCGAGAAGTCATTTTTATTTTTTCGCTTACTGCAGTCACCGTATTTATAATTCCCCTTCTGGAGCATCAATAATCGATTTATTGTCAAGTAATGAACCTTGTATATCTCATGAAACCTTACGTGCGCTTTCTGATCGCGCACATACTCGTATACGAACGTCACTCATATCTGAGAGGTTAACGATGTTCACGGATATTGAACGATATTTTCGCCTAGTATTGTTAACATTATTTTACTACACTTTAACAGATGGCCGACGAAAGCCAATCCAATACCTTTCCTGTAATATTTACCTTTCTTCAACCACATAAACCATTTTATTGATGTCTTTATATATAGTCTGCTCAAGAAGAAAAAGACCGTCATAATCTGGGTAAAATAAAACTTTAGATTGCACTTTTTTATTTTTATTAAAGTACATATTATTAGGTATTGCGCAATTTCATATCTCATCCAATCACCTCCATTACTGACACCTTTATCCGATGCTTTCGACGAGATGTTCTCTGCGTTTACAAAAGCATCTCCAAACATGCATTTTTACAGAGTGTTTTACTGTGCGCTAAAACATCTCATTATTTTCGTTGACCATGCTTTTGATAAGAAAGATTATACTCGTAAAAGAAGACTCGTCCATGCGGATAACATTATTCCAATCTCGATCCAAATTTTTCTTTGCCCACGCCAGCTATTTTTCCACGTGCTTTTCTGACAATATAGGTGTCTTCAAAGTTGATCGACAGGTTTTTTCATGCAGACGACTTCGAATCGTATTTAGAGAGACGTAAATTTCTTTTTTGTAGAGTATCACTTGGACACAGGACAGCGAAAGGCCTGGCTCGCCTTGCAAAATACGTAAGATCGTTTTATTCTGCTTCGTTGTTATACACGGGCTAGTTTCTTGTCCGGCAGATCGTTTCCATTTCTAACCTCCAAATATCGCTTTACCCATGTATCAACGAATGCCTCTGACTTCCGCATATATTTTGCAGTCGCTTTATACGTCAGTTTCGGTTCTGTCGCATGATTTACTAAAAAACACCACCTCGTCTCGCTTCAGGAATTTTGCACTCATTGTGAACATAACGAATTCACTGATTTTAGCAATATAATGTTCCAGCAAACTATATATTGGGCAAAAGAGCACGAAATAAAGATTCAAACAAATAAGGGCAGATGGCGCTGCGGTGGCTCCTTGCCAAATGACGACGGCTGCTATCTTGTTAAATAGAGTGTATATTGAATCATTGGTAGAATAATTGTTACATGAGGGAGGCTCTAGTCGGACCTAAAGGCGGTGCTAATAAGTAATGACTTGCGATTTTAACAGCATATTTTTTAACATATACTGCCAAAATTTCCACAAGATTGACAACCTACTTTCCGCGATAAACAATCATAATAATACCCTCGAAATACGTAGGGTCGTATGACACCAACAGTTATGATGTGAGAAATCTTTCGATGTGAAGCAGTAAAAAAAAAGTCAGATAATAACTTCATGATAATGTGCAGTGATGTATTATCGAAACCTTCTTTATCTTTGATGCGCCTTCGATGGTGACTTAATCAGGCAATAACATTTTGTCTACTTCATAGTAGGGACAGCTATTCATTTTAGTATTTTGAGACACGGAAAACTTCTCTTTCCTCACAAAAAGAGGTTGGCAGTACTGAGGGTGGTCCATGCATCAGGATAGGGTTCCTGTTGCCATGCGCGTCCGTCGAAATAGGAGTGGAACCTCCTTAATATAAAAGATTACTAGCAAGAAATGGCACAAAATGGAGGGAATTTTCGTTGGATATTTTAATGAAGTTGTCTCCGCTAGAAAAAAGACATGTCCCGAAATATCTGAAAATACGATTGATTTCTGAAGGCGTCATTATGATGGGCTGCCGATGCTTGGAGTTCATTCATGTGCATACTTCAGACAGCACGATCGTAGACAACGAACTTAATCTAAAAAGCAGCACGCGCCGCAACACTCGTTTTACAATTGCTGCTTCGATAAGTAGCCCAAACACTCGCATTACTTCATTGTTAAGCTTCTAAAGTCTCCGAGCGCGAAAGTAAAAATCAAATATAGAATATCACATCAATATCGTCTGTATTGTAAGTGAACCTAAGTCTTTATCTCCCTGTAACCTATGATGAAATTCTGGCTTCGTTTCTGAATTGCTGCTTCGATAAGTAGCTCAAACACTCGCATTAGTGCATTTTTATGCCACTAAAGTCTCCGAGATCGAAAGTAAAAATAAAATATAGAAGTAATATGAATTAGAAAAGGACCAGGAGGTTCTAGGACAATGAAAGAATAGGACGGCGATCGAACCTACATTAAGCGATCACGTCATCGTCCATTTTATTATTCCTACGGTCTATTGCACGTGTGCCGCGTCTGCTCAACGCATCCGGATCGTTGTATGGTAATCAGCTTGAGGCTTGCTCTAATCATCATTTCTCTACGTTTTATTCTATTTTCCTCTTTAACTCTTATGTTCTGAATGCTAGCCCAATACAGGACTCCGTCCTCTTCATTTCTCCCGGTGTAACTTATAGTTACGACACGAACTCCCGGTTACCCCGGACTCCCGAAGTCTTGTTTCTCCGTCTTTTCTTCCTCGATGCATGTGTTTCGTTCCCATCAGGGTCAACGTCGAACGCAAGATGCAGATCACCGACACGAAATACTATTTATAGTCGTTTGCTGGATCAGTGGCTCGGGTAATCGAGCTTCAAACTGCGATCGATTCCCTTAGCAGACTTCATATATATACCCCGAAACCGCAGCACGCTTCGGAGAATAATTGAGAAACGTTGTTACATTATCTGTTCTTTTCATATCCATGTTCTATGGTTATGCTTCATTTTCATTGGACAGTACATTCTGCAAATTGTTCGTATTGCTTCCTCATGGAGCAAGCTTAGATTTCATGAACAAAAAATAGTTCCCGTTTTCAATGATTATATGTTAAAAATGTACCAAAACATTGAAAAACGACATTTACCAAAAAATTCCTTGCGAATGTATGCGCATGTACGTGAATCTATAACTTTGAAATGCCTTAAGGGATAACATCGCTCTAACGGCAGAAAACAGGCCTAACTTTGACGTTTTATTTTGGACGTATGAAAAAAGGAATGGGATTTCTTTTCAGAGGGTTTATTTAACACATATTGAAGTATAAAAAAAAATGTTATTATCATTTTGATACAAAATAGCAACGACAGAGCCCATTTTGTAAATCGTGTTTTTCAAACTGGGAGGACGTATTACTTGAACACCGTTGCATGGATCGATTTGAAATTTTGAAAGTAGCTTCACAATTACATTCTTTATCAGAATACGTAGTCGTTTTTTGATTCAATATAAACTTTTTTTATACGCAATTTACTCCTTTTTTGATAAAAAATCGATTTATTTTTTCAAAAGTGCACCATTTCTACAAAATTTTATTTGAAAAAAAACTTTACGTAGTTCTATAGCCAATAAGTATACAGATTATAAAATTTGTTGGTTTTTTGTTCCAAGTCGACGTTACGAGAAACCCGTCCCACGTTGAAGGTGTTTTAAAAAAAGACGATTTTCAAGATGGGCTCTGTCGCCACCATTTTGTATCAAAATGATAATAAATTTTTTTTTTTCATACTTCAATATGTGTTAAATAAACCCTCTGAAAAGAAATTCTATTGCTTTTGTCATACTCCCAAAATAAATCATCAAAGTTAGGCCCTTTTTCTGCCGCTAGAGTGATGTTATCCCTCAACCGATCAGGCCGATATTTCGCATCCAAGAGGAGTTGCCATCTGTCTTTATTTTATTACCGTTGTCCAGACTAAATCTGGATCAAAATTTCCCCGGACGAAATCTCCTTGGCAAATAGAATTTTTTGGTGAACTAATGTACACGTTGCGATATATTTGATTAATTTTCATAAATGCACTGGGATCTATGCGTGGGCTCGCTCGACTACCGTGTTTGCATATTTGTTTTTTAAACGAAATATTTTAAATGGTGAGATACGCTTTTCTGACTATCATTGAGAAGTGGGGATTCATTGAAACTTCTTCTCGATTATTTCGCGCAGGCGCGATGGCGACCTCGGCCTACATTTTAAGCTCGAGCATCTCATTTATCAGTGTGGACATGTATCGACTTATTAAAGTTAATAACATGTGTAATTTGATGATGATAAGTGTGTAAGATTTGTTTCCGTCATTTTATCGAAATTGTGCAGTTACCACTTGATTTTGTTACGGAGTATTCTAAGCATTAGTCAATATGGTGGGGAGAGAGATTTTATCCACGAAGATTTAGTCCAGGAACTGCGTTATCCAATATAATTTTCGTGAGGATTGAAAAACTCGTTCAGATTCGAAGCGATTTTCAACTTTTTCAAAAGTACATTTCGACAGCAATAACTTAAACAATTTTCAAACTGTATGTGTAAAACTTTCTAGAAAAATACAGACTATCATATTTTGCTCGCTATTTAATATGGACAGAATCGATCGCATCGGTCCAAATTTATGAAATTATTACAATCATTTTTTGAAAAATCGGTTTACGTGTTTGTCGAGGCTTTAAGTCACCATGCTAAAAAATATAAAACAAATAGATTCAAGTCGTGATTGATTGCAGTTGCAGGACCAACATTTAAGATGGTCCGGATGTTGATAATAATTTCGTTAATATTTGAATATATTATACATGTGTTCGTAACTTATTTTCAAGTGTATTTCATTCTCCTATAAGATTTTCGTTAAACTGTTGTGCGTAATTAAAACATTGATGGTTTTATTTTTGTTGTCCTCCTAATCAATCACAGCGATATCAGAAAAGGGGTTGGGGTCAAATATCGGAATGACCAAATATAATAACGGTAGATATTTTGAAATTAAAAAATTAGAAATCTTACTACTATAATAAAGCTGGAGAGTTTGTTTGTTTGTTCGTCTGTTTATTCGAACGCGCTAATCTCAGAGAATACTGATCCGATTTGAAAAAGTCTTTTTGCCTTATATAGCCCCTTTATTCAGGAAAGCTTTACGCCATATAACTTTATGCTATGACCCTAAGGAACGGCGGCGTCGCGTTGAATCGGGGGACGGAAATTTAGCGCGGATGAAACCGCGGGTTACAGCTAGTATAGAATAAAGAGGATAAAGTTATTCAGAAATTTAGTTTTCCGACAGATGACGCAGTCGAATAACTGTTATTTAGAAAGGTTATTAATTCGAAAGTTCATTTATTCGCGAATATATGTGCAGACAGTCTGTGTACTTTGAAAGTACGGAAAATAGATTTGAACGATGTAGAAAGGTAATATTTCAGAAAGAAAAAAAGTGAGTAGTAAATATTTATGACATCCAATATATCAAAAAGAAATATGCTGAGCATACAAATTTCGAATGTGTAAAACTTGGACTCGCAAATAATCGATTATTCGCAATATCGAATGTTCCGTCGCGCACGGAACGAGTAAAATTTTATTTTCTTTAAAATAGTTATAAAACATCTGCATCGAACCATAAGCAATTATTTTAATCTTTATATAACAGGAAGGTCCGGGAATTTTCAGGGTCTATGGAATTTAAACTGCACTTTCATTTTTTCTCAAACAGTCAAAATTCGCGTTTCGTTAATCCAGCAATACCTAGAGGCGAGCACGTTCTTAGGATTACCAAAAAAAAAGGGACAGCGAACTCTTCGCTTCGAAGCGGCGAGTTCGTGTTTTATTACTTAATCTCTCTCGGCTGCAAGACGATGAGGTACCCGCTTCTGCTGCCTGCAATACGCCGGTACGCCGTAGGCGGACCTTCATGACTCGAGCGACGCGGGTGCGAAAATCCCTTCTTTATTTTTACTTAACCAATCAATCGCAGTAATTCTAGCATCTAGAGATTCCCGGACACTCCCATCATCTTCATTTTTAGTTTTACAAAATTCTCAAAGGACAGTTATCATACACCCTTCGGAGAGCGCACAACAAGAGTCCACCCAGCGCGGATCTCTGCCTCTCTCGAAAATATCACTAAAGTCTCGTTAGACATTTAACTTCATAATAATTCTTCGTCAATACAACGCGAAGTGTTAATATCTGAGTCTTGACAACTCTTCAGAGAGCGCACAACAAGAGTCCACCCAGCGCGGATCTCTGCCTCTCTTGAAATAATCTATAAAGTCTCGTTAGACATTTAACCACTATAATTCTTCGTCAATATAACGCGAAGTGTCAAATTCTCATTTATCATAAACCTTCAGAGAGCGTACAAAAAGGGTCCACCCAGCGCGGATCTCTGCCTCTCTTGAATTATCACTAAAGTCTCGTTAGGCACTTAACTTCACAATAATTCTTCGTCAATACAACGCGAAGTGTTAAATTCTCATTTACACACAAAACTCGTCAACTTTAATTCAATTATACAATTGTAAATATTCTGTGAATAAATTTTTGGTGTTAGTTTATTCGTGGAGCATTTTTATCATTTATTAACTACCTTCATCTCATTAATTTGAGGCGTTGGAGTTCGCGATATCGCAGTGTCAAACGTTATTTTCGGTAACAGGATTTACGACCTTGTTTGACTCGCAATGATAAGTCGAGTCGCATTGTGAGCGCGAACATTTTTTGGTCCTTCGAGCCGGATATCAAGATTCCGGAATCACCTACGAATACAGTGAATTGTGATTCAAAATAAAAACCATTATCAAATAAGGTGAAGTGAAGCGTGCATCCAGAGGACTGAACGCCGCCGACTCCACCGACGCCAGGACGGGAAGATCGACTCACCCTCCACATCGGATTCTATCGTCGCCATCGTCGACGTCAGCTCTTCAAAGGGGTAAGCTCGTTAACAAACATATTGCCAATCGTTTATTACCGTATATCTATTCCTATAATCGCTCCACTCTCGCTCAATCATGCCGCTTATCGGAAACGAAGTGAAACAAAGAAACCAGCTTGTTCGAAAACGCGGTGCGATCAAGGTAATGTTGACTAGTTTTAAGAACTTCTTGGAACAGTCAGAAGAGGATCCAGATATCCACGCGTTAAGGGCACACATGGAACGGGTAGGAAGCGCATTTACAATGTTAGACGGTTTCACGAACGATTTACAAGAACTCGAACCCGAGATCGATCATTATGCAGAACAAGCAACAATGGAAGAAGAGTATACTAAACTCCTAGCTAAATGTTATAAACTACAGAATAAGGCAAGTCGATTGTCAGCAGCAATTAGCAACGTAAATAACACGTCGCGTTCCTCACCGAGTCCGTTCGTGTCGCATCAGCCGACTTTGACACGTCTTCCCGAGCAATCACTTCCTAAATTCACCGGAAAATACGAAGATTGGTTGAGTTTTCAAGATGACTTTCAGTCGACAATCGGGCGTCGACCGGGTCTCAGCGACACCGAAAAACTGAAGTATTTGCGTTCATGCGTTAGCGGAGAACCTGAGCGACTCGTGAAACAATTCGAGACGACGGACGAAGGATATCGAAGCGCATGGACCCTCTTAAAAAGGATATTCGAAGATAAGGTTAGGATACGCGAACGTCACGTATCAGAGAATCTCAACATCTCGTCGATACAAAGAGACTCGGCCCAAGACCTCAACGAACTCATAAACACGTTAGAATTACACAACTCCGCGCTAAAATCTCTGTCAGAAGACAAATACAGCACGCTCTTGCTGTGTATAGCACTGTCCAAAATAGATAAGACCACTCGCAAACAGTGGAGGATGTCCCAAAAGGAGGGAGAGTTGCCAACGTACGATGAATTAATCTCCTTCCTCCGTCGAATCGTAATCGCATCGGACGAGCCGCTTTTTGTGCACAAAAGAGAAAAATCGAACGGCTCCGAACAGAACCAGAAGGGTAAGAATTCGAGACAGATCCGCACCTTCGCTACCACGACGATCAACGAATGCAGCATCTGCAACGTTCGACATTATTTGTTTTTATGTCCGGAGTTTAAGAAACTCTTACTGAGGGAAAAGCACAAGGTAGCGTCTCGTACTTCCGTCTGTATCAATTGTCTACGTCCCGGTCACAGCACTAAACAGTGCACTTCGGCATCCACGTGCAAAACGTACGATAAAAAGCACCACACATTGTTGCACTTCAAGGAATCGTCACCATCGACGTCCAAGACAGGCGAGCCATCTCATTCGAGAAACGCGCAATCCTGACTAGCAACGCCGCGCGTCGCGTCGGATAATCCGGAAGTCACGAGTCTCGTGGCCAGCATCCCTTCGCGTGATCTCTTAGTCACAGCAAAAATCGACGTGTATAACTCCTCGCGAAGACTCAGACCGTGTCATGTCTTACTTGATACATGCTCGAACACAAACTTCATGACGGAAAGATTCGCAACGCGTCTTCAATTGCCAAAGACTAAATTGTCAATTCCCATCGGAGCAATGAACGAAACTCGGACCGTCAGCAATAATCTCGTGACCGCGAAGCTAAGATCGAGACTCTACAATTTCGAAAGGACGCTGAATTTTCTCACAGTCGACAACATTGCGGGACTCGTACCTGACGAAAAAATTGCGCGAAAGTCAATCTCTCTGCCGCACAACATTCAGCTCGCGGATCCAGAATTCGATCGACCAGCCGATGTCGACATGTTGATCGGCTCCGGAACAACGTTATCCACCCTTTGCGTCGGCCAGATTAATTTATCTCCATTCGGCGGTCCAGATCTATATCTGCAGAAAACGCGATTCGGATGGATTATCGGTGGTGCAATCCCGACGGACGGCTTGTCGCCTTACACTCGACAATGTCATGCCACTACCATCGACAACATCATGCAACGCTTCTGGGAAATCGAGGAAATCAACGCCAGTCGTCATGCCTCACCAGAAGAAACAAGCTGCGAAGTGCATTTCCAAGAAACGGTGAAAAGACACGAGGAGGGACGGTACGTTATCGCACTCCCTTTCAATCACAAGAAGGATCGGATCGGCGAGACACGGTCGATGGCCACGAAACGTCTCATCGGACTCGAGAAGAAACTTCTTAAAAACCTCGAGCGGAAAATTCAATACGACGCCGTCCTTCAGGAATATTTAACGCTAGGACACATGTCCAAGGTTCATGACGATGCTGCAATGGGGGGAGGGTTCTATCTTCCCCACCACGCAGTTATAAAAGATAGCAGCCTCACTACCAAGGTCAGGGTCGTATTCGACGGATCTGCCAAGCCCAGCACGTTCGGACGTTCGGATTGTAACCCGCGCCATTCTTAGCAACGCGCTGTCTCCATCAATTAGCAAACGATGAGATGGCAGACTACCCACGGGCCGCCGAAATCGTCAAACGCGATCTATACATCGACGATCTATTGACGAGAACAGCAACATTCGACAAGGTGCTTCAACTCCGGAATGAGATCAATGCACTCCTACAGCGAGGCGGTCTTAACCTCCGACAATGGGCGTCGAACGAGCCGCGGCATCTCGAAGGATTGCCGTCGGCGAGCATCAATCTCAAGCTGCAATCTCGACAAGATCAGACGATCAAAACTCTCGGCGTTCACTGGAATTCGGAGCTGGACACGATCGTAAACACAGTCAGCCCGATCTCGCGGGACGAGCGTGTCACGAAGAGAAGCCTTCTTTCGCACATCGCCAGAATCTTCGATCCACTAGGCCTTCTCGGTCCAGTCGTCACATACGCCAAACTAATAATGCAACGACTTTGGAAGGAAATAATGAAGCACTTGCATTTAGAGGAACACAATGAAAGGACGCTCAGCTTCTGCACCGAGCACGACATCAGGTGGCACTTTATTCCACTACGATCGCCGAATTTCGGCGGAATCTGGGAGGCTGCGGTAAAATCTTTCAAGCATTATCTGAAGCGCGTGGTAGGCGAGCAACTGCTCACTTTCGAACAATTTTGCACGTTCATTACCGAGGTTGAAGCGATACTCAATTCCCGTCCTCTAACTCCTATTTCATCAGATCCCAACGACCCTCCTGTATTATCACCTGGTCATTATCTGATTGGCAATACATTAACGAGCATATCGGAAATTGATCTTCGCGAAACGCCGGCCAATCGGCTGTCATTATGGCAGCACATACAGAAGATGAAGCAGGATTTCTGGGCCAGATGGCATAAGGAATGTTTAAATGAATTAAATATTCGCCACAAATGGTTCAGAGAATCTCACAGCATTCGAGAGGGTTCTCTCATCCTTCTCAAGGAGGACAATTTACCACCACTCCGATGGCTCATGGGCAGAGTCGTCGAGACGCGACCCGGTGCGGACGGTATCATACGCGTCGTGCGCGTTAAAACCTCCAGGGGGACCTTCGACAGAAACGTCCGCAAGCTCGCTCCACTTCCACTCGTCGACAACAACAGCGATAGTGCCAAGGCAATCTAAGAGGCTAACAAGCCCGTGGACAGCAACAAGCTTTGTTTTATATGTTCGTTTAACCATATAACGTACATGTAATTTAGATATTGCTCATTTTAATCTTGATCGATCCTCTCTCAAGGGGGGAGTCTGTTCCGTCGCGCACGGAACGAGTAAAATTTTATTTTCTTTAAAATAGTTATAAAACATCTGCATCGAACGAATTTTCAGGGTCTATGGAATTTAAACTGCACTTTCATTTTTTCTCAAACAGTCAAAATTCGCGATTCGTTAATCCAGCAATACCTAGAGGCGAGCACGTTCTTAGGATTACAAAAAAAAAAGGGACAGCGAACTCTTCGCTTCGAAGCGTCGAGTTCGTATTTTATTACTTTATCTCTCTCGGCTGCAAGACGATGAGTTACCCGCTTCGGCTGCCTGCAATACGCCGGTACGCCGTAGGCGGACCTTCATGACTCGAGCGACGCGGGTGCGAAAATCCCTTTTTTATTTTTACTTAGCCAATCAATCGCAGTAATTCCAGCATCTAGAGATTCTCGGACACTCCCATCATCTTCATTTTTAGTTTTACAAAATTCTCAAAGGACAGTTATCATACAACCTTCGGAGAGCGCACAACAAGAGTCCACCCAGCGCGGATCTCTGCCTCTCTCGAAAATATCACTAAAGTCTCGTTAGACATTTAACTTCATAATAATTCTCCGTCAATACAACGCGAAGTGTCAAATTCTCATTTATCACAAACCTTCAGAGAGTGTACAAAAAGAGTCCATCCAGCGCGGATCTCTGCCTCTCTTGAATTATTACTTAAGTCTCGTTAGACACTTAACTTCACAATAATTCTTCGTCAATACAACGCGAAGTGTTAAATTCTCATTCACACACAAAACTCGTCAACTTTAATCCAGTTATACAATTGTAAATATTCTCCGAATAAATTTTTGGTTAGTTTATTCGTGGAGCATTTTTATCATTTATTAACTACCTTCATCTCATTAATTTGAGGCGTTGGAGTTCGCGATATCGCAGTGTCGAACGTTATTTTCAGTAACAGGATTTACGACCCTGTTTGACTCGCAACGATAAGTCGAGTCGCATTGTGAGCGCGAACATCGAACATGAAAATAGGGAACATCAAAATAGAGAACATCAAAGTGGAGAACATCAAAATAGCGAACACCAAATAAGTTGCTGAGAGCTTTATGTGCAACGAAGACCAACATTTATAGTTATCAGTAATATTTTTTGTTCAATAAAAGACAACATTTATAACATTGTTTGAATTGCCATAAAAATCATAACCCCAACGTGTTCAATAAGTACAGCTTTCAAAAAATCAAGAAAACCCATCTTTTTATTCCCTTTACTTTTTTTTGCCTCTTCTCAATATTTTTCAGTTGCCCTTTTTCCACCATTTGAGAAAAATAAAACTATTCATTAGAGAAAAACATGCAAGGCTTCGCATGCACGCCGCGCTGGTGCGCAATGTGTGACTGCACCGAGTGCCTCATTGAATGCAGTGGAGCTCCACGCGTTGGAAGCGCGCTGCATCCTCTGGACTGGATGCAGTATCGGATGCTGTCCGGCCACTATGGGAATCCCTGAGTCCTATCCATCTACTAAAGTATAACATTAAACGGCCTGAACACTGGAATTAACGATACGGGAAGTAAAAAGAGATTGTCGCATTATAAAAATGACTTGAGCAATGCTATCGAAAAAGCGATTTAAAGAAGCGTTAACTTAGCTTAATTGTGTTTATATCAGATTGATTGTTTCATAAAACCGTCTTAAACATTATGAAAATTAAAGTCGTTGACTAAACTACAAAATAATTAAGTTTGACATTACTTTTTGGAATTTTTCTGATAAAAGTAATCGCTGTACTCATCTTTAGCGAGTTGTTACAATGAAATGTGCATTGACGATAAATCTGATCCATTATCGCAGTCCTCTTTTGTATTACTGCTGATCCTGATCCAATCTGAGTTTATCTTGTCGCTTATCACTGATCCGCATTTTAATGCTTGCCAACTGTCATTAGCTGCCAATCTGTATCACGTACTGTTGTGGATCTCTTGCTGTGTCCTTTATCGGAGCATTGTGATGGCACTTCCAGTCAGTCATATAAAGTCGAATAAGAGGCCTCTAATTACGTTAAATCCGTGGTTGATTCTACATGCGCGGTCCAACAGTTACATTAGTAGTGTAACAGTCACCAATGAACTGATCGAATGGACACAGCTTCAGGGTGAAAGAGATCCTGATACTTTCAACTAATTGATGTGAATTCTACCAGTAAAATATCGGGTTTTAAAGACTAAAGTTAACATTGTGTAAGATGTTCATTTATTAGAATATAAAAAAGAAAAGGAAGCCGATAGACACCAATCATAAAAGCGTCCAAGGGTTGCCATAAATGGCTGGAAATATATATAGATCTTTGAATGATATAACTAAATTATATTATTATCCCCGTCACAGAAAATGTCCTCCTTCACGTATTACATCAATCAGTTACTTTTGGCGTATCTCGCATACTTTCAATAACCCGTATTTTACACACATTCATTTACAATCACACGGGTGAGGATAAAAATTCGGAACGACCACTATTTTGGTCGGCCGAAATGTTAAATTTCAAAGTAACGAACGTTTCATAGTTTGAACGTTTCATATTAAGAACGCCTTTAAATCAGGAAAAAAATAATAAGAACACAACAAAACATTGAACCATCGGTTTTATGTTTTTGTGTTGTCATTATTTATTTTCTGATTTTAAGACGTTCTTAATACGAAACGTTCAAACTATTTAACGTTCGTTATTTTGAAATTTCTCATTTCGGCCGCCCAAAATAGCGACCGTTCCGACTTTTGACCCTCACTCCAATCACACATATAATGCAACCATCACAAATCGTACTGATAACAATGTCCTTTTCTTTTCTTGTTTGTTGACGATCGATCGATGTTAATATCATACTGTCAGAATAAATAATTGAGTACTCATGTTTGATTTAATTCTGTGCGATGAGTGTCGATAGTTGCTTTCTCCTTGGAGTTTGAAATCTTCGAACCACTGCCGTCGCTTGTATTCGTTATAATTCGTGCGAATTTCAAAACCGGACAATTCCTTCTTGATAGTCCTTTGGGATCCACGATAAATGATGTGGAATTTCCTTTTTGCCCTTGCCGCTCGAATTGACCAATTCCGAGAGCAGCTATATTCGAGACAGAATGAACAGGTCCCACGACGGTGGTTCGGACTTGAGAATCGAAAATGCTCCTCAAAATAAACAGCTGTTGAAGTCACGGTATTTCAGGGAGGAAAGGAGCGAGAATTTCTCATTGTCGGTGAGGAACGCTGTCACCCCTCTACTCATCGTACTCATGACACTCGTGCCACAGTAATAAATTATAATTTTTCTCTCGTGGGAACATTCGAATTATCGCGTACTCTCACAATTGTCAATTTGTAAGTTTTGCAATTGATGCATCGATGTATATATATATTTGTAATTTTCCGTAGGAATCACGAAGTTTTGACGTCCGGATAAAAATCGCGCAATATGTGTGGCGCATTATACATTTGGCAGACTCGCAAGCTGTCGCGATTCAGGTGTAGGAGACAATGGTTGCCTCATTCTCTTTCGTTCCGGGGACTCGACGTCATTAACACGTTCTTGATTCTTCACGACTTCGATCAAGCTTGACCGTCCAAGGGATCGAGTCGTCACGAAATACAGAGTAATATATCAAGCGGTTAAAATTCGCGTCGAAACTGGCCACTCGGAGGAAGCATCATAATCATCCTCATCATCCAAGAAAAGGTAGTACCACGGAACAAACGAAAAAGGCAGCGAGGAAGCCATTACCATACGCAAAAATTAAGTACACTATTTCAACTCCTTTCTAACTAAAAAAAAAAACAAAAACAAACAGAAGAGAAAAAAAACAACAAAAGAAAAAAAGATAAGGGTAAATGTCACGCACCAAAGTAAAAGTGATCTCGGATAAAAAACCACAAACTTAATGAATTCGTACTGACTACACCACGTGGCTGTGGTGCGAATGAATATTTCTTTTTGTGTGCGTCTTACTCTTAAGGGGTAACACCACTCTAGCGGCAGAAAAAAGGCCAAAGTTTGACGATTTATTTTGAGAGTATAAAAATAGGTATAGGATTTCTTTTCAGACGGTTTATTTAACACACATTGAAGTATGAAAAAAAAATGTTATTATCAATTTGATACAAAATGGCGGCGATAGAGCTCATCTTGAAAATCGTTTTTTTCAAACTGGGAGCACGTATTACTTGAACACCGATCCATAGATCGATTTGAAATTTTGATAGTAGCT
This sequence comes from Oxytorus armatus, assembly GCA_958009045.1. NCBI lineage: Eukaryota > Metazoa > Arthropoda > Insecta > Hymenoptera > Ichneumonidae > Oxytorus > Oxytorus armatus. The sequence continues at coordinate 11,987,931 of OY253751.1, read as the reverse complement.
TCACAATTACATTCTGTATTGGGGTGCGTACCCGTTTTTAAATTTAATGAAAACTTATTTTATAAACAATTTACTGTTTATTTTTTGTCAAAAAATCGATTAATTTTCTCAAAGGTGCATCATTTCTACAAAAATTGATTAAAAAAAAATCGTACGTAGTCCCATACTACCCAATAGTATATAGATTACAAAATTTTTCAGTTTTTTGTTCCAGATCATATACTTTACGGGAAAAGGGTCCTCTCGTGGAGGTGTTTTAAAAAAAGACGATTTTCAAGATAAGCTCTGTCACCGCCGTTTTGTATCAAAATGATAACAAAGATTTTTTTTCATACTTCAATGAGCCCTCTGAAAAGAAATCCTATTCCTTTTTTCATACTCCAAAATAAATCGTCAAAGTTAGGCCTTTTTTTCTGCCGCTAGAGTGGTGTTACCCCTTAAGTTATCAACTATACCGAGAATTCCTTATCATGAAAGGGTAATAAAGATTTCATTTGCGAAAGTCCTACGAGTGTGTGTCAATCGACTCTGCTAAACTCTTGTTAAACGATATAAACGTCTCGGTCTTATATCCACCGGTATTCATTTCGTCGATCGCTTGTATTTTTTCGATCAAATAAAAGTAATTAACCTACAGTTTCGGGGACTGGTTCACCTAAGCCGCAAAATTGGTCGAAATTTTCAATTTTATCGAGTCAAAACTTCTAATAAGTGTTAAGAGATGCGACAGCTTCTCGAAGCTAAGTCGTTCAGATAAACATATTTTTGTGTGGATTCGAATATGCATATTAGCACAAGCCACCGAAAAAAACGACTATATAGAAAGTATAGAGCGAACGTCAGTGACGTTGTTTTACGATCTGAATTTTGAATATCCGGATGAATTAAAATTACTTGTGGCATCGCGTGATACGGGAGCTCTTCGTCCAACAGAACCTCATGAAGTCTTTAAGAACACTGGTAACGGCAAACGTTCGGCGAATGCACGGTTATACGGCAGAGGGAGGGGATAAAGAATGACCAAAAAAATTCGATCGAAGAGGAAAAACGTATCTGGAATGGAGAAGACCAATCCGTCTTGCACAATGTCTGACACTGGCATGCTTGAATCACAATGTCATTGTTCGCTTGACTGTTTCTGGGGCCGTCAAGTAGCTACAACCTTCGGGGACCCGTGCTCTCCGAGTCTTTCGTAGGCGATTAGCTCTGCGCGCGCAATGACCACCCAATGAAGAGCGGCGACTAAAGCGTTCGTTTTTTCTATGCTACAGTACATTGAGATCGGACAAGTATTACGACCTTAACTTGGAAAAAAAGTGAATCGTATCTCCCTATATTTTCAAAATTTTCATTTTCAAAATTAGGAAAAATGTTATGGACCATTACTTTCAATTTTATACGCTATACGTTATTTGAATGAAGCATTAATCATCTAGACCGGGTTTGTGACATTTTTTTAATCAATTCTCTTTATTAGCAAAAGAAAATCATGTTTTTAATGTCAGTGTATTTAAAATGTTCGAAAGTATCGACAAATCATATTTAGAAAAAATGAATGGATGCGTATGCGTGTGTGTGTGTGCGTGAGCGCGATCGGAGTATAACATTGAATCCACCGTAACTTCGAATTGATTTAAGATTCCGAGTTTAAATTTGGTACACAAGTAAATGAGTGCAGGCCCTTTATCCGCTACAATTTTTGTGACAATTGACATAGTTTTTTGGACTTGATAATATTGTGAAAAATGTTCATCGAGGAATTATTTGACATTATTCAAATAATGCCAAATAATTCCTTAATGAACATTTTTTAGAGAGTCATCTTTCAATTCATGCGTTGGGAATCAAAAGTTATAGCGCACTAAGCATATACTGATTGACGATATGTTTCAAAAAAAAAAAATTATATTTTAAACACTAAATGAGTTAAAAATTTTGAAAAAATCGTGAATATTTATTTCGTCTCGAGGAATCAAGAAACTAATCGTAAAAGTGAAAAAACGGTGTGCACCAACTCAATTAGATATATCTATATGGATAGTCTAATCGATGTGGTCTTTAGGTTACTATTCGATGATAAATATAACGATTCTCCCGTCACTAGCTCCTCACAGTTTCACGATTATTCCTTTTTGCGAGTATGATAACCAAATTATAATACCGATAGAAGCGAAAATAAATAAAAACAATAATAGGCGAAACGCTATTTTGTTAATTTGTGTACGGCATTCCTGTACACTACAAAGTGCGTCGAAAATAAGTCTACCACAATCTGAAGTGCAGCGCAATAGTAAGCCGCAATTGGTTATGACAACGAAGCCGGTAATTTGCTACCAATACGGAATCATTTATTTTCGATGCAAATATCATACCGATTTCGTTACATTTCCATACTAACGCGGTACAAACTGCATAAAAAAACAATTAATCCACCCCTATAAAAGTGACATGTCACAAATCAACTCGAAATGCGGTTTATTTTTTAAACCGACTAACGCGTCATTATGATTGGCTGTCGGAGTCGTGCTCAGAGTTCGTTCTTCTGCGTACTTCAGATCGCGCAATGAACCTAACCTACAAAAGCAGCGCGCAAAGCGCGTACACCGATTCTAGTACATATTAAAATCACATAGACTGCACAGCATTAATGGAGAAAAGACGAGCGAGAAATATTTCTTGAAAAATAGAAATAAACTCGGAATAACTGCCCAATAATACGATGAAACGATATGAGCTGCTGTACGGTTTGAAAAATCTAGTTTTCTTCTGTTCATAATCATAGAAGAGCGTGAGAAGGACTTAGAGCCAACCATACAATGTACTTTATTTTGACCAGAACTATTTAACGTGCCGAGTACGACGGATGTAGAAATGAATGAACGTGGAACTGACCCAAGACATCATCGATGTTCTAATTAATTTTAGTGCATAATGCATTTCGGTAGCGAGCATGCATCGAGTCAGTTTTAGTTGTAGGATTTACCTGGTAACAGAATGATTCAACTGATTCGACTCCTCGGTAAGCATTGATATTTACAAATTAATTTAAGTTGCCAAAAAAATATTCGACGAAGGAGCTTGCAAGATTCTATTTGCAGCTTATTCTTTAATTCGAATCGCTTAGGATGATAAAATTTTCGTGATCGGACAAGATTACATTTTTGAAAAGTATGTGCCTATGATTTTTTATATTTTTTCGAAAATTCCGAACACAAAATCTATCTGTTCCATCAGTAGTCAAGTTTTTCTGTACAATTTTTTTATCGAATTTTAGATTTTTCAATTTCCACCATATGGTATCAAATAATTTGTAATTTTACACACTGAATAAAATACTTATGTCCTAAAAAAAATTATTTTTGCAAGTATCATTCGACGCTGGTCAAGTTTTTACATAAATGTACGTAATGCAACCTAATGCAAATTTGATTTACATCGCTCGGTCGAGCGATGTAAATGAAATAATATTATTTTCGACGAGACAATTCGTTGCTATAAATAGGTATCGCATATGATATAAGACGCGAGAGGGTAGGACGAAGGCATTGGCCGCTGATGTTTCTAATAAGATCGAATTTCGGAGGTCAGGGACTCCACTCCCCTCTCAAATGCGAAGAGCCAGCGGGCTGGCAGGCGTACATGAGCTCGTCACTCTTCCGTCGATACTCTACCATTAAACATCCTATAGAAACTGTTTTATCGTAATACTTTGGGTGGGGGTCAAATATCGGAAAGACCAATATTTGGAACGGCAGATATTTTGAAAGACAAACGATTGTAATATAGAATAACGAGGATGAAGTTATTCGGAAATTTAGTTTTTCGACAGATGACGAAGTGGTCAAATTATCTACAAAGCCATTACATTATGAAGATCATTTCTTAACTTCACGTTAACGACACAAAATATACGAGCTCTGCCGGAGGAAGCTGAATTTGTCAAATTTGTACTTGATGTTTGCGATGGAATGTTACGAGGTCGAGGTTTTCGTTTGTTATTTTGACCGTTCGAGTTTTTTACGTTTCTCTTTACTGAATTAAAAAATGTAAACTTTCTCAATATCCGAAAATTCGAAATTCGTACACTTGACTAGTGAAGTGTTCGACATTTTTGTCGATTCCATATTTCGTCCCTCGCAATTTTTCTCGCTCCCATATTTTTTTTCGATTAATCTATTTCAATGTTTCTGTGGTCTCATTTTTGTTTACTGCTTAAAAAACTTTCTTAACATGAGCCTTTCTATAGTTGAATCTTCATTAATTTTGAAACTCGACATTTGACCCTCATCCAATACTTTCCGCTGCCACTGAGCAGTTTTATTAATGTGTCTAGTTAAAACTGTTATTGTCGAAAGTTGGTTCATCGCGATGGTGCTATGTTTAATTATCGTGTATCGTCAAGGAGTCGTTTCCCGAGAAGTTTCTTCGATCTTTACTTGCACGCGGGTCAAGGTGGCCAGATATTTCAAATTGCAATATACGACAAAGTCTTTCTCTCTATGTTACGTGGATGTTTCATTGGCTTTATTATCTCTCGAGTCCTCCCAACCGCCTAGCCCTACTTTTAAGACTTTGTGCTGTCGTCCCATATTATTTATTTATATATTCATGTAAAAATACCCGTTATTGCTTTCGGTTAAACCAACTGGCGTCCATAATTATTTGTTTTTCGTCTATTGAGCCCCGGCCGCGTTAGGTGAAGGATTTCTTACAAAAATTGTTACAATGAAATTATGTCCTAAAATCGTCAACGTAAAAGAAATGCTGTCTGAATCTTCGATTATAAATAAGGACGGTTGATTGAATCTTGAAAATCCCAACGTCAAATGCGGAATGTAAAGGTGCGGATGAAGAAGGAAAATATCTCACTTGAATAATTAACGTGATTCAATGCTCTAGAAGTAATCATAGAGTGTTCTGAGTAAGAATAGTTACTCACGGGTGAAGAACCGGCGGAAGGAAGAAGTAGGGAAACGCGACTGATTGAAAACGGAATATCTCTTATAATCAATAACAAAAGACTCTAGTAGCCGCGCAATTATGGAAACCCATTGTGTTCTCATTTTCAATAAAGTTCGTTTTTGAGTTTGTTTAATCGCTCAGATAAGTCTACTTTATGACCGAAGACGATATTTTACCTTAAATATCCGCTGAATGAAAACATTTGTGACTCTTGAAAATCAATAATCAATGTCCATAATCTTCAGTTATCGTTATACCATCGTACTAATTTTTTGTTCGAAGCATAAATCTGCTTCAATTTTAATAATAGCATGGTTAAATCTGCTCTATTTTTAAATTAAAAAATTCGGAGGTTGACAAAAGAAACGTCAAATAGTGAACGATCCGAACAGCCAGACACTTCGCGATACGCGCATACATTTATTCTGTGGTTCGGGGCCGCGGTTTACTTCAGCTCTTTAGTATCTGGAACGGCGGCAACGGAGTTAAAAGTTGGATGGGGGCCCTAGCAGCAATGGAACTCCGTCGTCGCCGACGCCACTGTCCACCTCTGCATCGTCATCATCCATCGAGCGCGCCTACAAAGACAACGCCGCCGTCCGATGAGGATGAGCGGGACGGCTCGTCGCGGGGAGAAACAGGGTGGCGAACTGAAAAAGTGGCTATGCTAAATAATAGGGCTGTGTCGCTGCTGTGGCGGCCGCGGCGGTCGATCGGAGACTCCTCTGTCGCTTCTCCACTCCTTTCGTCTTCCCGCATAGTTCATTCATGATTCCGAATTCAGTATTCCCTTAACGGATGAGCAACAGCAGCACAAGTTGGATGCCCCCGCGGCTCCTTGCTACGCGGAACCATCAGTTATCGATATATGTTTGTGCAAAGCTCGTGTCACGATTATTATGGCTGCGTTGCGTACCACTAAACCATCGGGTAAGTTTTGTGGCAAACGTTTACGAGTTATGTATAATATCCACGTCTAACACTGATCACGCGAACGCCAGGTCGTTCCATCATTTTATCGTGTTTATTGTTTGTACGTTTCAAATGTTCCTTATTCCGAAGTCAGGTGATTACAGTTTGTGAAACTGTATCTGTGAAACTGAGTCACGCTCCGGTATACGGAGGGGTGGGGGCCAAATATCGGAACGACCACTATTAAGAACGGCAGATATAGTGACATTAAAAAATATGAAACATAGAATAACGAGGATGAAGTTATTCGAAAATTTAGTTTTTTGACAGATGACGGAGTTGAATAACTGTTATTAAAAAAGGTTATTAATTTGGAAGCTCATTTATTTGAGAATATTTGTTCAAATGGTCTGTGTACTTTGGAAGGACAAAAAATTGATTTTAACGATGTAGAAAGTTCATATTTCCGAAATAAAAATAGTGAGTAGTTAATATTTAGAACAGCTAAAATACCAAAACGAAATATGTTGAACATAAAATGTGGAACGTGTCAAACTTGGAAACGCAAATAACCGATGGATCGACATATTGAACATCAGAATAGATAACGTCAAAATAGGGTACTGCGTGGCCGGAGCCGGTTTTTATTCTGCGCGTGATTCAGAATAAAATGCGTTCTTCCATAAGCGTTCGTAATTGTCATCGTTCTGCTTTTCGCCCTTTCGCTATTTAGACCGTTCGGCTTATTGTCTTTTTTTCGTCTTTCGGCTTTACTGAATTGTAAACTTTCTGAAATTCGTACGCTCGAGTTGTGAAGTGTTCAACATTTTTGTCGATTCCATATTTTGCCTCTCGTAATTTTGCTCGTTTCCATTTTTTTTTGTCAATCTATTTCGATGTTTTTGTGTTCCCATTATTTCTTTTCTGGATTAAAGACATTCTTGAGATCGAACGTTCTATAGTTTGAACGTTCGTTAATTTTGAAATTCCACATTTCGGCCGTTCCAAATAGTGATCCATCCGATATTTAACCTCCAGCCTATACGGAACGGGGTTTACGAATATTATTCCACAGCAACAGTTTTTTTTATTAGTAATTTTTACATAAATTGTGATTGTTATAATTTCAATTTATTTCGGAAATAGCACTGGCCATTGTAATATTTCAAGTTGCTGCCGGTAGTTGAATTGTCATGTTAAATTTTACAAGCAGCCTTTTTGATAAAGCCGAATGTAACTTTACTATTTAAGTCAGTTAAATATCTGATAAGTTTTTTTATAACTCGTGAACTTGTCATCGTCGTAGTAGCTAGTAGATTTAATTATTATTGTAGGACCGTAGCACGATTCTGCATTGAAGCGTGTTCGCGATAACATATATCTCGGGTAAATTCTACGTGTGTTGTATTTCCCGCGACTATTGTAATAGTTTGTAGAAGAATCACGCATGCGCAAACTACTTTGACGCCGTCGTACTGCCATTGTGCATCCACACGTATTCGCGATTGCCAGCACGACGCGACCGACCGGTCATTTGTAACTTTATTAGCGATCATGAATTTGGATCGATCGGTTATTTCGAAGGGGATTGCGGACAAAAATGTTAAGTGAATCGCAGCGAACCAAAAAAAATGAATGAACTCATCCGGATAACGCTAATAGAATGAAGGTAGACGGCCTCGTGGTACGTGTTCAAGCAGAGAAGATAGACGTGCACTGAAGGAGGGTGGGCTTGGACTTCCGAACTTTGAACGCTTCGAAGATCTAAAATTCCGAATTCATGTGCTTCGAAGGTCTAAAAGTTTTGATAATTCTAAAATCCAACCTTTTTAAAAACAGAAATGTCATTGCCAAAAATAGTTATACACCGAGGATTGAATGACAAGTATAATTACGGGACCGACTGAAAAAGTACTGACACCAAAACCCAAGTACGGAAAAAAAAATCTTATTTTCATAATTAGAGAGCGTAGAGTAACGAAAAATTGTAGTTTTGGAAAACCGAGTTACTAAACGGCTAAGTTTTATACGGGAAAAGGTTCAGAGAAAAAAAAAGAATATCGATAGTATAATATATTTAAATTGTATAATGTATATTCAGAACGGTTGTATAATGAAAGGTTAAAGAAATGGTGTATAAATCCGTCTTATGCGCAAGATATAAGGTAATATGCGATCGAATATCAAAAATAAAACATCGTTATCAAAATAATTTGGTCTCCATCATTTCTTGAATCGAGTACAATTCCAGCTGGATCGAATAGTGTAGTGTTTTTTTACTACAATACGTGGTGATTATATGAACAGTGATTTTTGTAGTTAAGGGGTAACACCACTCTAGCAGCAGAAAAAAAGCATAAATTTGACGATTTATTTTGCGAGTATGAAAAAAGAAATAGGATTCCTTTGAGAGGGCTTATTTAACACATACTGAAGTATGAAATTTTTTTTTTTTATTATCATTTGGATCCAAAATGGCAGCGACAGAGCCCATCTTGAAAACCGTCTTGTGCAAACTGCGAGAACGTATTACCTGAACACCGTTGTATGGATGGATTTGAAATTTTAATAGTAGCTTCACAATGACATTCTCTATCGGAGTACGTAGCGGTTTTTTTTATTTAATATAAACTTTTTTTTTTATAAACAATTTATTGCTTTTTTGTCAAAAAATCGATTCATCTTTTCAAAAATGCATGATTTCTACAAACTTTGGTTAAAAAAACCCCTACGCAGTCCCATAGCCTATATATGTATATATAGATTATAAAATTTTGTGGTTTTTTGTCCCAGGTCTTATAATTTACAAGAAAACCGACCTCCTGTGAAGGTGTTTTAAAAAAAGACGATTTTCAGGGTGGGCTCTGTCGCCGCCATTTTGTATCAAAATTATAATAAAGAAATTTTGTTTGATACTTCAATATGTGTTAAATAAACCTTCTGAAAATAAATCCTATTCCTTTTTTCATACTCCCAAAATACATCGTCAAAGTTAGAACTTTTTTTCTGCCCTAGAGTGGTGTGAACCCTTAAGAATACTATAAACACTGGTAAAATCGGCGAAGATGTTACCGATACAACAGTTATTACGGTATAATAACTTGTAAGCATTACTATACGTCTACTCGTATCGTATAATTTACTTGTGTAGTAACGTCCCGATGACTATGTTGCGAATGTTGTATAGATCATTAGGCTCATGTTTATTGTACTTCAGACATGGTAAAGCTACTATGGGGATTAACGCCAACTTTACAGTACTCTCAATCACTGTGAATCAGTGTCCATATATTCGCCATCGGTTTTAGTTGAAACGATTACAATTGTTGTTCTAGATACCATTTTCTGTTTCCATGTTATAAATTACGAACGATCTTTACGTTATTTTTTATTAGTGTTTCCATCGTATTAGGGTTGCCGGATCGGATCCCATCGACCTCCGATGATACTACCAAATATCGGATATAAAAAAGTATCGATCCGTGAAATATCGATTTTTTTCAAATTTTTTCCAATTAAATAAAATTCTGAAAATCACAAAAGTAACAAACTTCATTTATATCTTTGAACAATATACTTATTTGGCGGTAATACTATACGCTATATGTTTGGTGCATTGCACTTATGGCCAATCGGTTTCTCGGGCCAACCGAACTTTATATACAATTTTTACGAAAAAAAGTCATAATAGAACCAGCAGTCTTAAAAAACAAAAATTAACTGTTGGAGAAACAATGTATCGAATGCCGTCCGATTCTGTAAACTACTTCTGCCCTAAGAGAGGACTTGATGCTCAAAAGTTGAAAAAAACGTTGTTTCAAAATTGCAAAAAAAATCGTACGAAAAATCCCAATTGAGAGATCGTTCGAAATGCTTTTCTGATCATGTGAGCAAATATTCCCATTGATTTATAGAAAATTGTAAGGGAAGTGCTAAGCTAAAAATAAATTATCTATTTTTTTAAAATAGCATCTCCTACAATTTCTAGATACGTATCTGAATTGTTGTTAAAATGATCGTAGAAATATTTCCAACAACCGATCGTTTGGGATTTCTGGTACGATTTCTTTTTCGATAAGATGAAATGAAGCGTGATGGCCCCCGTTAATGGAGATTGTCGGAAGCCGTCCTATAACGTTTTCAAAGAGCTTCACTAGTGTTTACACTTAATGTATTTCCTGTGTATCTATTGTTTTATTCGCAAGAAAATAAAAAAGATACGCTAAGTGCACACCTAGCGCAGATTCGCGCAGTTAGTTGAAAACGTTATTAATTAAGGAAGAAGCAGCCATTGAGAAAACTTGTCCGATCAGATCAGAATGTTTCGGCCAACGCCTATAACAACTTTATATTTAATATATATGTTTGTTGCCAACGATAGTTCGTCATGAGACGAACAGTCAAAGATGCCTCCTTTTGTAGGTGCCAAAATATTGTAGGTGATTGGGATCCGAATAAGGATTCTTCATAGATATAAAGACTAATAGTGTTTACTTCACGCTTTGGGATCGATCTCGGAATAAAAATGTCGATCCAGCGTGCCGATTGCATGATAAGGATCGATTGAAAATATCGATACTTCGAAGTATCGATAAAAAAAAACGATAACCCCACATCGTATACCTTCTCAGGTTTTTACGTTCCATCTCCTTTATTCTCATATCCATTCCATTCTTCGAGACTTCCCCCCAGAGTGTTCTCTGCAGCCACTAATTTCTAATTCACTACTATGTCGCAATTGCACAAGGGCACGCGTGATCTGCGGAAAACCTTGCCGATAGAAGCAACTACATGTTACTGAGTTTCAGTCGTATTACTATCAGAAAAACGATACTCTGCTCAGTAATTTGGCCCGCAAATCAGTACAAAACTGAACGACCCATCTCGGTATTAATCGCGGCCAATATTGGGAGACACCGGAGTCGCGCACCGACTGTGCGTTCACTGCCGTCGTTCCATCATTTACGAAATATAAAACAATTAACGTCTTCGATAGGCACTAGCGAGGCGACTGCTATTCCGAAGCGTTGAATTCATCCAAAACACCTCGAACAATGATTATAAAAGACAGAAAAATTGCGATATCGGGGCCTACAAACATACAGACGACCCGTACGAGCCAGAAACAAAAGGAATCTGGAAAATAACTTCAAAATTCGATTTCGTCCAAACACCGGTGTGGATACCAACCACTGTCACGTGAAAAAGAGAAGGCACACTGTGGTTCTAGGGAAACAGAAATACGTCGTGAGTCCCAGAGTCCGGAGGCATAGAGTATGAGAAGCAGAATGCAGTAAAGAGGAAAGAGATGGAGAACGAGAAAAAAAAATTGAGAAGAAACAAGAAATGAAAAGAGGAACGTAGAGTTTTTTGCGAACGCCCAAACCAACCTTTCTTTCCCGTTTTTGGTAGAGCGTTGTCTTTCTGTCGGTGAACGTGTGCGTATATACACGCATGGACTCTGTATGAGTATACGAAACACGTCGTTGTCCATACCGAGTGCGAGAGGGATAGAGCCTGAGAGCAATCACACTGGACCGAGAAGGTACGACGAATACATTTTTTTACATCTTCCTAATGGGCGCGGCTTCACTGAAGGTCGCCATTACCTCGGTCACCCTCCACCGCTGTCTCATCCTCGTCGTCGGGGTGGAAGAGCTACAAAACAGTCGTATCCATCCTATAGTTTCGTGCATCCCATAGCTTCACACTAGGCGGCAGCAAAGGCCCATTCTCACTTTTCTAAATGGTGCTACACATTTACAACTTTAAATGTATTCGTAATTCGTAAATGTATTCGGCATTAATCGACCATACCTGATCTCGCCGAAATCGCGGCTGGATTATGTGTAAGAAAGAAGGAAAAAGGGGTGAAAAATACAAACTATGCCTGATAACGCACTTATCAAGGCATGCTTTAATGTAAAGAAAGAATACCTGCTGAAAATATTCCGAATGTACCTCGCACCATTGTTATCAAGCTGAGACACAGTTTAAGCAAGGATCGCCTATTATTGAAAAAAATTATAATCGCGCCTGATCCCTCCTATCAGGATCTGATTACCTGTAAGCAAAAAACAAGCGATGGAGCGTGGCGAAAACGTTAACGTTAAAGCAAAGTAGTTGCAAATATACTGCAACTCCTTCACGTTTAGCCTCAAATCTAAATCATCTTTCGAAACTGTATCCCGCAATGTATGTTGCAGAATCCACTAATAAGTTGACAATAAAGCACTTGTACTTCCAGACACTATACCGCTGGCCATATTTTTTTATTCGAAATCAGATAACGATAATGTTGGTTTTCAATTTATTCGTGAAAACAATTTCGTGTGTTTTGCAACAATTGCCTTGAAAACTTAAACCTATATGAGGAATTGTGAAAACTAATATAACTGTGCGACAATTGTCTTGATAGGTTAAACCTATATGAGGAGTTGTGAAAAATAATATAACTGTGCGACAATTGTCTTGATAACTTAAACCTATATGGGGAATTGTGAAAACTATTATAACTATGTGTTCTCCCGTTGAAAATGTCGCGCGTCAGTACTGATGTTACGGCCTGAGACCAGAGTCAAATCAGACATTTTCTGTTATTTGTAATCCCGACTAGGCGTCAAGGAAAGTTTTTCAACCGAAGAAGCCGTTTGATATTTATAACCACCGTCAGAATAGTCAACTGATTCTTGAGAATTTCCGTGCACATGCGATGACTATAAATATCAACAGAATTTTGCAGTTGAACGGGGCGGGGTCGAAATTTCGAACTGTGAAAGCTCCGACGGTGCAAAACTCCGAATTTGCGTTGGAGGATCCTAGAAGTTTTGGAAGTTCTAAAAATTCGAATTTTTTACAACAGAAATGTCGTTGCCAAGAATAGTTATACACCGAGGATTAAATTACCAGAATAATTACGGGACCGACCGAAAAAGCATCGAAAATCAAAATCCAAATACATAAAAAAAACCTACTATGCTTAATACCTAGTCCGCCCTATGAAAGAGACACGTCACGAAATATCTCGAAATGCGATTTATTTCTGAAGGCTATTATGATAGACTATTAAGGACTTACATACGTCCAGCGGTACCGAAAACGTACCAAAAGAAAAACTGTTTTTAGGAGGCATAGAAATAGAAATTGATTAAAAAATTCTTACACATTGTTTATTACTGTGTTAAGTTTGTAAAAAAATGTATTTCGATTTTTTTTTCTAAAAATTATAACATGAAAAATCACATTTTTTGAAGCACTGTAAAAAAAAAGTTGCTCCACGGTCGGCAGTATTTCTTCCTCAAATGTTGACGGATCTGCAAAATGTAAAGAAATTCTTGTAAAATAAGGTAGTAGTTATAGTCTGTCGAGCCGGATTTTTGAAATTCGAAAAATTAAACAATTTACGGTAATTTAAAAAAAAATGTTAAGTTTGTGTCAAAAAAGTCACACTTTAATTGTTTTTATAAAATTTTCTAATTATAATTTTTAAAATCCGGCTCGACAGACTATAGAAAAGACAATTCCGAATATTTAAAAAAAAAAATCATCAAAAAATATTAAAAACCGTACGAGTTATCATGCCGACCGTGTCAGAAAAAGTAGTTTTGAGAAAAACGCGTTTAAAGTTTCAAGCGCGTTTCGCTCGAAGTCACGCGCGGCTGGAGCAAGAACTTTATGAATTTTTTAAATTTATTTAGTTAACTTACGTCTAATCTCCCATTCCAGCTTCATATTGTACGCCTTCCTTGTCAGTAAAAAATTGTTGTTGTTTATTTTTCCTAATCGACGAATTGTTCTGGCCTCTCAACTCAGGTAGGCGCGCGTCAGACCTTTGTCCTTTCGTCGGGCAGTCACATTATCTACAATAACTTTTGAACTATGGGGAATTTTTACAATCAGCTTACACAGAAATACGCCTAAGACTATAAGGAATAATAATCTGTAAACAAAAAAAAATCGATTTTTTGAAAATTCTCGACGTATGTAAGGCCTTAATGTCATGCTCGGTGTTTGATGCATACTTCAGATCGCACGATCGTAGACAACGAACCTAACCCACAAAGGAGCACGCGAAGCGCGGACATCGAAGTTACACCGGTATCAATTTTTAACTCCACGCGACGTACTAACGCATCCACACATACACACACACGCAGATCCGTCCGGACATTTTTTCTAAATGTGATTTTTGGATATTTCGGAACAATATGAACACAATGGCATTGAAAACATTATTTCTTATTTCTCCATGAAAACAAAACTTCCATCATATGGAAACAAAAAGCTCTGTCTTTTCCGAGAAACTAAAAATCAATGACGGTCATAACTTTTTCGCCTAAAGTTCATTTTATAATATAATGGAAACTCTTACGGAATCCATATGAATAGGAGAAGGATACCGATAATATTGGCCATAGCGGAGTGACAGAGGAAAACAATAGAGATGATTTCTACTAGCTTGTAATGATTTAACAAGCGCAGCTATCAGAAATTTAATTTCTTTTTGCGGCATGATTTTAGTCAGAAACCGTTGTCGTACCTATTAATTTGTGCCAGCGTAACGTTATACTGGAATAATGAATTCAAGTTGTAGTTGATAAACAGCTGATTTATGAATCGATAAAACATTCTCCATACCTTAGGCCATCTCTATGTTGCTCCAGTCTCTACTATCGATGTCAGTTCAGAGATTGATACTAGTATTGCGAGTATGGCGAGGATCGCAAGAATCTTGAAAGATATCTCGAAGGGCATTGGACTTGGAGACGAACCCCTCGACTTGGCTACCTGTTTGTCGCTAGAACGACACTGGCGTTAACCTTTTTTCTGGCCGAAGACGTGATGCGTTGAGTCCCATCAGACGTGTTTCAGATGCCGGACAGCAGGAGTTCTCAGAAGCGTCTTCAGGACGAGCGAAAGAATGAGCAAGACGATAAGAACAAGAAGAAATCGCCACAGGCAGTAAACTGCAAGTGCAGCACAAGTCTCGCACAGGAGACGATGCAGGAGAAATGCACGGCAGTGTACTCCTAACGTTTAGCCACTCGCGTTTGCTTCCCTCGGGTCGACAATGACCCTTCTCCCCCGCTCTGGACTGATGCACCTAGATACGATGTATATGAATCGATATTCAATGTAAAATGCGGTAATCTAATAGAGTCGTTGAGAACCAAAAGACCGAAGGAACGGCACGAAGAGAGAGAGAAAAAAACGTAATAGTCATGAATGCACACCATCAAAGTTATCGCTATACTAACTAGTATATTGATAACACTATCTAGCATAGCTATGTTAGATACTGAACGGCAAAATAATAAACTTCTTTAGCTTTCGAAGCCCGTTATCGTCTTCCGGGAATCTCGTAAGTGACGCCAATACAGATCATGTGAGACTTCCACGTATGAAATAGGATCGGTTGATGACTACCGGGATACTAGTTTTTTAAAGAAGGTAACAAATTAACAAAGTTGCTAGTGAGATTGAAAAAATACGAATATAATACAAATTATTCAATCAATATAATATTGTTTCAAAATACTATGTACCATAACGCCAGATATTATTAAATCTATATTAATACCTGATAGTATCATCAGTCACATCGCTTTAATGGCTGTCAATAAAAACATATATATGACCAATTCTGAGATATGAGACATAAGTAAATTCAATAAAACGCAAGTCACACGATAAGTCTGATGACTGAATTCGAAGTAGGATAGAAACATCGCTCTTGTTACGTTATCTAGACGAGCGGATATAGTTTCTTGAAGAACCCACTTATTCACAACGTTTGCCTCGAACGCGGTGACTAGATTGTGAATAATCGTAGGAATTCTGAATACAATGGCTCGTGTTTTTTTGTTCTCATACATTTTAAACGCTGTTGTTAGCATGTTGTGACCATGCGATCTTCTTTTCAATTTCCTATTCACTTCTTAGTGTCTTAATCAGTCGGAGCGGCACGAAAGTTTGTGTACACGGCAAGTTCATGGCAAATATAGACACAGCATCAGAACTATCAGCAATTAAAAAATACTGACATTGCTGAGATACTGAAACTAACGATTTAATGAGATCAGAAGAAGTGAAGAGTTCATACCTACGGTCCTATAATATATTTTATTGTTTAGAGCCTATCAGCCACTTCGCTATTTCCTATTGCTCAAAAGTACCTCAGCTTGTCGATCATTATGATCCCAGTTCACCGGGACCCTAATTCACACTCGGTAACGCCACTGCGACTCTAGTTTTCAATTCCACTTTTCTCAAAGGTAATCTAACATCAGCAGTGTCGCATAACATTTTCAACAGGAGAACTCAGTTATAATATTGTTTATCTTTTAATTTTTTTATTATTGCGTGTTCCCACGTGTACGCTAACGGATTTTCACATATAACCTTTCCCAAATTTCCTTCCTATCACTCTCTACGTGCAATATGCTAAGCGAACCTAACTTTCGTAGCAGCCGCAGCTGCTTTTTAGCTATATTCGAATCGGTTCCTCGCTTCGCGCGTTGCTTTGTAGGTTAGGTTCGTCGTCTACGATCGTGCGATTTGAAGTAAGCACCGAATTCCGAGCACATCCTCCGAGCACTGCTGTCGGTTGAGAACCCGGTTATATTAGTTTTCACAATTCCTCATATATAGGTTTAAGTTTCCGAGACAGTGTCGAAAAACAGACGAAATTGATTTTACGTATAAATTCAAAATTTGTATGTTGTTGGCCTGAATGCTAATGAAAAATCATGGCCAACGGTGATGTGCCTAGGCACAACACCGTATCTCTAGAGATACGAGTATAAATGTTTTGATTTTTCACTTGTTTGTGGATTTTCAAATATACATCGGGACCAAAGTTTCTGAAGTCGAAATGTCAGGAAGTTGTAATGACGTTATTATTATGACTCCAGGTCACAGAGGCTCGAATTCGCACTCGGTAACGCCACTGCGACCCCAGATTCCAATTCCACTTTTATCTAAGGCTCGACCGCTTCAATATTATTATTGTCTTTGTTCCAACGTATACCCTTTCCGGTTTTTACGTGTGACCCTTTCCAATTCCATTTTTTTCATTTTTCTCCTTATCGCTCCCTACCCGGGCTTCGCTAAGCTAACCTAACTTCCATTGCGCCCACAGACGTCTTAGCAACACTGTATCGCATTTGCCATGGGCACTGGGAATCTGCGGAAAACCTATGTCGATACAGACGACTTTATTTTGAATGAGTTTCAGTTGTATTCCTACATCAGAAAGTCAATAAAACTCTCTCCCGCTCAACAGTCGGCGGGCTAGCCAGTGCACAGTGCGGCCAAAGCCGCTTAACCTGGGTGATCGCCGGAGCCGCGCACAGTTGTCGGTCGACCGCTTTAATATTTTAGTTGTCAATAATAATACTCAAAGCTACTAAGCTTATAAAAAAAAATGTTAGTCGATAGTATACTGAAAAATGATGTGGTTTTGATATCCCCAGCATCAATCGTATTTTTTTGTCCACCCATAAAGTAATGTATTACGTTCTCAAAATATTGTAATTAATCCTTTCATTCTCTGGTACATTGTTAGATATTCCAATTAAATTAGAATTTAGATCCTGTCCATATGAAATTTGTCTTCCATAGGATAACAATGAAACAATATAAATTTGTAAACATTACACAACCATTCGTGAACTTCATGCGACTATTTAAATTCACGAACTACCAGTGTGTTGAAGGCCGATCCGATTGCATTTTACAGGTGTGAATGAACGACACTTCCTCCAATATTGTTGGGAACTAGCCGTGAATGCAAAGTGCCCACGCTAGGGCCCGCGATACGAGAGTGAGTGAGATGAAACGAACGAGCGGAACGTGGTCATACCCACTTGGCAGGTAGTCGTATAAGCGAAGAAGTGAGTAAGTGGCTCATCATTCAACAACCAAGAAGAAGGGAGGATAAAGAAGAAAGAAGATCGGAAGAGTAAGAGGGAACGATCGGAAAGGCATGGTAGAGTGAAAGAACTAGGGAAAAGAGTGAGACAATGTAGGTGAAGACGAGGAAAGGGTCGAGGAGGAAAGTAAAGGCTCCGGGCGAGGTCACCCACCACCCCCGCCCTCTTGGGCCCCTTACCGCTGATCCTGATTATCCGCCGCCGGGGGCGGGACACACTGTAATGAGCATTGAAGAGGTGCTCAACTTAGACACGCCAAATATACCGTGGATATTTATTCCCAACGTGAAGAGGAACCGCACGAAGGCTCGAACCGGCATCGCGCAGGCCACATTCACCTCTGCATGGGCTCGATAAATATTCAGTGAGGTATTCGGGTATCTTATTCATAGAAACTCGAGGACTATTCTGATTCAAACCGACAATCGTGAACGGTAAATATCAATGAATGGCTGATACATGATTTTCGGGGTTCGAGAAGCGTCACTATATAGTCATTGATCATAGTCAGTACGTGAATTAGTGGCCACCTGATCATGCACTCGCCCCAATTGTTTGACAACGTACTGTTTAACTGACAGGCCAAAATTTTAGGTTGTCCAGTTTTGTGTTACCGTCACCGGTAAAAAGGCATATAAAGGAAAAGTGCGCCAAAGAATGAAAAAACTATATATGTCAACAACGTAGTATACGAATAATAAATAACAGAGAGTACATGACCTCATTAATAGTATTCTTATTAGTATTCTCCAGTTAGATTGGATTACCAAGTAATTGTCGTTATCGTAATAGTACTACATATTCGTCCTTGCACTATGATCATATCAGCCGCTGACCAGACCGAACGCATCGAAATAAAGTTTGGATTTATCAGTCATTGTTTATAAGCATCCATTAGACTAGGAATACGATGTCGTCAATTGACAGGGGTTTGGCGGTGAATGGTGGATCGAGAATGAACAATTTTGCAATGCACCACAAAAAGATGACCGTGAATTTGCACAGTAGATGAAGTGATATCGTATAGTATTTCCAATTATAATATAATACTATATTATAATAATTGATTGCAAAATTATTAAACTGACATCTGGCCCATAATCACATTATTTTTATTCATAACAACTCATAATTCCTCATACTCTCGGTACATCAGGATAATAATTTTAAATAAAATTATCCAAAAATTACGATAAACCAAATGATCGCAACTTGACAATTAATTGTGTTGTCATTAGCGTGGAATTGGTTTACCCAGTTTTTCAGTCAAAACAATAATCCTTAGGTACTATAAAGTGATGGTTGTATATAGCTGAAGGATTGGTATTGAAGAGTAAGACCGCTGCAACAGTAGAAAGGGTTCTGACAGAGTACGAGGGAGCAACAGATAGGGATGGGGGCGCGTAGTCGTTGGATGGGTGGTTTTCAGTTGATGGTGTAAGAAGAAGGGGAAAAGGGAAATCTAACACAGGGAATACGAAAGTAGGTTGTTCGATGTCGTCATGAAGATACACCGGATGATGGAACGATGTTATTTTAAGTTTTCCGCTGGGGGTTATGTCTCCTTCTTGCCCCTAATCGGCTGTCAGAGGGACTTTACCCGGCCCAGCCACCCCTGTGCCAAAACAGGACTGAAGAGGGATGAAAGCAACCCGTGTACGCCAACCAATCTTGTATTCACTATCTCCTTCTCGCAAAGCAGAAACACAGTTCGTGTTCAACCCTCTGCGGATGCTAAAGCGTCTAAAGACTAGGAAGGAATGAGAAACGGGGAAGAATGAGAAAGATAAGAAGTGAGCGAGTTCCCCCTTTACATGATTCGCGGCCTCAACCCCAATAGAATTTCATACACTCCTCGAGAGGGTGAGGGTGGATTCAAAACGTTTTACTCTAAAACTCATAACCTGTGAGGACCTGTTGATTCTGAACACTTCAAAGCAGCAGGCAAGCACGCATATAATACTAAGGCGTTTTATGTATATCCCACGACCCTTCGAAATCTTTAGTAACCCCGTGGATAGGATTGGCAGAAGGGTGTCCATCATCGGTAGGGATGGCCCACACGCGGAGTAATAATATATTGGACAGTCATGCACGCCGGAATTAAGAGCGAGAGTTAAACGTGCTATGATTGATCGATCAGTCGATTTATAATAAGAATCAGAAGATAATCGTTTTGTTCATGGATGCACTATCATATTTATAAAGTAACTCTCCATTTTATATATGGAACATTTACCAATTTGAGCATTCATTTTTTTTTATCAAAATATCAGATATATCCACAACTGCTGCGGTGCATTTTTTTTTTGAAAGGTCGAAATGTTTTCCAATCTAGCATGCGGTGAATTTGTTCACGTGCACTTTTGCTCTCGCCAAATGAAGGTATTTATGGCTGCGTAAACTGTCAAACACAAGTAAGTGGTAAACGTGACCTCTTGTGCCGCGAGCCATAACTCTGTAGCTGCATGCGTTATCAAAATCTCGCTGCGTAAATGCCATTTGTTCATTTTTCATGTCACTACACGTGCGGATTCGACAGTTTACATACACGATCTAAATACTTCAACTTAAAGTGAGCAAAAGTACGCCTAAATAAACTCTGTTTTATGCATTTTGATTCAAGAATTTACCACAACGACATTTCGCACAAGGTACATAAAAATCGAAGTACTTTCATTGCACATATTGGGTAATGGGATGATTCTTTATGAGAAGGCAATGAGGTGATTCTTTATGAACCGCTTCTTTCTAAAGATTGCTTCGATATTTGTTATACATTTCCAGTTTACAGTAGGGGAGAGTTGAGCCATTGGCCCCACCCTTTTCAAACCATAAGAAAACTGCTTTCCATCAATAAATGAGAATGTATTTAGGTCTAATAGACCCGAAATGCGGTAAGGTTCTTTGGGTTCAATACGAATATAATTTTCATTATAGCCATAATCGAAATACTATTTACTGCAAATAAATAGTTTTTATGATTTTTTTTTGGAAACGACCATTTTTTCCCGATTGCCCGCAGGGCAAAATACACGAGTTATGCGTTTCACTGTAATCATGACACTTCATTAACATCATCGTTTCGAGACACAGTGGTGGGGATTCGTTGCATGATGCGCGGGTTGTACGGCGGATAGCATGCGATCAGATGGTACCCGCCCTACAATTCGCCCCACCGATCTCTGCAGAGATCGTTGATCGGCAAATCCCGGGCGTAACTCGTCCATGGGAATAATTATCCGTTTTATTTGTTTATGTCAAAAACTAGTCCGTAAATCGTTTTTAAACTTGAATACGTTCTTTTTCAAAACATCCTCTTAATATTGATCGGTTTCTTTGTCACTCATCTCAATGTTATTATTTTACAACGACGCTCTATTTTCTTATAAGTCATGGTCCTGCCTCTACACGCATGTAGAGCTGCTGTTTTTCTAAATATGTTTTACCGACGATTTGATGAACGATAACAAATTGTAGAATATACATGGAGAGACGATGGTCTGCGTTGAGATTACGATCGACGTGACGGATTAGTGTCTTGGCGGTATAATATTTATCTGTATTTGTGGAGTAGATGTATCAAACAAAGTACTAACATCTCCGGACAACTTCAGCAATTGCGTACGTGTAATAAAATCGTGTATTGCGGAAGAAATCTTATTTGAAATAAGAAGATTGGGGCATTAAGTACAATCAAAGATAAACGGCGAAGTTTTGAATATGTTGTAAGAAAATACGAAAACTCAATGGGTGTAAAATTTGAAATGGATTCATCATATAATTTTCGAGATATTAATTGTTAAAAATGTGATACCACTCTAGCGGCAAAAAACGGCCTAACATTGACGATGTATTTTGGAGGTATGAAAAACGTAATAGGATTTCTTTTTAGAGGGTTTATTTAACACATTTTGAAGAATAAAAAAAAAACATTTTTATTATTATTTTGATACAGAACGGCGGCGACAGAGCCCACCTTGAAAATCGTCTTTTTCAAACTGGGAGGACGAATTAATTGAACACCGTTGCATGGGTGGATTTGAAATTTGTATAGTAGCTTCACAATTACATTCTCTATCGGAGTACGTAGCCGTTTTTCGATTGAATGTAAACTTTTTTTAATAAACAACTGTTTTTTTTGGCAAAAAATCGATTCATTTTTTCAAAAGTGCACGATTTCTACAAAATTTGATTAAAAAGAAAACCCCTACGTAGTCCCATAGTCAATAGTATATAGATTATAGATTATAAAAATGTTTAGTTTTTTGTACCCGGTCGTATACTTTACGAGAAAACCGTCCTCCCATGAACGTGTTTTAAAAAAAGACGATTTTCAAGATGGACTCTGTCGCCGCGATTTGGTATCAAAATAATAATGAAAAAAAATTTCGACACTTCAATATGTGTTAAATAAACCTTCTGAAAAGAAATCCTATCCCTTTTTCGTACTCCCAAAATAAATCGTCAAAGTTAGGCCTTTTTTCTGCTGCTAGAGTGGTGTTAACCCTTAATACTACCTATATGAAAGGGCCATTAGATTCGAGCATACGATGCGTCGTCACGAAAATGTTGTGAAAGATATGTAACAAAAAAAATTATCTTTAATAAGAGGATCTTTTCAAAAGGAACATGGTAAAGTTTTGCAAATGATTAACCATCTACTTTTTGTAGCATAAATAAAAGGAAGAATTTGCCCACGAGCGTGGGAAGCTCGCGGGATAGAGTGACGCGGCCTTTCTCTCGTACCCTGCCCGTCCGAAAACATGCGCGCGATGGGATCTTTCCCCACCATGGTACTCCACTCTAACCTCCTTAAACATCAAAAATCTTGAACGACATATGACAGCGTCTCTCCTCACGTAGTGTCGGGATTTCCCCGATCCCATCTACACCTCACTGTTACAGTAGCACTAACTTTACGGCTCGTTTGGTGTACTCTCGCTTCCATGCTATCTCCATTAGAGTTAAAACTTTATGGCGCATTTCATCGAATTCGTAACAGATTCGCCTTATCGGTTTCTCCGTAAATTTTGGTGATGCCTCTGTTGATGTCGTCGCCGTTACCGAAGCAGCATATGGGCTATCGGTCACGGACGGTTATTACGTGGCATTAGCTACGGCTGCTGGTCTCTCCGTATTTCGCCGTCTCTGATGGGTAGTCATATAATCATCACCGACCAAATACAGTACCGAACATAACGTTGGATTACTTCGCTGTTCGAAATTGTCGGGCCAATTTTATTGGTCTTGTCGTACGTCTCTAATAACAATGTAGAACGCCTACAAAATTTCATGATAATCGGTTAACGCGCAACGAACAAGCAGATCACCGAAATTATGGTAAGACAAGTTGAAACGGAGACTTAATTTGATTTGTTCAAAAAGAGAATTTGTAACAATATGAGATGTAAATTTGCGTGATTAGGCATATAATCGGGGAACGAATCAATGACCGGTCCAGATTTCAAGGTTATACCATAATTGCCATGACTCTAACGCAATTCTAGAAGAATTCTACGATTGTACAGTCTGTTCAACAAGAAAGCAACTGTCGTCACTTGGTAAGGAACCACCGCAGCGGCATCTGTCCTTAATCGTTTAGATTCTTGTTTCACGCTCTTTTGCGCAGTATATAGTTTGCCGGCACAGTAGGTTGTTGACGTTAGTGAATTCATTATCTTCACAAAGAGTACAAAATTCTTAAAGCAATACGAGGCGGTGCTGTTAGTAAATCATATGACAGGACCGAAACTAACGTATAAGGCTGCAAAATATATGCGGAAGTATGAAAATGCCTCTGGAATTCGTTAAAACGTCGGTGAAGCGATATTTGGTGGTTGGAAATGTAGACGACCTACCGGAAAGAGGACTAGCCCGCGTGAAAACAACGAAGGAGGATAAAACGATCTTACATCTTTTTTAAGAAAATCCGGACCTTTCGCTGCGCTGTTCCCAAATGAAACTCCGCAAAAAAAAGGATTTCACGTCTCTCTAAATACGATTCAAAGTTGCCTGCATGAAAAAACGTGTTTTTTCAATTAACTTTGAAGAAACCTTTAATGGCAGTAAAGCATGTGGAAAAATGACTGGCGTGGGCAAACGAAAATTCGGATCGAAATTGGGAAAATGTTATCTGCACGGACGAGTCTTCTTTCTGGACACGGTCTTCCTTATCAAAAGCGCGATCAACGAAGAGTAATAGGATCCTCCAGCGCACGGTAAAGCACCCTATAAAAATGCATATTTGAAGATGCTTTTGTAAACGCTGCTTTGGTTGCGTCTACCTGTTTACGGAAAATTTAAATATCGAGAAAATGCGCACCATCTACCAGCAATGCTTGCCGAAGGTGGCTGAAAAATTTTTTGGTTCTGACAAAACAAGTTGGGTGCTGCAAGAAGACAATGACCCTAAATATCTCAACAAACTGTGCAGTGCGTGGAAACAACGAAATAACGCCATTACGCTGAAATGGCCGGCAATGTCTCCGGATGCTAATCCGATTGAAAATATGTGGTCGTGCATGAGAATGAAGCTAAAAGGAAAGGTAGTGTATACAGTGAAGCAGAAAATCTCGCCGAAAGCATGGGAAAAAGATATCAAGCTATAATCAGTAATGAAAGTGATTGGACGACATATTAGGTAATTGTGCAACAGCTAATAATATTTACTTTAATAATAAAAAAAAATTTAATCAAAATTTTTATTTTTTCCAGATTACGACGGTTCTTTTCTTCTTGAGCAGACTGTAAATATGGAAGGACAGCACACAAGGAAACAAAAGCCACTCGAATTTTTTGCCAGAAAACATAAGCATCATCAGCAAAACGGAGGCTCGGGATTATTTCCACGCTCGCAACGTTTAGTCTTTCCCTCGATTTTTCGGGTCGGCAGTATTGAGTGGCTTTCAAGGATGTGGAAGAGTGTTTCGTAACGGAATAACAGAGAACGTTCTAAAAAATGTACCGAAGTGATTGGAGAAGACAAACGCGTTACGAGTTCTTCTGTAGTTAATGTTCTTGTAACGGTAAGCGCAAATAAACAGAATACAGTAATCAAAGCTTTAAAATGACTACTTTTCCCATGGCATTCGACAATGATCGCTAGTTAAATTATGCGATTCTTACCCGAATCTATGCACCCTACATATCTGAGGTGAATACCTTTCAAGGGTGAATACCCCTGAATATCTTCTCAACAAAAAAGTACTACGAAATTTCTTGTACAAACACATAGTTTTTCGCAACTAACTTCAACCACATAAAAAACCGATTCCATACTGGAATTAAGAAGCTGATTCATGTTTAGAAATTTGGTCCTTCATCTGTTGTTCCAATGGTGTTTTTGGACATTAACAAAAACATTAGCAAGATGACAAATATTTTTTAGTAACGTTAAAATCGATATAATAAAAGATACGGATGGCAGCAGACACAAACGTTTTGAAATCTGCCAAGATTATACTAAATATCTCGCATTAGTACTCCCTTGGGGTGGTGATGAATTCTTCATCATACGTTTGTGTAATTTTTTAGTACCGTATGTTATACAGGTATGCATTACTCACCGTATGAACCATCTGCCACGGTATCATTCAAATCTGAAATAAAACAGATTTCACAATAAATATCGTATTGAAACTCGAGCGACGATATTACTCCTCGTGAACGTTGCCTGTATTTATATATCCTACTACTTTCACTTCTTTCTACAATACACAGATATAATAGTCCACGAGAAAATTCACTAATCGCCAGATTAATTTTAGCATCACGGTGAATAAACGATGATGCTAGATATTAATGTGTTTTTTTTAAAAGAATGGTTATCAATGAGGTACGTATGCCATATATATACGAAGAGCAGAGGTGCCTAGTAATATCCCACTCAGGAAACTATATGGTAAAAGCAGCGAGGAAGCAATAGAAGGACGCGAAGGTATTGGGTCGTTGGGTGTCATAAATGTTTGTAGAAGTCAACGATGGTCGCGCTGCATGCTAATATCTTCATTACAAATTCACGATATTGATTTCGTTTCCGAGGCGAACATTAACTAAGGAAAATAACTTACACACCAAGGTTCAAATAAACGGAAAATTATTTTGAATTCGATTATTTTTTAATTCGAAATTTTGTAGTTCCCAAATTGTGAAGGTGTGATTTGTTAATTTGAAAAAATTTATATTGGCAATGTGTTAATGTGTGAAAAGTCAATTTGTAGTTCATTGGTTGCGAATTTCTTAATTTTTAACTTGAAATCCGTTCATTATCAAAGTAATAATTTGTATTTCATTAATTACCATTTATTAATTTTACTTCCTCATGGAGAAAGCTTTGATTACATCGAAAAATAGAAATTCATGTTTTTAATGTCAATGTTCCAAAATATGCGAATGCAGTATTATTAAAGGATATTACGTCTTAAATTCAAAACTTAAATTCGAACAAAATCGATTCTGTCGTTTTGGATTTGTGATGTTCAAAATTTTTAATAAAATGGTGGAGGTGTGTTTTAAAAATCTGGATAATAAACGTCATAAATGTTTGTAGAAGTCAACAATGGTCGCGCTGCATGCTCCTATTATATTTTTATTACAAATTAACGATGTTGATTTCGTTCCTCGGAGAAGTGCTTCGGTAGTGGGATAAAAAATTCCGGACTATCTTTTTGCATTAAGTCATGAATGCAATTGTTTGCAAGGAGATATCTCATTTGCTAATTTCAAGGAAGATAAATTTGTTCAAATTCCCGTAGAAGATGTGATGTCCTTCACAAATGAAAAGTGAAAGTTAAATCCATTTGACAACCTTCATTGTGCTTGAATCATGCTCATTCTGTGGAAGAATGAAAGCAATACGCCCAACAAACTGATCATCTCCCGCGTGATATGGTTAAACATCGACATCAGGAGTATCAAGATTTCAGAATCTGGTATAATTGACGACTCACGGTTCTCATGGCTAGCATGAAGAAGTAAGTCAAACCAGATTAATGCCAATGCCCATGCGTACCTCGATATTCTTTGATTCTCAATTCCCAGCTGGTCGTTCTTGCTGAATTATTCGCAGTAATATCAGTACAAATCGAAGTATTCCTTGTTTCATTCAAATATTTTTCGGTGAATTCGTCGCGGCCATCATGAATCCTAATGAGGCTGATGCCGTGAAGTGGGAGACATGGGAATGGAGGCCAACGATAGACAATAAATATTAAACGACTTTCAATTTGCTGCTGTCGTCCAGAAAACATCGCCTCCTTTGCATACGCCCTGGTTTTATTTTCGCTTTCCATTCAACGTAAAATAAAAACCGAGTCTGACTCGCGGACAGCATTTATTACCAGCTGGATACATTTGTTGGTCGGATTAATTGATATTGCATGCAGAAATAAAACGAATACTGTTAAAAATTGGAGAATAGAATATGGCGATGGTTATTAATGGGATGAAAGTTGTTAAATGTAATAATCGTTGTTTATATTCGAGAGTGAAATATAGAAATGTGGACCCAGGAGCCGTCTATAATATTTCATTTGTCAGAGTCGGATTACTCAAGGTATATCATGTTTGACGATGTTTTCATGCATAAAATTATGGTACAAGGTGAAAATTATATTCAAACCTTAACGAACTATAGCATCGCAGAAATCACGAAGATAATGCTTGTAAAATATAACGCAGTAACTGTTTTAAATATAATGTTAACCTCGTTCCACAATTTTATGCCCGACAAGTCACTTGGAGTAAATCATTCCAACCAAGCGCATTTGCAACTAATGTACCGACACAACGAGAAAAGTGTTTTCATCATCTTTATCAATATGTTCTACTTATGGTCTATTTACTTCATTCACTATTAAATCTAGTTGAAATAATTTTAAAAAAATCGATTTTTCGTTTTCGACGGATTTTTATAATATAACCGATCAAGAATGTTCACTGAAAATTTTAAGTCGATCCGTTCAAAATTGAGGGAGTTACAGACTTTTTCATAATCCACTTAAAATTTTGCATACATCTTTTGTATATCAAAATGCAGTCCATAATCGCAGGATTTTTTTTGACGATCACTTTCGATCGGTGACCATTTTTTCAAAAATCATTGTTTATTGAATCCTTCGATTAAGAACTACATAATACGATAGAAAAACCAAATCTATTTGGTTTTTTTATTCCAGATGATTTGATTCCGAGCAGCAATAGTCACTAGTCGGAGGACAGTGGTCTGCAAAATTTATTGTACTAGTGCGGACAGCGTGCGCTAACGCAAGCGATTGTAGAATTGGCCAAAAAGACGACAGCTGTGTACGCGTATAACCCCGAAACATTGCGGCGCACCGTTGACAACTGTTAAACTCCGAAACTCAAAGTCCGATCGGAACTTGGCGTGCAATGCAACGTCATCCTCTCTCTCTCTCTCTCTCGACCGACTAATCACAGGACGAATAAAACGGTGACAATCAATCGATAGGACCGACAAAAACTTTCGACATTTCGATAAATATCGTGACATCAACTTCTTAGGAGAAGACTAGTGTGGACAGCGCGCGTTGACGCGCGCGATTGTAGAATTGGGCAAAGCGACGACAGCTGTGTGCGCGTATACCCCCGAAACATCGCGGCGCACCGATGACAACTGTCAAACTCGGAAACTCAAAGTCCGATCGGAACTTGGTGTGTAACGAAACGTCATCCTCCCTCTCTCTCTCTCGAACGACCAATCACAGGACGAATAAAACGATGACAATCAATCGATATACCGACAACAATACTTTCGATATTTCGATAAATATCGTACCATCAACTTTTTAGGAGAGGACTAGGGTCGTCAGCGCGCGACCGGTTTACCGGTGGCGCTGCGGCGCTCTAGTAGTTTTTTTAATTGACACACCTATTCAAATACAGAGTAAAACATCTTTATTCGATAAGTTAAGTGGAATACGCGTCAGCGCGTATAATAACACAAAATGGTAGACATGAACGAAGAAAAATGACCGTAGTGACGCTCGACCAGTCTTGGAGGAGCATTGCCCAATCTATCCCCACGAAATTCGATCTCTCTCAGTGTTTCGTAACCAAATGAAATACGACCTAAATATTCTGTGTTACTGCCATTGACGATTGTTATACTGAATTCCATTATCTGCCAGCTATGTTGCATATTTCGATATTTTCAAATGTTTCGATAAGGCATTTTTTGATTTTGTTTATCGATATAATTGCTTGTATACATAATTCTGAACAACATTGCCGTCGCGATGTACTCCAATATAAACTCCCAAAGCTTCCCATGAGCGCACCCGCAAAAAAGCCACGTACAATTGATCGTGATTAAGGACATCTCTCTGAAGATCAATACTAATTTTTTCAAAAGTTTGTCCCTGTGCCTTGTTGATAGTCATAGCAAAAGCTAGCTTAACAGGAAACTGACGTCGTTTAAAAGTAAAGGAATAATCATTTTCACAGTAAAGTGTAATGCGATGCAAGAAAACGATATCTCCACTTTTATCCCCGGAGAGAATTTCGCAACCCAAAACCGTGTAACCCAATTCTAAAACCAGTAAACTTGCACCATTGCACAGACCTTCCTTGATGCTCAAATTCCTAATGAGCATTATAACACCGTATATTCTGAGACGCAGTTCGCTAGGCGGCAAACTCGGTGGTGAGAGTGTATTCAGATACTCGAGCAAGATCGTCTCGTTGATTTGGTCGTTTTCGCCACAATTTTCGGTACTGTCAACACTCGTGTAGAGTCGTTCGGTAGTTTAGTCGAATAAATCCATGACTCTAGAGTTCATTTCTTCAACGTCGACATTACGAGCGGAAAGAATAGCACACTTCGCCACTTCTTTGAAGCGACTCGCTCTTACCAAGTGTCCGTACGTATCTTCCACTATATCACCGTTCGCGGTTGCCACACAACCTAGCGACTTCGTTAGGCAAAACTCTCATGTTTTGTGTTAACGCATATATGGAAAAGTGTCGCCACAGTACTGTACTTGATCGACAGATGTACCGTTTCGCTACGCGTGCCACGTATTTTAACCGGCAGGAGCCTTCTAAAGTCTCCTCCGAGAACAATAACTTTTCCGCCAAAAGGTTTGTTATTGTTCATGATGTCTCGTAACGTTCGGTCGGCTACTTCCAACGCATGACGTGGATCCATCGGTGCCTCGTCCTAAATAAAAAGATCAACGATTTTTGAATACTCACCCTGTTTAGACCTTAATCCGCGATGTAGAATCTTCGTACAGAGGTACTGGTAATCCGAACGTCTTATGCACGGCCTTACCCTCTGGGAGCAATATCGCTGCGATTCCGGTGAAAGCCATAACACTAACGCACGTGTCTCTACCACGGACGAGATTTGAAAGAGTGGTATCAGTAAAGGTCTTATCGGATCCTCCGGGGTCATCAATGTAAGAACAAGTTTGCTCATCGTCGTCGTTGTCGATCGCAATCAAGACAGCATCAACGAACACCTTCTGAGTATCATTGAGTTGTCCATATTGTTGCGTGCCATTTTCGATGCAATGAGCAGATAATATATTAGGTTCATCTTCGAACGATAACTCTATTTGTTCCATTGCTGGGAATCGGGATAGACTTGAACCTTCTTTAGTAACATTCGAGCGATTTGAGAATATACTTTTTTTTTGAGCTTGTTGCATGCCCATTCGTCTCGCGTAATCTTCCGACAATTTAATCTTGAATTCCTCCCAAAGGTGCTCTGCACGAATCGGCTGACAGTGAACCAGAATTAACAAAGAGTCTTCGAAACAAACCAGGCATCACCCAGATGGCAGCTTCTTCTATTGCTCTTCGCCATTCATCGTCGTCTTCAATCAGACCTAGGGTTAGACAGATAGCAATGAAACTTTCACAAACTTGGCCATCCACTGTCCTCAAATCTTCAAAACTCTTGGCTCCCTTAACTTTTAATAAAAGTAACCGAAGATGAAACAATTCTGTCTGAGCGGGGCTTACCGAGTACATTCGTCCAGATGCATCATGTCTACGCTGTCGTTTTTCCCACCTGGAAACTGTTTCTCCGTCAACATTTGACCTCTTAAAAACATAATACGCCGGGGTATGTGGATATACAAAATTTTTCTCGCAAATTCATAGGGACATTCAACACAAAGTAATCATTTAACATACTTACTCGACTCATCGCATTCGTTTATGTCTGCAGGAATTGTCACGCTGTGCTCGTTGGGTAGATGTATGGGAAGACGTATGACTGGATGGCTTTTTTTTGCATCTTTTTGTCGCAGATACGCCAAACTGCCTCATTTGATCCAACGTAGCGAGCTTCCACGTGATTTCGTCGTGATTGATGACGTATTCTCCGATTTCCCCGTGCTCGGTGTTTGTAATCTGAATGGCAGCAGCGTCGGGCCCTTTCAAAATATACTTAAAAAGGTACTTTGGTGCCGTGACAGTAGTAACAATTTCTGCATTGATATGGCAATCAAAAATCCGTGACAAAGTCGGAGAATACGGGACAACCCATCGATTATCGACGATGTCCCCTCGGCGACGTTCCTACACAATTCCGGTCTCTCTTCGAAGATAATGCGGATAGACATCTGCATCCATGGTGGTTTCGTTATAAAATGACTTCGAAAAGTGTTTGGGGCACTTCCGATTCAGTTCGCACCATGCTCCGCAAGGTCCGTGGATCATTTTCGCCATGACAATTTAATGCATATCGGGATGCAATTCAAGATCGGGAATCTCAGCGGAGATGTATTTGTCAACCATTGCTGGAGGTGATAGTTTATGCTTCAGTATTATCAGCAAGTGGATATATAGCAGACCACGTTTTTGTGATTCAAACGTAAATACATATGCTTCCACTTCACCAAACAATATTTCACGAAGAATCACATCGAGTAAGTGCTTTTTCTTCATATCGAAAACTCTGGCGGTACGGTCTGGCTTGCCTGACGGTTGTTGACCACGACGAAGATTTTCTTTTATCTCACTTACTCAATTGGGATTCAACTCACTTAGTCAATTGGGATTACACTTCATTGTAACGAAGAGATCGGGCTTTCCGAATTTTCGTATAATTGCCATGGCATCTTGGTAGTGGTGCATCATATTCCGGGGTGAGCCACCGAAACTGGAGGGTAAGATGATGATTTTTTCGACACGTACATCAGCGTTATGTGCAGCAGTATATTAATAATCTATTAATCCGGAATATCAATGACAACCTATTCAAATTGAAAGTTTTTTTCCGTTGTTTAGTTATATTGAAAAAATTGGTATTTTTTAATTGAAATAACATTCTATTAATCCTACCTTACTGTTTGCATACGAAATGTGTAGGGTAAAAGACAGTATAAGAAAAATATTAATATTTGATAGCTTACTTGTGGGCAAACATTGAACACAAATCGATCGACAGTCCATTTTTCGTTCCTGAAATTTTCATCGAAATTGATCAAGGGCGACATCGTTTAAAGAACATATGAGAATGAAATATTAATTAAATAGAAACTTTAGCGACCTATTTAAAGAAGGTCGTCCAATCGCAGTCACAGGAGACGTGCAATGTGATGAAAATGATTATATTATTCTCACCAGTAGTTTGGGAGTTCAAATCATAGATTAATCTGCTCTAACTCCGAACGATATGAAGGATGCTATATCCATACGAGTAGTTTCAGGATAATATGGGACGATAGATAACATTTGAATTTTTTGTCTCATTCGTCTTCCTATAGTGTGATTATAATTTTATCGAAAATATATGATTTATATTTGTGTGTCGAAAAATAATAAAAACAAGGCAAAAATTGTTCGATACAATTTGTACCATTCTATCGAATTTACATCTCTTTTTTCTTTAGTCATAAATGAAGTGAAATTAAAAGCATAAAAAAATGTTAGAAAACAAATATCGACTCTCACCTTCAGTTATTCAATGCGTAGCAGCGATGATAGGGTCGCAAGAGAATTGTAATAGATTTATATACCGATTGACGTTACCGACTATACCGACCTCTCTCATCTTTCATTTACACACACGTATACTTATATGGCAGCATGGTACGTTCTTTTACTCAAAGCTACTCGTTTCTCTTAACCACATTTGTAATTTGTTTGATTTCTTTCAATTTACTTCCATATTTTTTTCGTAAACTAAATCTTCTAGTAATGATTTGCTTGTCTTTGACGAACCGGGAAAGCCAACATAGCAATATGAAAATTATAATTGCGAAGTTCGAACTTTATGCTGATGAAAGAGACCTGCTGAGGACCGTTCTACAGCTGGTCGACTCTTGCATATACCTATCTGTGTTATTTCTATATTTCTACATCTCAAGCCTGTGTGCTCTATGACGACAAGAAACATTAATAATAAATTGGGATTAATTACTGAAAATAACGGCAAAGGAAATAACGAAAATGGTGTAATTTTTTGTTGATGAAATATCTTCATATTATTGCGACGTTGCTAATCATCGAAGAGCGACATTACTACATAACTCAAGTGTCGCATTAAATTTTTTTCCGATTAATAAATCTATTCCGCAAAACAAAAACTCCTGGTTTATAAAAGAGTACTGGGAAAGTAGGCTATGGTGTATAATACCATAATTAGATGCAGGAAAATAGAAATATATTCTAACTGAGCATCAATCGTACCTCCTTAAGAGCAAGGCAAATCATCCTCGTAGAGTTAGTCAAATGAGGAGCGTAGTATTAAAATATTGAAATATTAATGTATATTTCAATGTCGAATAATAAATAAAATAATAAAGTACAACGCCAAACTTTTATTGATATTGTTCAACCGCAGAAAAAATGTCACATGCTCTCATTGCATACAAGACCTGTTTATACATGAAAAATTTATAACGGTATATCTTTACAAATAATAAAAAATGACAATTGCTTGATTATTATATAAATTTTGTATATTTCTAAATATGCACTGTCGATTAAACTTAACGACTGAACTAAAAATTTTAAGAATTGTTGTATTGAAATAGAATTTACTATGAAGGCAGGGACAAATTTCAAACATCTCAAATTTTGGATGGTCTTGTCATTCCATAATTACTTTTCATGTAATTTGATCCCTTGTATTTTTTTATATGTTGTATTTTTTCGTAACATTTTCCTATTCCTGGATCTTGATACAATTCTTTAACGTAGTTCGTCGACCTTCATTTCAGCCTTTTTCCTCTTTATCGACATCCTGTAATATAGCTGGATTGCTGCATTACGAAGGAAGATTTGTGGTCCTCACCCTACATTTGTTGAATCGTCCATAGAAGTTTGGAAATCTGAAAATTACATCATATATGTCGTTAGAGAAAGGGCGTTATGCGTTATTCACTGCAATAAACGCAAAGTAACAACTTTACTAATATCAAATTGTTAGTAACACCGTAATGAAAATCGTAGCCACTTTGGGTACTATGCTCGCAAAAAATGTTACAATAGTTGAGTACAATCTATGATCAACACTCGAAATTGTAAATTCTTTTCGTGCGAACACTGCCAAAAATGATGAAAAACTTTCGACGCTAGGTGTATTAACTTTTTGCATTTCTAAAAAGATCCGTTGAATAATTACTACAGACATTGACATGATGCGAGTCAGAGTCAAGAAAAAACCGACAGTTTAAAATGGAGTACAGAGTTAATGAAGAATTGTTACGAGTAACTGGTGACCGCACTACCTGAAGGGGCATAATTATTGACGTTGCATGAATAAGGTTTAAACATTTATGAAAACACTCACTGCTGTGTTAACGATGATTGAGAACTTCTGAAGACGACCGTTGGACCAATGTATTCTGTGCATTGCACTCTTCGACGCAAAAAATAATAAAATAATGGAGTGCCTTTGATGAACGTTGTGCTGAAATGACAAAAGAGAATTTTGCAGCTTTACAACCTATCTTGGTTAAGTCATAGCCAAAAAGAAATAGGTCTAACGATAACTTTCAAAGATGTCAAATTTTAGGTTACGCCAATCATCAAACTTGACATTTTTCTATTAACCGCCAGAAATAAAGTTTGGCGCTTGCTCCGCAGGATAAATGATATATAATTCACAAACATGAACCGATCCGTTAGGTTTCATTTGTAGTAAATTCTCGTATTGGCATTCAGTGGCAGAATCAAGTTAGCTTACCTTGGCGCAGCGATGACTTTGTTGTATCACGTTGTGTACAAACATTTTTCTCTAAACAAACTGTCGATCAGTTAACGATAATAGAATCGATCATAATTCTCTTCCTCGTGGGAATATAATTCCACGCAGACTCTCACCGCTGTGTGTCTGACTACTCCTCTCTCAATAAGACCGTTGGAGCAGTGTATCCCGCAAATCACATTCTTCGATGTATGAAATGACAAAAAAAATGGGGAGTTTTTGATGACCATTGTGTCGAAAGGATGAAAAAGATATTTTCAAAGTCAAAGGATAGTTTGATCAAGTCACAGCGAAGAAGAAATAGATTCATCGACAACTTTAAAAAATGTCAAGGGTTAAGTTACGCCGGTAAACCCAAACTTGAAAATGTTTGGCTACACCGTCGGAACTAAATTTCGTCGCTCGCTTCGGAGGAAAAATGTTGTATACCGTTCGGTTTTATTTTATTATTTAATAAATGATAGTATTATAAGCGTTCGAAGGCGGATAGAAGTTAGCTTACCTCCTTGCAGCGATGACTTTTTTGTAACTCGTCGTCATGTTTGATGATGATTGTACACGTCATCATCGGGGGAACTTTTTCGATAGAAAATTAATTATATTTCATTTCCTCGGCGAAATAATGCCATGGATATTGAGAGAGGCCCCGCTGGCCGAGACACACACAAATCGAGCAAATTACGATAATCATAATCAACGAAAAATTCCGCAATTTTTTTTTACTTTCATTCATCAACTCATAAACTCAGATCGATGAAAAAGAGATACGTTACAATACGGGTATTTGGACGAAAACGACGACAGCTGTGTGCGCGTATACAACCCCGAAACATCGCGGCGCACCGATGACAACTGTCAAGCTCGGAAACTCAAAGTCCGATCGGAACTTGGCGTGTAACGGAACGTCATCGTCCCTCTCTCTCTTTCTCTCTCGACCGACTGACCGACCGATCACGGGACGAATAAAACGGCGACAATCAATCGATAGGACCGACAACAATACTTTCGATATTTCGATAAATATCGTGACATCAACTTTTTAGGAGAGGACTTCTTACATTTCCGAATATTTTTCAATTAAAAAATTGTAAAACATTCTTCAAATCATACTCTTTACTGTTTAAAAAGAGTTCGAAACCCGCAACCATTTTGCCAACAAAAATTCACGAAAACACCTCGTACCTCAGCGTATATTGTTAAGAAGCAAAAAAAAATTCCAGTAAAGTCTAGATTGTGCGTTATAGTGTAACGGTCCCCTACTCACAAATCGGCCGGGAAGCGATATTCAACAATCTTTTATTGGCCGCCGTCGTTTTGCAATTGGTTGAAAAATGACCATTATTACAAATTGCAGATGGCCCTGGTGTAGTATTTTTTTTCCACCAACCCATCGTTACGGTAATAATCGAAATTTGCTGAAGCTAGCGCGCGTACATGTTATTTCAAAATTTCAAAAAAGCATAAATTCTGAGCCGGTTCATACATTTTGATTAAAATTGCAATTAATGAAGGGGACGTATTACTTTACTAATGTGCGGAATTGCCGTAACGTAGCTCAAACCGTTCTTGAGATTCAGGGATGTGAATTTATTTTCAAGGGACCGTTAACTATACTACCCCCCTCCACAAAAATACACATAGATTCGAACTTATTTTATAAACGTGATTTATCAACGTTTTAGCGCATTTTGAATACAATAGCATTGGAAACTCAAAAATGTTGTTTTTACGATCATCAACCTCCATGTGCTGGCAACTGTCAGGAAAATTGAAGTTAATCCGGTGTCATACTGCGGAAGTTGATATAGAATATCACATATATATTTATAATCAACGTAAAAGACTGAAGTCGATCACCGACAACAGTGGACACGTGGTCGTTGCGTGGTTTCAATAGTCTTTTATATGAAGCAGTATTGGCTGCGGTCGAATGCGATGCAGTGTAGCTAAAAAGCGGCTGCGGATGCTACGGAAGTTGGATTAGCTTACCATAGTGCAGGTAGGGATAGTGGTAAGAGGAAATTTGGGAAGCATCCCTTAGTAAATTTTTACATTTATTGACATTAAGAAAGGCCATTGAATTTCCATTGCTTCGGACGCAATGGCAATTGAAGACAGTTTTTCCAAGGGTAAAAACTCCATTCAAAACCCCTACGGGAAATGGCAATGGCCCTGGGGGATTCAATGAAATTATTGTCATTGGGAATAATGCCAAGGCAGTTTTGCCAAAGACAAAATTTTACCATTCAATTTCCCATAGGCTCCAATGGCAATACCAATGGGATTTCGAATGGAGTTTTCATCCTTGGCAAAAGTCCCTTCAATTGCCATTGCGTCTGTAGCAATGGAAATTCAATGGCAGTTCTTAATGGCAATGAATGGAAAATTTTGCTAATAAATCACAACAAATGCACACAAAGTACGTTGAAGTAAAAACTACAAAATAATAGGAACTATCTGAGAAGTTTGCGAAAAAAATTATGACTACCATATATAATTTTATGAAGAATGCCTCATATATGTGTTATGTCCTTTCAGTCCTTGTAGCAATATTTTAAATATATGCAAAAAAATTACGATGTTATAAGAAGAGATGATAATATTATAAGTTCATAATATTAGTAATATATATCATGTATGTATCAAACTTAAATATATATATCTCTCGATATTATATAAATATATCGCCGCCGCCTTGTACAAAAGTTGAGGAGAGCGAGCGGGATCGAGTAGGCTGTGTGGCGGAACCGGCGGGGGGTGAAGCCCCCCTAGTATATATATTAGGGTGTGCCATTTCAGGGCAACTTTTTTTTTCTCCGGGGACCAGGTTGTATACTTCCAGGAAGGTGAAAAAAGAAGCCTGTTCAAATTTGAGCTCTTAATATTAATATTTAGATGCGCCTGATCGCGAATTTCTATTTCCCATTTAAATAACATGGGAAACATTTTTTTTCATATTTGGAATTTAATATTTCGGAAATGGCATATTGTTCGATGACGCGCATGACATATTTTATAGAGAATTGAACGCTCTACAAAAAAGATGTCTTGCAGTTTTTCGATAAACGTAGCCATTCCGATGATATCCGAGTTTAAAGTTAAAAATTAACAAAAATTCATCTTTTTTTTAATATTACGGCGAAACTATTGACTCTATTGAGAAATTTCAAATGACTTTTTTGTAGATTATTAAATTTTCCGTGAAAATTGTCTCATTTATGATTAATTAATATTGATCGGTAATTGCTCAATGCTGTAAAATGTTATTTTCTGTCAGAAAACTAGTTCTAGTGGGCTAGTATTTAACACAATAGTTACAAAGAGGTGGACAAAATACTCACGAGTAAAACATCTTTCTTTATTCCCAATAAGAGTGAAAAGAAATGGTTCATTTAATTTTTCTAAATAAATTTATTAATGAAAAATTATAAATATCCAATAATTTATTACAGTGTGAACATTTTTTACTTTTTGTTTCAATTATTTGAAGTCTTGTTATACCGAATATAACAAATTCGCCAATGTAATAATAATTATTCAAGTATTTTTTTATGGCAATGTGGATATTTTCGACGATGCTTTTTCATTATTCGTAACAAATATTGAACCTTATCTTCATTTTTGGTTAAGCATGCATTATATTCTTCCAATAATGCCACTCCACGTTCTGTAGCGTCATTGACAACTTTAAATTTTTTGAAAAACTCCAAATTTTCTTTGTAGCTCTCGTTATTCGGCCATAGTACTATATTTTCGTCGAGAAAATCATACGGCAAGTCAAATTTTTCAAATAGCTTTAATGAATTCTTCGAAACAAATCCACTAATATCTGCATTTAATATCATTTCTAGCTTATTTTCATCTACTATGTGCCGTTTTCTAACAACTACAGTATTCTCATGACTCATGAAAGATGTTTTACTCGTGAGTATTTTGTCCACCTCTTTGTAACTATTGTGTTAAATACTAGCCCACTAGAACTAGTTTTCTGACAGAAAATACCGTTTTATAGCATCGAACAATTAACGATCAATATGAATTAATCATAAATGAGACAATTTTCATGGCAAATTTAATAAACTACAAAAAAGTAATTTGAAATTTCTCAATACAGTCAATAGTTTCGCTGTAATATTTTAAAAAAAAGATGGATTTTTGTTCATTTTGCACTTTGAACTCGGATATCATCGGAATGGCTACGTTTATCGAAAAACTGCAGAACATCTTTTTTGTAGAGCGTTCAATTCTCTATAAAATATGTCATGCGCGCTATCGAACAATATGCCATTGCCGAAGTTTAAAATTCCAAACATGAAAAAAATTTGTTCCCATGTTGTTTAAATGGGAAATAGAAATTCGCGATGAGGCGCATCTACCATAAATATTAATATTAAGAGCTCAAATTTGAACAGGCTTCTTTTTTCACCTTCCTGGAAGTATACAACCTGGTCCCCGGAGAAAAAAAAAGTTGCCCTGAAATGACACACCCTAATATATATATATACATTATTTTACATTATTATGATACATACATTATTTTCTAAACAAAGAAAACAATGCCATACGAATTTACCATTCAAAATGCCACTGGAGTTTGCCATTGGCTTTCCATTCGGTTTCTATGAAAAAAAATTGCCATTCGAGTTTTCCATCGGCTTCCATTCAACTCGCTGCCCTTGAAAATTTTCCCTTGATTTTGCCATACAATTCGCATTGGAACTGTATGGTAATCAGCCTATGCCATTAACTGCCAATGGCAAATTTTGCTGAGGGATCATACGTAAAAATCCGCGAGGGGATACGTTGGAACACTGAACTCAGTGGGGTTCTCGTTTATATGCACGTTTACGCACGATCAACTTATTTACGGGGGCTTTTAGTCAGGTCCACATTCGTATATTGTCGTGTTTAGGTTCACGTGAACTGTCAAATATATTGCTAGTGTTGAAGATCTTATACATATGCAGGATCACGCGCAACAACATAGTTCGTCATTATATTGAGATTAGACATAAACGTTATCTAGTCATTGCTTAAAAGTCCACGTGAACACTCCGTACATTTCGGAATACTCGATTCCCCGGTTTTATGATCGGAGGTATATAGAATAAATAGATGGTTAAGCAAGTTATTAGTCATCATTGAAGGCTCAAGCGAGCGCTTGGAAACGCGTACGATCGGTTGCTCCATACATATTCCATTGTATATGTTGCTAAAGCCAAGGAAAACAGTAAAGTACTGACGGACATATAGCACTGTTTCAAGAGCGTCTACGAAAAAGCCGTATGTGCACTCCGAGTACTGCGTCTTAAGCAATAGGCGCTAACCACCTTCGAGGCAAGAGCGGTTGGCGGCATTGTGTGTGACGCATAAACAACGTGTAGTAGATAGGCCACGTTACATCGATTTATCGGTTGTCACGAGAGCCGGTTTAGCCGACTGCTTGCTACCGGTTTGATTTTTTAATATAATGTGTTTCAGATCGTAGAATAAACCGTGAGATAACTATTCGATAATGCTACCGAGATAATATGACGAACAATTATTTTCTCCTTATTCGGATTTAGTTGACTTAGAAAAATGATTAAATGAATTGATTACATTGTTTAGAAAAATGTATTCGATGAAACGTACGGTAGGAAAATTGATGATCGGGGGAGAGTACCCTATAATTGGTATATGCTGCATCGATTGTAAAGATTTATGAAATTTGAAAGATTCAATCTGCATCTTTCCGTGCAGAAATTGTGTTAGGGATCCGTTGGATCCGTATGATTACGCCAACTCTCTGTTCAGGATCCTACTAGATATCGGATCCCAACACAGAAACGTTACTTTTGTAAATTGAATCCCGATAAGGACTCCCGACCGGATTTTTAACTGTATCCAGCCTGGATCCTACAGGAATCCTAAAGAATTGTACGGGATCATGATTACATGATTTTGCAGCGTCATAAAATTGATCATGAATGTTTGACCTGCAATATTAGTGTTTCCATAGGATATCTTTTCACATTTCTATGTCCCTTCCCATTTGGTAGGCGACAGAATAAAATATTTCAAAAAATAGGAACTCTAAAGTCGGTCAACTAATTAAAAAATAAAAAGAAACATTCATTTAGCTTCTGTGGGTGTATATTACTTGAACCCCGAGGTTGGTACCCGATATCAATCTGGGCGAGCCTCCCGAGTGTCTTATAGCCCGCGAGCCCTTGACCGCAGACGCGAAAGGAAATCCGCTAGCGGCGGATTGGAAAACTTCTTTATACTGTAGCTATACCGTAAAGTTCATGTGTTTTTTACATTATGGTAAAATATACAACATTTTTTATTTTTTATTTAGTCTGATTATTTAAACCAGAAACTTCAACTTATACATATGAAGTTTGCCAATCAGCGCTAAACGGGATACACCTAGAATCTGGAGAGGAATCCCTTAATCGGAAGTGTGAGAGAGATAGAGGGGGGAGGGGGGAGGGGGAGAGGGGGAGGGGGGAAGGGGGAGGGGGGAGAGGGAGAGGGCAAGGGCGAGGGCGAGGGCGAGGGCGAGGGAGAGGGAGAGGGAGAGGGAGAGGGAGAGGGAGAGGGAGAGGGAGAGGGAGAGGGAGAGGGAGAGGGAGAGAGAGAGAGAGGAAACGGACGTACGAGACACGGATCTGACGTCTTCGTAAACATAATGCACAATCATTCCATCGATTTTCATATTCGGTAACGCCGTCTCTTCAGAAGTTAAAACGGTACAGAGGCGTCTTCCGGAGTAAAGTTTGGTACAATCCAATTATCGAGTAACTGACCCTCCATTGGACTTGTTGAAGGACAAAATGGGAACATTTGGAATGTGAATATTAAGAAAAGAGGGAAGTTTATTACATTGTGATACTTTATTTATTTTATTCGATGACCTGCTATTAAAAGGCAAGGAGAAAATAAAATACACGTGAATCGAAGTATCTGGAGTGCACAGCATTAGAAAAAAAAACCGTTAATCAAATAATCGAGGTATATTTATATTCTCTCTCGCCACCTTCGCACCATCGTCTCATGATATTTCTTCAGCTCAAATCAATGTATATTAACACAATTTATGAACCACTTTATATACCAGGTTCTTTTTCATCAACGATTTACGCTTTCTTTCAAATCATCAAGTTTGCTTCAATACTCGATCGTCCAATAAAAGACATTACTCAAAAGCTACGAGTATATTTACATATAAACATACGTTTCATTCTTTCGCACCCATTCCACAAACTACATTCTCACAAATAAACTTATGGTTTATCTTTTGTCTTATATCATATATGGTCCGTTTCCGCAAGACTTATAAAAAAAATTCAGTTTAAACATTTTTGGCATCAATCAGGCAGTATAAAAAAATCTCCGATCCTCACTTAATGTGAAATGTTATACTTTAATGAAACAATATGTAAATGTTGATGAGTACCTCCATATATGCGCTTTCATATTTTTATAAACAGCAGTTTTTGGAAATTTGAACACAAGTTAAGACATAATAAACAAATATCCAGACCCTTCTTTTCGCAAGAATCTTGAGGCCGGACGTCACATGGGACCAATGTGTTCATGAGCACGTACGATTTGAAAATGTGCAACTTTGTAACGCGGCCCAAGCGCTACGAGCGCTACCACCGATCAACTCAGACTGAACCTAGACAAAATAAGCACCATTGGACATGTCAACCAGTTGATACAACAGCAATGTGTAGGTTGGGGGGGGGGGGCTCATAAGAGAACGGGGTAACTCGACTCAACAACTAATACCAATAAATACAAACATATAGTTTGTTCGACAAGAAAGCAACCATCGTCATTTAGTAAGGAGCTATCATCTGCGCCAGGTAGCGCCATCTATCCTTATTCGTTTGAAACTTCCTTTCGTGCCCTTTTGCGCAATATATAGTTTGCCGGCACATTATGTTGGTAATAACAATGAATTGATATCAGTGAAGCGTTACAAGGTGGTGTTTTTAGAAAATCGTGCGAACGGACCGAAACTGACGTATACGGCGGCTGAAAAATATATACGAAAGTCAGAGGAATTCGTTAAGACGCGGGTAAAGCGATTTTAGGAGGTTAGAAAAGTAGACGATCTGCCGGAAAAGGGACGAGCCCGCATGATAACAACAAAGCATCTTACATTGTTTTTAAGACAAGCCAGACCGTTCGCTGCGCTGTGCCCAAATGAAACTCCGCAATAAAGGAATTCACGTCTCTCTAAATACGATTCGAAGTCACCTGCATGAAAAAAACCGTGTCTTCTCGGTCATCTTTGAAGAAACCTTTATTGTCAGAAAAGCACGTGGATAAATGATTCGCGTGGGCAAAGGAAAATTTGGATAGAAATTGGGACAATGTTATTTTCACGGACGAGTCTTCTTTCTGGGCATCGTCTTCCTTATCAAAAGCGTGGTTGGCGAAAAGTAGTAGGATTCTTCAGAGCGCAGTAAGATGTCCTGCAAAAATGCATGTTTGGGGTTGCTTTCGTAAACGCGGTATTGGTTGCCTCTTTCTGTTTACGAACAATTTGAACGCCGAGAAAATGCGCACCATCTACCAGAAATGCTTGTCGAAGTCTGCTGAAAAATCTTTTAGTTCTGACAAAACAAGTTGGGTGCAGCACGAGGACAGGAGGAAACAACAAAATAACGTTATTATGATAAAATGGCCAACAATGTCGCCAGATACTAATCCGATTGAAAATGTGTGGTCGTACATGAAAATGAAGTTCAAAGAAAAGCCAGCGTACATGGTAAAGCAGAAAATCTCGTCGAAAGGATGCGAAAAACGTGCCCAGCAATAATCAGTAATGGAAGTGATTGGACGAGATATTAGGTAATTGCGCAATAGCTAATAATATGTAGTTTACCAAAAAATAATAATTTGATCTGAATTTTTCTTTTTCTTCTTGAAAAGACTGTACAACCGAAACAAATCCAAACGTGCAACCTAAGCGACCCGAAACAAATTCAGGTGGTGCATATTACCCCACCTGCCCAATTCTTGTACACGGCGACAGCGGTGAGATACTTATACAATACAGAGAGAAACATTTCCATGCGTTAATATTAGTATATTTCTATGGTATATACTATGTACGAAATGAGAAGGCCTATTAGTTTGCTTTATCGAGACCACTCATCGCACGCATCCGGATTCAAATTACACTTCGTGAGCTAACCCTCTTATGTTTATTTATCCAGTTATTAAAATTACATTAAGGCCGTGCGTTTGTGCCAACCAGTACATACCTTAATTATGCCGGGATCTGGAACACGCAGCGCGGATCGCGCTCGCGGGTCGGAAGTAGAGACGGAGAGAAAAAGACAGACAGCACGAAGACTAAACTTATATATCCATAAGAGTAAAGTGTACGTACATATGAGGTATTCCTGGTGAACTCAAACAACGTTTAAGCCTGACCCCGTCCGAATTGACCTTTGATATTTTTATGTGATTGAGCCAACCCTATAAAGTACTCTACTTTTATTTCCTATTTTTTTCATGATCCCGTTGTTTCCCGATCAAAAGGGTATTTTTACAAATCAGAGAATATTCTGAGAAATCAAGGGTTAGATAAGGAAAATGTTGAGCAGATTGAGATAGTAAACTGAAAATTTGTTCCCTATTTTGGAGGATCTCGACTTTGAAATGGTGTCTTTAAAAAATGTTTAAGATCGCTCGAGCAATCTTGGAGCTATTGCATGAAAACATTTAACATAAATGGACTAACAATAAACAAAGTTTAGTAATAAATTTCAGAAGAATCAATTGGGGCATTCAAATTTTACGAAAAATTTGACTTTCATCAATTTTCCGAAAACTAACAATTACGGAAATCGACTCCGTTGAAAAAAAAGTACGATTTTGT
This sequence comes from Oxytorus armatus, assembly GCA_958009045.1. NCBI lineage: Eukaryota > Metazoa > Arthropoda > Insecta > Hymenoptera > Ichneumonidae > Oxytorus > Oxytorus armatus. The sequence continues at coordinate 11,943,047 of OY253751.1, read as the reverse complement.
GAATGACGAAATAATGCTTTGAATACACACGCCTAAACACCGTTCAATCGCGGAGTGATTTATCAGAGATGGACGATAGCGCATGCGAATAGCGTACATAACTGAACGCGCATGAATATTGATAGCTAGAGGAATAGAGAGAGAATTTTGTCCTTACTCTTTCTCTTTCGCTCCGGGACCGTCGCAGGTGACACACGATAAGAACGCTTAACGGCGGTCCCTTGACCGCGAGTCTATCATATCAGAACCGTTTCGCCATCATCTCGACACGAAGAGACGTACGTTACCACAAAACGGAAGATATTGAAGTGGACTTCTAATGCTCGTCTGAACGATCTGTATTCGTGGAAAAATCGTCCAATACACCGAGGTCTCGGAGCAAGAGGAAGAGCCAAAGCATGATCCGTTGACGTCGATTCGAAATTAAAAGATGAGTAAAAAGATAACAACTCCAAAGATAAATCTACGCTTTTGAAATTTGAATATATCTATTGTGTGTGCTTATTATTTTTTTCTATCCGACAGCTCTTTCATCAGTCAAATATAGCCCTTATCTTACAATTTTATGTATTAAACATTGACACTCGTGGTATAAATGTAAAAAATAATTAATTTAAACATTTTTTTATCAGTGTCGAAACTGATGTTCAGTTTTTCCATTCTGCTTATAATTTAGCGTAAACCACAGGATTGATTGGGTTCTTTGATGTCTTGTTCTCTCCGCAATAACATTCTACATGGAACAAACGCGGCAGATTATTTTGATTCCTCAGTTTAATGCTGCCCACTAATTAAAAAATGTGACCAGTGGCTGGTGTTACAGCGACAAGCCTTCTACGATTTTGACGTTATGTTACTGAAAAGAATTCGGGACGTCATAAAGTCTACACTGTTATATGGAACGTTTTGAATCACCCGCACAATCATTAGAAAACCAGGTTTCAGGGATTTGATTTGCAGTTCATTTCGAAGTATTTTCCTATCTTTTACATGCTATGGTATGTTTGCAACTGTAATGAACAATATTTTAAAAAACTTTTCTTCAATGAACTTGCTTTCCGTTTATAGCTATTGAATTTTTCATTTTTCATTTCTCATAAATAAAGCTTTATTTTCATGAAAAAAATCGTGTTTTTAATGTCAATGTGTTGATGTTCCAAAACATCAAAAAGACATATTTAGAAAAAATGGCCGGATGTATATGTGAGTGAGTGTGTGTGTGATAAGGGCGAAAAATCGAAATCGGTGTAATTTCGAAATACAGTTCATTGTTGAATTTGGAGAAAATCGATCGAGGCGTTTCGAAGTTACAGAATATTGAATTTTTCGAATAATCGCTATAGTCGTCTAGTAAGGCTCTAACTGGCGTAATTTTTGCGCTATCGCGTCAAAACTTTGTACATCGATTGGGTACTATTGAAGGATACTTTGTATCAAATTTGAACATAATCGCTTCAAACTTTTTGGATTTATAGAATTTTTAACTAAAAAAAACCAATATAGGTATTTATTATGAGTTTAGCTCGCATAATTTTTGGACTATCGAGTGCAAATTCTGTACATCGAATAGGTACTATCAAAGAATAGTCCGTATTGAATTTGAAAATAAAATTCAACCGAGATAATATGTGGAGTTTTTACCTTTTACAAAGGGCAATGTGCTTATTAAGACACTAGTTCGTGCAACATCTACCGAACTTTTTAAATTTTCGGATAAAATGTTGTACATAGATAGAATGTCATTGAAGAATGATTGAGGTAAAAAATATCAAGACTAGATCCGACGGTTGTGTATTTAGAAATTTACAATAATTCTTAATTTGGTCTTCCTCGTAAAGGAAGGAGGAAGCATTATGTGAAATTTCCAGGGAGCAACTTGACAGTTTCAGTTTGCAGGGAGTTTCCATACATGCATTAAAAATCCCAAAGTTTTCGAATTATTGTAAATTTCAGTAAACACATCGCGGCGTTTTTTAAATTCAAAATTCCATAAATCGCTTAGATTGATTTTTTTTTTGTTTAAATCAATACGAAGTACTTTTTGATAGTCTCCAATCGATATGCAGGATCTTGACTGAATACCCGAAAAAGTACACGAGTGAGGATCGTATCAAACATCTGCATACACTTTTTGACAAATTAAAAATTTCATAAATCTAAAACGTCTGAATCGAAAAATTCTATACGCAATATCCATTAAAGGGTATGCATTACCCTTGCCACATTATAAAATCATGTACACATTTAACAATTTTTTTGTATGAAAAAACGATTTATTTATAAAACTAATTACACATCTATGTAGAATAAATATCAAGCTAATAAATTTTTTTTTTCGTTTTTTTGTTATACAAAATGCCCGACTACTGCTATTTACTTTTGGGATCTTTTTCTAATTGGCGTGATAAATAACTTCGACAATATTTGACCTAGAATAAAAAAAAATTCTCGTTAATCTACATCAGAATACCTAGAGTATATTGTAGGCATTGTAGGCAAATATTGTAGGCATTTGAACTTAAAAGGCGAATTTCCAGTGAACAATTTCGTATAAAACTGCTCACAAAAAGGAAAGTTTTTATTTAATCAGAAATTCCGTACGTACTTCTCTGCGAAATGCAATTAGAAACATAATTTAAAAAAATTTGAAGTTAATCGGGTAAAAACTGTCGAAGTTATTTATCATGCCAATCAGAAAAAGATACCAAAAGCAAATAGCAGTGGTAGGCCATTTTGTGTAACAAAATAACAAAAACAAATATTTTTTATTAGCTTGATATTTATACTAAATAGATGTGTAATTATTTTGATAAATAAATGAATTGTTCATACAAAAAAAATTGTTAAATGTGCACATGATTTTATACCCGCTACTGTAGCCAAACCCCTTAATAGTACCCAATGGACGTACTAAGTTTTGACTCCATAGCCCAAAATTTACACGAGTTAGAGCCTTGACAATCGTCTATAGCGATTTTTCGGAAAAGTCGTAATTCTATGACTTTATAGGGCCTCGAATGATTTTTGTCAAATTTAATAGTGAGCTTTAATAGTGTACTAATAGTGAATTTAATTGTGTACTTTATGATAGTCTATTTGTGTAGAGAGTTCCCGAGAGCAGCCCGATAGCTCGAAAATTGCGTGAGTGTGTGTCTTAAGACACTTTTTTGAAAATTTTCACAATATTATAAAATCTAAAATATTTTGTCAATTATCACAAAAACCGTAGTGAATAAAGGGCCACTACCAATATACTAGTATACTACTGATATTTGCTTTCCAAATTTCAGCCCAAAATCTCAAACACACACACATGCATTCATCCGGGCATTTTTTCTAAATATGATTTTTCGACGTTTTCGAACTTTTTAAACACATTAACATTAAAAACCATCTTTTTTCTTGAAAATAAAGCTAACTCTTTGAAAAAGCAAGAACACCCTTTTTGGATTTTGGAAAACTCAAAATATAAAAATATGTCGTACAAAAATCTGAAAAAATCAGAGTGTATTTTACGGTAAGAACAATCACATAAAAAATCATGAGCCAAACCGGAAGTAATCAGGATCCAACGTTGTTCGATTTGGCCGCGAATACATCATATATATATATATACGATATATACTCGTATATATATATATTTTCACAATACGCGCGAACTTGTCTGTGCCGAGGTATACCTTAAACGGGGATATATGTCCCGTTCGTCGGATCACTTCATTCAAGTAACTGCGAGCCGCGCAGCACACCTCCAATTGCTGGGGAAAGTGGCATCCGGATAGAGGCCGACTGAATTAACATTCATTGCTTGGGTATAGAATGAGTATATTGGGTTCAGAATTCAGAAGAGCACGAAGTGATAGAATAATGGGTTACTAGTAATGCAAATAACGTATCATGCAATAGACAATAGACACTTATGCATTTGTCAGTCATTTAACGGTAATTGCCTCATCGACAGAAGTTTAAATGGTGACAAATTATTTTTCACGTTATTATGAATGTACCTTAATATTTTCGTTAATTGAGATTTTAGATCCTACGAAATTAATTCATACCTTCAATTCAGATAGCGAATTTGAGTTGAGACCGACTCTTTATTCTCAATTTTCGAAATTGGTATTCCACAAAGAAGAATTGAATCAAGTCTCACCTGATGATCCCGTGGTCCGTTAGCTGTCAGGGCTCTGGGATTACACTTTACTCTTACTTTAATTTTATTCGGGGCCAATTAGTTTCTCGAAAAGTAATGAAACTCGGCACAATAATATTCGACTAACTCTTTACGGATGAATGAAAAAATCGTAAGGTGAATCTAGTTGGGGACCAAGGAAAAGACATATGTATATACTGGAAAAACAGTAGAAAACAATTCAAAAGTATTTAAGGCGAGAAGTATAGGCTTATTCAGAGTTGACTTAGTCTTGTGAACTCGAAGAATGGTAGTTGAGGCTTTTCGACATAAAGACTTTGTGAGTCCACAAATAAATTGCACATAGCTTGTCTCAACTGGACGGCAAATCTCTTTAATTGGCATTTTAAGCATACATTGACGTTGTTATCAGTCTATAATTATTATTTCGAATAACTGTTTTACCAACACATCTGGCGCCATCATAACTAGCGCTGGGATTCCGACGCAGATACCTGAAACTGTCTCGATACCCGTAACTATTCGGATACCAGAAACTGTCTGGAAACCCCTAACTGTCCGGATACCCGTAACTATCCGGCTACTGGAAACTGTCTAGATACCCGTAACCATCCGGATACTGGAAACTGTCTGTATACCCGTAACTATCCGGATCTCGGAAACTGCCCGGATACTCGTAACTGCCCGAATACTAATGGATAGTTACGGGTACTGGGTACTGAGTACTCTGGGTACTGGTTACTGAGTACGCTGGGCACTCAGTACGCTGGGTCCTGGATCCTGAATACTGGGTAGTCTGGGTACGCTGGATACTGGGTACGCTGGGTACTGGGTACATTGGGTACTGGATACTGAGTCCTTTGGGTTTTGTGCTCAGTAATGAGTATTTTGGGTACTGGGTACTGATGGATCCTGATATTAACGGCTTCGAGTACCCATGCACAAAAGGATGGATAATAATAAGTACGGTACAGATTACTGTGGGTACGTCAAGTACTGGGTACTGCGTGCGCTGGGTACTGGGTGATGAGTACTCTGGGTACTGACTGCTGAGTACTTTGGGTAATGGGTACTGACGGATCTGGGTAGAAATGGATTCGGATATCCATGCACAAAAGGACGGGCAATAATGAGTATGATACAGAGGATCCTCATCTGCTCGAGAAGCAGGAGTTGAAACTAGTACTCGATTAATATAAATTTAAGATAAGCGGTTCAGTATTGATAACAACGATGAAATGATTCCGGGTCTCGCTCGGTCAAGTTTGAACAACAATCGTTGTTGTCACTGCGATAAAGCTATTTCGCGGTCTCGATCGAGCAACACCAGCAAAAGTCTCGCCTAAAACGATATGGAAAAGCAAATAATCGATTGATGGATGCAGATTTTAATCCAACGATGAAAGTCATATTTAACGCATTCTATGTAATCCATATGTATGGTGCAGCTGTGATTTAAGCACTGCCATACGCTATATTCGAGTGGGCACTTAACTTTGATAAAATTGATATTGAGAATTTAATCGCTGATTACCCCACGGGATATATCTTTGAGGTAGATTTACACAAAGATCAATTTTGATCTGAGCATTACACGCCAACCTTTTCTAGAAGTACAAAACCGAAACTAATGGCTATACTTTCGCCAAAGAAAACGTATATAATTAATTACCGTATCGTACAACATCGCCTTAGCTTTCGCTTAAAATTATTAAAGAATCATCGACTTCTAAAATTCGAGCAAAAATCAGCTAACACAATGTATTGATTTAAGAACGGATTTACAATAAAACCAGATAAGGACTTCCATAAAAAATTGTACACGCTCATGAACAACGTTGTTTTCGAAAAAAAAAACGATAGAGAACGTGAGAAAAAATCGATAAGCGACTGAATGGGGTGGACCTTCAGGGCCAGATCGTTAATTACTAAGGCAATTAACCTTAGCAATTGACGATCATAGTTGCACTATATTTGACCATGATGTGGCTATAATTGAGCTCAACAGAACAAACGTCAAATTTAATAAACCGATATATGCTGGTTTTTCAATCCTCGATCTATCGAAAATTTACATATACCAATTCCATTATGATTATATGAAAGAACAGTTTGATCATAAGGGCCAATTATTATACATACATCGTCAGAGACAGTCTCGTTTAGCACAACACAGTAAGAAAAATATATGATACTAGTGGGGCGCTGCCCCCCCCCCCCCCCCAAGGGGGTTATTCCATTCAGCGTACCCCCCTCCTCCAGAACTCTTGTACACGACGGCGGCGACGGCGATATATTTATATAATATAGAGAAATAGAGAGATTATGAACCTTGACATTCACAAATCTTATATCTTCAAATATTCCACTAACAACCAGAATAGCATGCCTTTGATAAATATAAAGGTATTGGGACTCATGAAGAATGAGACCAATGGACAGATCATGAAAGAATTCGTTCGTTTACGTGCGAAACTGAACTTATGTTTTAGCGAGCTATGGATGCCACAGGATCGACTTTATAAAGAATATCATGCAAGTATACAGATGTATGTCTATCTCAATGCTGGCTTCCTCATAGAGGAAGCATTAAGCGTTATATGAAATGTCGAGGAAGCAACTTACAAGTTTCAGTCGCAGCTTGTTACCATACGTGTATTGAAGATTCAACATTTTTCGAACTATTGCAAATTTGATATATGCCCAACCATTTTATGAATTCTTGCTATGTTCGATCTCAATCATTCTTCATTTATTTGTTGTACAAATTAGCTCGGTCCGTTTTTTTGTGGTAAAAAATGCATTTATTTCAGAACAAAATGAATGAACAGATTAATCAAAGTATTGTCCATCGATGGCTACTAATTTTGTCACCTCTGAGGCAATGTTCGAATTGCATCTCGAAAAAATATCTCGTCTTTCTAGGCGATCCAAATTAGAAGCCAGTTTTCGATTTATGCGAAAGAAATGAAGAGAAGTGCTTTTGAATCATTCCCATGGATTTCAATCGTACGGAAACTCCTTGTTGATTCACTCCCAATGATTCTGCAAGCTCCTCCTGGGTTTGACTTCGATTTTCGTCGAGTAATGCCTCCAATTCTCTGTCTTGGAATTTGTTTGGCTGTCCAGAGTGAGGCTTGTCTTCAACGCTGAAATCACCATTCTTGAAACGTCGAAACCATTCCCTACATGATATATCAGTTGGAGCACTGTCGGCATAAACTTCCACAAGCATTTGATGCGCTTCAGCTGCACTTTTCTTTCAATTAAAGCAGAAAACTAAGATCTCCCGCAAATGCTGCTTAGTTAACACAAAATTTGACATTTTCAACACAGTAAAAAACAAAGTTTTTGTATGAAACACAAATCGATATAAACTGAATATTATTGACAGATGTCTAACCTCTCTGAAACCACCGAAATCAGCTGTCTCTGTGAAACATTCATAACAGCCAGCGCCATTTTTTGAAAACGGACCGAACTAATTTGTACTTGTGTATATTATATCTATATTAGGGCGATTTTTTTTTCGACTATTTTTTTTTCAGTCCCCACCCGAAATTTTGTTGGATATGTCGAAAAAGAAATTCCGTGAAAGTTACACCCCTTAATATTAATTCTAAGTACTTTCCCAAAGCGTGAGAAGATTTTCCATATAAAATACACGTAAAACGAATTTTTTTATTTTTATTTCTATAACTCAGCCGCATTTTATGCTATCATATTGTTCTTGGTTTCGATTTGCTCAGAATAAAACAATCTAAAAAAGTGCCTTTTGCGGCGAAAGTGTAAATTGTACTGGTGAGTTGGTACGGGTCACTGAAGTTGATTGTTACCCAAAATTCTCGTTTTTTTGCTGTTATCTCCGAAACAATTAACTTTAAAAAATGTTAATGGAAAATTTGTTGAAAATTTAATTTCCTACAAAAAAAGTCCTATCGACCTAATTGCTTAGATTAGTATTTCTTGAGATATTGAACATTAACGTATGAGTAGTATGGTATACAATGTTTACGGTTTATTCTCGAAAAAATGAAATAAATATTTTATACTACTCATAAGTTAAAGTTCAATATCTCAAGAAATATTAATCTAAGCAATTGGGTCGATAGGACCTTTTTTGTAGGAAATTAAATTTCCGATAAATTTTTCATTTACATTTTTTTCGTAAAGTTAATTGTTTCGGAGATATCAGCAAGAAAACGAGAATTTTGAGTAAAAATCAACTTCAGTGACCCGCACCAACTCATCAGTACAATTTACACTTTCGCCGCAAAAGGCGAATTGTTTTATTCTGAGTAAATCGATACCAGGAATAATATGGTAGCATAAAATGCGGCTGAGTTATAGAAATTTGAAAAAAAAAAATTCGATTTACGTGTATTTTAGATGGAAAATCTTCTCACGCTTTGGGAAAGTACTTAGAATTAATATCAAGGGCTGTAACTTTCAGGGAATTTCTTTTTCGACATATCCAACAAAATTTCGGGTGGGGAGTGAAAAAAAAATACTCAAAAAAAAATTGCCCTAATCTATATATACAAAATTTTACTCGGAACTTAAAAAAGTTCGGTAGATGATGTACGAACTCGTGTCTTAATATATCACGATTTTCTTCAATTAACAATTCCATAAATCGTCTCGACTGATTTTTTTTCAAATTCAACACGGAGTACTCTCTGATAGTACCCAATCGATGTACAGAATTTTGCCTCAATAGCCCAGAAAGTATATGAGCTAGAGCCTCAACGAACAACCATAGCGATTTTTCGAAAAATTCTAAATTCTATAACTTTGGAACGCCTCGTTCGATTTTCATCAAATTTAATAGCGAACTGTAGTGTCTGATAATCTATTTGTGTAAAAAGTTCCAGTCTGACAGCTCGGAAATTGTGTAAGTTATGCACTCAATCTACTTTTTTGAAAATTAGAAAAATCCTATAAACCCATAATAATTTGTCAATTGTTACAAAAATTATAGTCAACAAAGGACCAATAGGGGAAATTTTTGAAAAATGTCTCCGATCACTCTAACTTTCGTAAATTTCCATCTATTGGGTCAAAACTTTTTATAAAAAAGGGTTAGGGGACAAGAATGTTCGGTATTGAATTTGGAAAAAATCGCTTGATCGGTTTAGGTTTTATAAAATTTAGGATTTTTCGAAAAATGTTTGTGATTGATTTAATTTCCCAAAGATTGGAAAATATCTGAGAGTTATTAAAGGATGATTGGTATTAAATTTTGCAAGAATCAGTGAGAGAGTTAAGCAATTATTACTGTATGTTTGTTGTTATTACTGAAACTATATGTTTGATTAACTAAAAAAATTTGAATGTTTGGACTTTTATACATTTTGCAAAATCACGGAATTGCTCTAACTTTAGTTAATTTTTCAAAATGATGAAGCCAATATTGAACTTGCTCGTAGAGGGTGATTCCCGAGCGAGATAAAATAATGACGAAGCAATGTGCAATTTCTAATTTGTATATTTTTTAATTTTTCACGAAGCCAAAGCTTCCGTTAAGCGGAAGCAAGAAATGCAGGTGCTTACACCTGCACTTATTATTTATGTTTTCTTTTACTTATTTTTATTTATTTTTGCAGGTGCAGTGCGATCGTCACTCATGACGGCTGCGTTATCGCGTCTTTTCGACAATTTACAATATAATAGGAGTTCAGTAAAATGAAAGCGACAAGTTTTTTTATCTTTATCATCGTGATTAGACAGGAAAGAAGTTCTTTTTATCATCAAATAAGAAATATTAGGTCGTCAGTCCCATTATAGGGTGTGGATCTTAATCCATTCACCTTTCACTCATCGGAGACCTACGAAAATATTTTGATTTTTAAACGTTAACAACTTTGAAACCGCAATGAAAATAATGGATTCATCTACGGGAATGATTTTTGCTCATATAATTTGTCGGTAATATCGTTTGCTTCTATGTCGCGTCAGTAATGTCGCTTCAGAAATATCACACTGTCCACGTAGCATAAAAGTTTTTGTAGTTGCAATACAATCAACCTTCACTCTGTTCTCACATTTCTATGTGATGATCCATGATTATCAGCTTCCTCATATATAAATCGATGAATTTTCCACAGTATCGCCGAGTGAGTCATTTCATAGACACAAAGAATCTTACACATAACACTGCTTTTGGCTAAGGACTATACAGGTTACTCCACGTTGAAGCTAGGTACGTTTAGGGCACGTTTTGAAAAGTTGTACAATAAAAAAAACTTTCTCGTCTAAAAGAAACATACCTTTCTCCATTTTCGGTTTTTTATAGAAGAGCCTTTGGACAGTACGTGAAATTTCGGGGAAGAATTTGTATATAAGTTTCAAGAGGCAGCGTCTTTTTCGCGGCTTAAGGGGTAACACCACTCTAGCGACCGAAAAAAAGAGCCTAACCTTAACGATTTATTTTGGGAGTATGAAAAAAAAGGAATAGGATTTCTTTTCAGAGGGTTTATTTAACACATATTCATGTATGAAGGAAACACTTTTAGTATCATTTTGATGCAAAATGGCGGCGACAGAGCCCATCTTGAAAATCGTCTTTTTTAAAAATACCTGCACGGGAGGACGGTTTTCTCGTAAAGTATAAGAGCCGGAATCGAAAACCAAAAAATTTTAAAATCTATATAGTATTTGCTATGGGACTACGTAGGGTGTTTTTTAATAAAATTTTGTAGAAATGGTGCACTTTTGAAGAATGAATCGATTTAACAAACGGCTACGTACTCCGATAAAGAATGTAATTGTTCAGCGAGTATCAAAATTTCAAATAGATCCATGCAACGCTGTTCAAGTAATACGTCCTCGCAGTTTGAAAAAGACGATTATCAAGACGGGCTCTGTCACCGCAATTTTGTATCAAAATGATAATAAACAAATTTTTTTTTATACTTCAATATGTGTTAAATAAACTCTCTGAAAATAAATTCTATTCCTTTCTTCATACTTCCAAAATAAAACGTCAAAGTTAGGCATTTTTCTGTCGCTAGAGTGGTGTAGCCCCTTAAGATTTGCATAGAGACACTTGTGAATAACAACTAAATACAGATAGGTTCATTTGATATTTATACCACAAAGAGTTATCGGACAAAAATACTTAAGTCGATTTTTCCCCCTGTCTTCGTTTCCCGATGTCTTTGATTGTTCACGAATTTATGATCGTAAATAAGTTTATAGACATAATTCGTAAAAATTATGCGTATTTATACTGTACGTGCAAAGATGATCCTGTTAATAACTGCGCTGTATGGTGAGCAAACTGCTCACACTATAATATATACTGCGCGCTCACTCGTGACATTACGTCCTACTCCGTGCAGATGATATATGGGTATAATATGAGAAGTACATTTCCTGTATAGCATAAATATCAAATGAGAAACATTCTCCGGCGAGTGGGGGGGCAAGGACGTTCGCCCGATATTCCTTCAATGTGTACCCATGTCTGATTTCGATCGTTATTTCACTTTTTGTCGGCACGGCAGTCCAAGGTTTCAAATGTAATATGGATTGTCCCGGCTTTTGTACAATTGAGGCTTGTTTGAGCGATCTTTCTGATGTGGAAGATAATTTACCGTATATCAAAATCGAAAATGCATACCGTATATCAAAATAATTTACCGTATATCAAAATTGAAAATGTCCTGAAATGACTCGAGCATTAAAATACAGAAAGATTGTATGAAATTTACTAAGCGATTTCTTGAGATCTGATCAAATAGTCCAAGATTTGTCGACAAATACATGACAAGGCAATACGTAGCTGCGCATACTATTTCATCGACCGATATACAAATCGAATGACAAGACGTGACAAATCAACATTCATTCGCATATGACTGCATGGTACAACCCTTCACAGGCACGAGCTTGTGATGGCTAGATGCCCAGAAGAGATTGAGAATCGTGAGAATCGGAAGCAAGTAAGAGTAACCCTTTTCGCTGGCACACGTTCGTTTGTGCGGTCCCCACATGTCTGAGTGTTTAAAGAAAAGAGCCGAGGCAAAATTGGTCGCGTGTCCTGATCTGACGCGGTGATTTGTCGGCTTTGTGAGTGAAGGTGGACCCCGTACCCGCAGACATGCATCCCACCGCAATCACAACGCTGATCACCGGGAGGAAGAAGGAAGGAAAGGCTACACAGAAGTGGAAGATCAACTTACCTGCTGGTGCGGACGCCCGAGCCCCGCCGCAGAGGGTCTCCTCTTTCGAGAACAGGCAGGCAAGAATGAGGGCGGACTCGGCGTTGGGTTAGCAAAATAGTGCGTACGCTTGAAAATAAGAAAGGAAATTTTAAAAAATCTGTAAGAAGTCGAACAACGGGAAAAACGTTCAAGGACGTACTCCAAGAAGCGTCCTGATGCTAGTTTTTATCGAGAGTTCTAGTTCGATGAGAAAAATAAAAAGTAAAACAGTAATCGGACAAAGAGCAATTCAAAGACGATGAATTGGATCTGGAGTACGTTCCAAATGACTTGACGGGCGGCGACTTTCTTCTCGCTCTTTTCATCCTCGGTATTATAGGATAAGACAGAGATGGGATTCACCCGAATGGCAATTAGGAACGTACTCCCGGTGTGGAACTATGAATAAGTGAGAAAAGAACCGATCGTCTGTCGACTGACTCCTATACCCGTGTGCTATGAGCATCGAACACAGATCTATCTGCTCCGCTTCCTCAACCGTTCTTTATTGGAATCCTGGTCCAACCTGACATATTCAAGGTTAGGATTCATCCGACGGTTTTACCTGTGTCGACGGCCACTCTCTCTATCTCTCCTATTTTTTTTTTTTTTTTTTCATTCCTCTTTCGTTCCCTACGAATTCTAGCTGTATCACTATAACTGTGTTCTCTCACCATGACGAAGGCTTCGAGTTACGCAAGAAATCTGGAACAGTAGGGGTTTCAGAGTCCATCGCTCTTACGTACGTCCTATGTTCATATTATGGATATATTTTTGGACGTAGGCAAGTAATTTGTGTTGGATGGGAATTTTTGTGTGGTGCTGATGAAACTGTAACTTATAACTTTCATTGGGTCTCATTCGTCACTGACTATTATTGGCTAAATATTCATGCAAATTCTACTCACATTAGCACAATTCATATTTCATATTTGCACATTATTTAATTGGTATACTTCTATACGTTCTGCAACCGACAAAAAATCAATGCAAGGAAATTGTTGCCTTCCTTAATTTGTCCCCGCATTAATTTGTAAGGTGTCACTAATGTACCCATGAATTCGCCTACTGATTAATCACATGCGAATGCGCTAATTAATGGAATATTCGTGTACGTTGAAATAACTACATGTATTCCTCAGTACGAAAGATATGAAGAGGGTTTACGCATGGTTAAAGCATGAGTTTGTTAATTTCCCAAAATTCAACATTTCATTAATTCGTGATTCCGCATTGGCGGTGCCATTGCGGCATCATGCGAAAGAACCGAAATTGACGTGTAAAGCGGCTGCAAGATATATGCGGAAGTCAGAGGCATTCGTTAAGACGTGAGCAAATCGATATTTGGAGGTTGGTAATGTAAACGATCTGCCGGAAAGGGAACTAGCCCGCGTATAACAACGAAGCAGAATAAAACGATCGTACGTCTTTTTCAAGACAATCCAGGCCTTTCGCTGCGCTGTGCTTAAATGAAAATTCGGAAAAAAGAAATTCACGTCTCTCTAAATACGATTCAAAGTCCCCTGCATGAAAAAAACGTGTCTTTTCGATTACCTTTGAAGAAACCTTTATTGTCAGAAAAGCAGGTAGGAAACGATTGGCGTGGGCAACACTACTTTTATCAAACATTTATCAAACATGCACTAAAAATGCATGTTTGATAAACGCTTTTGTAAATGCGGAGAAAATCTCGTTGAAAGCATAGGGAAAAGGTGTCAAGATGTGATCAGGTGATTGGACGATACACTAGGTACTAATATGTACTTTAACAAAAATAAAAGGGTCCATGTACCGATGTACGCGCGGTAGATGTTATACTTCTTTGGCGTGATTTAGAAACAAATGAAGAAGTAACATGCATAATAATAATTTATACAAATAGAAGAATTAAGAGAGCTAATATAGGGGCGATTAATATATATGGTTAATGAACTTTCAATTACAATAAACATACATCTGTCAATCTTTCTTCAAAAACATTTTTGTTTTATATGTAAACATATTTTTTATGTAAAATAAATATAATTTATTCATTTTGAATTACGTCGACTGCCATTGGTACATTCGTGACAATTATTTTGTGGTAACTGAAGTATGATATAAACCATTTTGATTGAAGGTTTTCCAAATGCCGCGTAAATACAGCATCAATAGTGGTGTCATGACGTGTCGTTGAAACAGTAGAATCATTATTCAATGTTAAATTAAGATGCTCTGTAGAAAAATTAACCTGAAATATTTTGGAATACGTATCAAAATTTTATTACACATCTTTTGTCACTAAAATTTATTTCACAAAACAATATATATATTATCACAATCACATCGATATAAAATGTATGGACACATATTTGGTAATTTATACCCGAATTATAACGCTCGAATTATTTCCCATTTGTTTATACGCAAAACACGCATTACATTGTATAACGTGTGTTTAACCACAACTACACAAAACGCAGATGCGGAGTCTGACCTTCTTACGAGTGAACATAACCTGTATAAAATATATATATACATTGAAGGTCTATATTCACTGTGAATATAGGCCTAATTCTCTTTGACGACTAACTTCATCCTGTCGCACTTCCATCTTGCGATGCGCGCGCATTTTGTTGCATCAAAAAATTTCACTCTCAACATCTTCTACAACTAGATTTATATTTTTTTCCGGATTATGACGGTATTTTCTTCTTGAACAGACTGCATGTTAAGCATAGTATAATGTTGATTAGCACATTTTTATTTTGATAACACATTCGTTTTTGTATCGTAGATCTAATCGATATAACGGTACAATTGAGTTATAAAATTAATCATCCTGATATATCTGCGTGTCAAAATGCTGTGGCGTTCGGTGAATTCGGAACAAGCTTCAACATCACAGCGATATCGTTTCCGGGCGCCTCGGTATACAGGGACTCGAAATATATCTTTATCTTGACCAAGACGAACGCGGTGATTTCGTTAGCTTCGAGAACCGAGGAAATGAGTGAGCCAAGCCTTTTTTTCAACTGACATACAATTTGGCCGTAAGAAACTCAGCAGAAGTACAGTGTATCGCCTAACCGGTAGATCAATATAGAACATGGCGCACGCCTCTTAGATCAAAGAAATAAAGCGACGAACTAACGCGAATACGTAATAGTATAGAGATCGTGTGCGATCAAACATGAGGATGCCTACAAAGCTCGAATGCCAATAATAAAGCGGAGCGAATGTCATCGACGTTTGTTATGAGTAATTCAAACCCAAGCCAGGACGTCTCGAGATACGGTACGTTAAAATGTCGATTCATTAAAATAGTGCAGAATGACGTAAGCAGAATCTGAACCGAATGTGGAATGACAAGTATTCCAGTATTTCAAGGCGTAGTAGAGTTAGCTGTATCGTCTGCGGATTCAATTCAATTGAGCGGGTCCCATGCTACGGGTGACGGTCAAATATCGGAACGACCACTATTTTGAACGGCAGATATTTTTAAATTAAAAAATTTGAAACAGAATAACGAGGATGAAGTTCTTCGGAAATTTAGTTTTTTGAGGGATGACGAAGTTGAATAATCGACGGAGCCGGTTTTCATTCTGTCCGCGATTCATAACAAAATACGTTCTTCCATAAGCATTCGTAATTGTCACCGTTCTGCTTTTCGCCCTTTCGCTATTTAGACTTCTCGGCTTGTTGTCGTTCGCTATTTTGACAGTGCCAATTTTTGATCTTTCGGCTTTACCAAATTGGAAATTGTAAACTTTCGGAATATTCGTGAATCTGAAATTCGTACGCTCGACTTGTCAAGAGTTGAACATTTTTGTTGGTTCCATATTTTACCCCTCGTAATTTTGCTCCTCATTTTTTTTTTCGAAATAAATCTATTTCAATATTTTTGTGTTTACATTATGTATTTTCTGATTTAAAGATGTTCTCAAGATGAGATGTTCTCTAGTATGAACCTTTGTTAATTTTGAAATTCCACATTTCGGCCATTCCAAACACTGGTCGTTCCGATATTTGACCCCAGCCCCTAAGCTACCCAGCCATCCCGACAGCAGTGAAAATGATTTTCATTTATTCAGAAATACCGCCCCCTTGGTCTTCCCCTCGTTTAACTACCACAAACACTCAAAGACACTGTCGTAAAATTTGCTTGATTTGTTTTAAGTACTAAGCAGCACTACCATTCGAAACAGGGTAGTTGGTATTAAAACTGCATGATTTGAACCTAAAATACCATAAATTCCTACGATTGGTCCATCAGAGCACTAGTCAAAAAGGACAATGTGGAATGACGGATTATTTTAACGTGCATCTGAAATGCACGGACGACCAGTTGGAGACTGAAGATCGATTACCATTTGTATCGATCTGTACTGTTACTCTCAATAGCCAACAATGCTAAGTCTCCACTCTGGAACCCGCATGAAAAAGTGTGCTTCAAAATATACTTTGACATCTCTTAAGTAGAAAATATCTGTGTATTATATAAATATATCGCCACCGTTATCGTCGCCACCACCGCCATGTATAAGAATCAAGGAGGTCAGCTTCACCATAAGGGAAATGACCTGGCCCGTAGGGTGAAGTGGACCCTCCTCCCTTTGTGGTAATGGAGAGAGGATTAGCTTTGTTGTCCGGGAGAGGGTTGCCTCGTACCATGAAGTTGACCTCGCCCCGCATGCTGAAGCTGACCCACATGCAATGAAGCTGACCTCCTCCCCCAGGGGGCGCAAATGCAGGGGTGCATTTACGGTCATTTTTGTCCATTCGAGGAAGGGTGCGGTGTGGAGGTGCAAAATGCAGGGGCTTAGTAGATAGGGGGTGTTATATAAGTGGCAAGGGCACCTGGTGCTCGAGGGAGTAAGGCAGTTATCGGGGGCTTCGCTCCCCCTAGCCCCTCCAACCTTTTTCGAGCATCCTTCCATTCATTACTACACACTAGCTGGCCCATCTCACCTGCGTGTATAATTTTGTACGCATATATTATGAGGTGAATATAATATTTCGTGAATATGTAATCATACTTTATGTATTCAAATTATGAAATCGAATAATTAGTTCATCTATTTTTGATTTTTTATTTGATTCTATTTTTGGTCACGCAAAATTATGCTCCCCATTGATACTTCGTACATAAAATATATATTACAAAAGATACACATCGTTTGTCTCCAATATATGCACCATGTATACTGGATATATGTAAGATCGTAGATAAGATATACCTCGGATATATTTTGGATGTATGTTTTATGTTTTTTCATTGAAATTCTCCAGTTATATCAAGTTCCAGCCTCTATATGCCACAGGCACAAAGGCTAGAACTCTATAAAAGTTGGTGGTTTTCGGTCCGGTATCGCTATCTTCGGTTTTATACGTTCGCATTCATTGCCGTCGTGTCATGAGAAATGTATAAATGATCTATTTAGTTTTCAATCTAAATAGATAATATACACATTATGAAAAAAGGGTTTTAGCTGTAATCAGTTATGGAGGTGATTGGACGAGATATTAGATAATTATGCAATAGTTAATAATATGTACTTTAATAAAAAATAAATAAATTATATCAAAATATTTTTTTCCAGATTAAGACGGTCCTTTTCTACTTGAACAAACTTTAAGGGGTAATACCACTCTAGCGGCAGAAAATAAGGCCTAACTTTGATGATTTATTTGACGAGTGTGAAAAAAGGAATAGGATTTTTTTTCAGAGGGTTTATTTAACACATATTGCAGTACGAAAAAAAAAAATGTATTATCATTTTGGTACATAATGGCGGCGGCAGAGTCATCTTGAAAGTTGTCTATTTCAAACTGGGAGGACGTATTACTTGAACACCGTTGCATGGATCTATTTGAAATTTTGATCGTATGTTCACAATTACATTTTCGATCGGAGTACGTAGCTGTTTTCTGATTTAATGAAAACTTCTTTTTTTATAAACAATTTCCTCCTTTTTTGGCAAAAAATGGATACATTTTTTGAAAAGTGCACCATTTCTACAAAATTTGATTTAAAAAAAACCCCTACGAAATCCTATAGCCAATAGGAGATATATTATAATTGTTGGTTTTTTGTTCCAGGTCTCATACTTTACGAGAAAACCCTCCCCTGAATCTGTTTTATATCAAATTCTGTATCAAAATGATAATAAAAAAATGTTTTTTCATGCTTCAATATGTGTTAAATAAACCCTCTGAAAAGAAATCCTTTATCTTTTTTCATACTCTCAAAATAAATCGGCAAAATTAAGCCTTTTTTTCTGCCGCTAGAGTGGTTTGACCCCTTAAAGCTGGGTAGGTTTAGGGCATGCTAGAGTGGTGTTACCTGTTGAGATATACTCGAGGGTATAATTGTTATACGTTGGCGTATATGTATTAAGGCAGTAATCCTATGTGAAGACGTTTTTTTACGCCTATTTTGAGAATTTTTTTTGGCGAACTAAATAAAGATGAAACTGCGATATGTTTACCACCTATTTATTCACATTTTGACTACACTTTGCAATTTTTTCAGTCCGAAATCGTCGCTCATTGCTGAGGTCCACGGCAACTTAGCCACTCATTTTCAAAAAACGGTTACCACGATTGCGAGCGTTCTGCTTATCTGCGACAAAAAAATCAAACGGCATTTTAGTCTGTGAAGTTTTACCTAGTCTTGGAACTAGGTTTATCAGAAAATATTGATCATTTTTTTTGTCATGCTGAAGAAGTGAAAAAAACGAAAATTGACGATAAGAGTTCAACAAGTTGCCAAAAGTCAACTTTTCAATATTTTTTGATAATCCTAGTTTCAAGACTAGTTAAAACTTCATAGATTAAAATGCCGTTTGATTTTTTGTTTCAGTGGCTGAGTTGCCGTGTACCTCAGCAATGAGCGACGATTTCGGGCTGAAAAAATTGTAAAGTGCGCTCAAAATGTGAATAAATAAGTGGTACAAATTTCGTAGTTGTATCTCTATTCAGTTCGCCAAAAAAAAATTCCCAACAAAGCGGAAAGAAGAGCCTCCACACCGGATGACGGGCTTAAATAGCACGGGCTTAAATAACACTCATTCACAGAACACTCAAAAAACCCATTGGGACTTTTTTCCGAATGGGAATATAGATTGTTTTCGTACATCCTAAATACATTACAACTAAAAAGTCGATTTTTATTTTTTACACGAAAACAAACCTACCTCGATCAGGAAGCCAAACAAACGGGCATGTGTTTTTGAAATTATCAAAATGCCCTATAATTCTAATAATGCTTCGCGATAATACAGGATAGAGGTTTTGATAAGTATTCGGTGAAATCAGTCAGATACCCCTAATTCGCCATAGATATTTAACTGTATAGCTAATTAATATCGCATAATCATGATCGTGTGGGTAATCTACCGAAGATATAAGCGATGGCTCGTTCTCCTAATCTGTATTTAAGTATGAGTGAGTTAGTAAGAGATAAATCTAACGGGGGTATCTCTTTCAATCTATCTCTTCTATCAGCCGATCACGTTTATCGGTACTATCTGTCATATCCGTAAAAAGCAATTGCTGATAATGAAAGCACGATGGTAGGGCGCTTGGATCATGCCTGATGGAAGTACTACCCATGATAATTCTCCATGATAATTCGAATGATTCGGTGGAAAACGAATCGTCATTATTTCTCATAAAATTATACGCATACGTGGCAGAATTCGTGACGATTTCGTTCACGGATGTCGTTCACAAGTAGACGATATGAAAGGCTCAGGGTATCGTATGACTGATTACAGCAGGCTATAACGATGCCCTCGATAAATCTACTGTATAAAGTTTCGGTACAATTTTATCGATTAATAATATTGAATTTTGCGGTGTTTCATCAAATTAAGAGAAATTCATTAGATTACTTTCAGGTGACGTGCATCCGCTATCGTAAATGAGATATTGAGTTATGATTGCAAATAGTTCCAATGCACGGAAATGTAGCAATATAAGTTACGTAGAGGGTTAGTGCTATCATTGCTTAACGGTCGTGCACAATCTAACCTGCCGCGAAAATAAAATAGAATGCAACATTGGGTCGCATTTTGCACCAATATAACCTAACTCTGGTATGAATGATCCCTCAAAATTACCAAAAATGATGTACAAAAATTACAGACAAGTACATTTCCAAAGTATTTTTTTAATTGTGCTATGATTGTGTTTTCCAACATATAACCTTGCGGGTTTTTACGTATGAACCTTTCCAATTTCCCATCTTATCACTCCCTACCCGCACTATGCTAAGCTAACCTAAGTTCCGTAACATCCGCAACTACTTTTTAGCTACACTATATCACATTCGCCGTGGGCACGGAGAAACTGCGGAAAACCCGTGCCAATACAGACGGCTTTTATTTTTTACTGAATTTCAGTTGCCTTACTATTAGAAACTGAGAAAAACTCCCTCCCGGACAGTAGTCGGCCTGGAAGCCATTGCACGGCTCAGCGGTCACCCATCCCGCTACTGACCGCAGTTAATACTGCTTAATGCGGGAAATTGCCGAAGTCGCGCACCGACCAAGCGTCCACTGCTATCGATCATTTACAACAGTATTTTGAGGGGTATCACCACTCTAGCGGCAGAAAAAAAGGCCTGACTTTGACGATTTATTTTGGGAGTATAAAAAAAGGAATGGGTTTTCATTTCAGAGGGTTTATTGAACACATATTGAAGTATGAACAAAAAAACTTTTATTATCATTTTGACAAAAATGGTGGCGACAGAGCCCATCTTGAAAATCGTCTTTTTTTAAAAAAACTTCGCGGGAGGACGGTTTTCTCGTAAAGCATAAGACCTGGGACAAATAATCGAAAAATTTTATAATCTGTATACTATTGGCTATGAGACTGCGATGGGTTTTTTTTGTTAATCAAATTTTGTAGAAATGATGCACTTTTGAAAAAATGAATCGATTTTTTGCCAAAAAATAAGCAGTAAACTGTAAGAAAAAAAGTTTACATTAAATCGAAAAACGGCTACGTACTCCGATAGAGAATGTAATTTTGCAAATACTATCAAAATTTCAAACCGATCCATGCAACGGTGTTCAAGTCATACTTCCTCCCAATTTGAAAAAAGTGATTTCCAGAAAAGCGCGTTTAAAATCGCGCTCCGAGGCGCTGCGGCAAAATCGATAATTGAAACTTAAAAAAACATTGTTTCCCTATAGGACCAACTGCATATTGCTTTTATGGTTCTAAACTATTGTTTAAGTAAAAAAAAATCAATTTTTCGAAAATCCTAGAGTGGTGTTATCCCTTAATTGTACATACTATTCCAAAAAGTTGTGCAATAGATTGACAATGTCCAAAGAACACATTGCCAAGTGCAAACACAGTACAGTTTCCTAATTAAACTTTGTTACTTTTTTTAATCATGAACTCACTACTCAGATAGGTTAGAAATCGAAATTCAAAACCATAAACACGTGCTGGGTGTAAAAAAAATCGGAACCACAAAAAATGTTTTATACTAAAATTTTACGTTAAATAACAAAAAGTAATTGGCGTATTCGGTTTTCCAGTGAACATGTAATTAAATTCTGTTTGTCAACCATTAGTTATTTACTATTGTAAATACCATCATTTGTATATATGTGTTGATAGTCCAAAAAGGCAAACTCACCAAGTCCTTTTTATTTTTTTGACATAAAATTTTGTTTTAGAACATTATTTGTTGTTCTGATTTTTTTTACAACAATTTTTACATCGAACATGTTTTTATTGTTTTGAATTTTGATTCCTAACCTATCTAAATAGTCAGTATATGATTCAAACAGCAACAATGTTTAAGGGGGGTTTATGTCGAAGGGTTTATGCCTTCATAGGGAAAAATTAAAACAGGATACCATTAATATGCTCATAGCCACAGTTTTAATTGTTATTCCAATCGAAAGAGAAAAAATATATATATAGATATGCAGATATAATATTTCCAGAAAAGCTATATTCAAAAAGCTATACTAGATAAAAAAATTTCTCTCACAATTTGTTTTTCTAAATATGCTTGATTACAGTTTTTTTACTGACTGAGCCCCTCGCCAATGTTAAGCATAGAGCAGCGAAGGGGTTTAGGCTCTCCTTAACCATAGATTTATGTGAAATTTCTAATCTACTAATTCAGAACAAATCTTGGCATTTAAATACTTTTTTTCACCTACCGAACTAAGTAAGACTTTGTTATACCTATGTGCATGGAATATCAATTCCATGTGCGTTCAATGCCATCAATGAACCATTCTCAGTTTCTGTACTACTCCAATCATCTAACGGAAGAACTCCAAGTGTCAGATTTTTTATAAAAACTCCCTTCGATCAGAAAAAAATCATAAACCTCCAACATTCATACCATTTTTTCAGTGCGCAGTGAACAGAATGCTATCAATATTAAGTTCATAACTCTTTTTTCCACCGATGAGAGTTTGTACCAACCTGAATCTCATTGCAAAGTGCTCCGGAGCAAAAAAATATTAACTCTAATACTGTTAACATTTTGTTTGCTACGCACTTCAGAAAAATGATTTTTTATCTCTTTGATAGGAGTATCCATCCAGAATTTGGTAAATGGAATTCTTTAGTAGGATGGTCTAAACGTTACACAAAATTGGGAGAGCTTATCTATGACATTCAATGCGCATACAACTTTTTTGAATTTCGAACATATCTGAGGTCAAATTCCATTTACGCGAACTATTTTTGGTGGATCAAAGTATTTATATCCAACTTATTTGAGCATGCGAACATGTGGAAAAATCCCAGTTAATATTTGTTTTGAAAGGCACATGTGAATATTGCACTTACCCTTCCGCTTAAATGTTTCACATTTCTGGTAAATGTCTTGAGAACGAAAAAGTGTTAAGCGGAGCCTGTTGTCCAAGCTGGCTGGAAAAAAACCTCAACAATTTCTGTGGAAAGACAGAAACGGACCCTTCACTGAAAACTTCCATGAACACTTTAAAAAATTATTGGTAAATTGAGTGAGATACCAACCAATTGTTATGGAGAAAATGGTACAAGTTGAAAATTGTGCAGAGTGGGATTATGTTTAAAACAAAATGAGGCTTCATGGAACGCAATCCTTTCCAGTGATTCGCTCTGAATCACATGGAGAGTCTTAAGAATCTCGAAAAAATCAACTGTTGGGGAATGGTTGGTAAAGTTGACTGATGAAAACTGTTGGTGTCTGCTGATTATCTTTCCGTGGATATCAAAGAAGTTTTCTCGATAGTTTAGTTGCAAAATAATAACCATTACTGAGGATACTTTTCACGATTATATCAATTATCAATCTTTTTTATATATACAGCAAAATATTACTAATTTAACACATATTTTTACACCGCTGTTGCCCCGCTGACAGTTTTAAGTTATAGAATAAAAATACAAATGCGCGCGCACTGCAATTCTCCCTGACTAACCTAGAAAGAAAAACGCGATATCGTTGTCATACCTATAAGTACAACATTAGGGTTCGACCCAATCGAAAGATGAAAGAAAATAAAAAATCACTCCAGATCCAATATATCTAAATACTCTGTAAATTCATTAAATATTATTTTTAAATGCAAATACCTGACGAATTCGCGATGCGTCGCGTATAAGAAACCTACAACGCGACTGTTAGTCGCGTCGGGAGGATGTCAAAGTCCCGACAGTCAAAATCCCGACAGCACGTATTACAAAACAGTATAGGTATACACAAGCGTGATGTCGGGAGTTTGACTGTCGGGACTTTGACATCCTTCCGTCGCGTCTCTCGAGGAGAATCGGTATTGTCGGTCGTACAGTTATCGGTAATCGGTATAAGGTTCGGTAAAAATCTACTTGTTGAGTCGCAACCGCGTCTCTTAATATAATATGCCCATACTAAATTTTAATTATACTAGAATCGGTGTACGAACTTCGCGCGCACAGGTTAACAGGCGTTACAGGTTAGGTTCGTCGCTTATGATCGTGCGATCTGAAGTATGCACATGTACGAACTCCGAGCACCACATCGACAGCCAATCATAACGACGCGGTAGCCGGCTTCAGAAATAAATCGCATTTCAAGATATTTCATGACGTCTTTTTTCTAGGGGGAAAAGTACGGTTGGAGAAGTAAAGAGAAAATAAGTAAAACATAATCACTTTTCTGTGAGATAAAAAATATCTGCAGACATGCAGGCCAGTGTGCTTGCTAACAATAAGTTCTACGTCTTCACGTGTATATGGTAGGACTAATTGTGCCCAGTTATGTACATATAGTCATAATATGAAAACATACTTTAGTGTGGGGGACTTGTGGCGATTGGTCGCATGACACGCGGGTTACTCGGCGGGCAGCGCGCGTGAGATAGATTTGCGTCGCTAGCTCTCGATCGTCCCACGTGCACTGGAAAAATTCTCCCATTTTTGTATGATATCTCAACAACCAGCCCGTACAACATTTTAAACTAAAATATGTTCTTTTTGAAAGTATCCTCTTGGCATTGAAAGAAATTTTTTGGCAATTATCTTATTATATTTCGTATACACTAGGGTATATCATTTCAGGGCAACTTTTTTTTTCTCCGGGGACCAAGTTGTGTACTTCCAGGAAGGTGAAAAAAGAAGCCTGTTCAAATTTGAGCTCTTAATATTAATATTTAGATGCGCCTCATAGCGAATTTCTATTTCCCATTTAAATAACATGGGAAAATTTTTTTTTCATATTTGGAATTTTATAATTCGGCGAGAATTGAACGCTCTACAAAAAATATTTCTTGCAGTTTTTCGATAAACGTAGCCATTCCAATGATATCCAAGTTCAAAGATCAAAATAAACAAAAATTCACCTTTTTTTAAATATTACAGCGAAACTATTGACTCAATTGAGAAATTTCAAATGACTTTTTTGTACATTATTATATTTGCCATGAAAATTGTCTCATTTATGATTAATTAATATTGATCATTAATTGTTCAATGCTGTAGAAAGTTATTTTATGTCACAAAACTGGTTCTAATGGGCTAGTATTTAACACAATAGTTACAGAGAGATGGACAATATACTCACGAGTAAAACATCTTTCTTCATTCCCAATAACAGTGAAACGAAATGGTTCATTAAATTTTTCTAAACAAATTTATTAATAAAAATTATAAATATTTAATCATTTATTACAGCGTGGAAATTCTCAAGACTTCATTGAAATTTATAGGTGAATGGTATTCAAATGTATTATAATTGATTTCGAGGTCGAGAAGAATCAAGTCAATATTATATACTTAATGTTACTTCTTTGTTTTTATTAAAACTTCATTTAACCCGATTTGTTAACTGTATTATCGCGATATTTTGGATTATATTCGTTCGGAATTCGGCTGAAATGGATTCGACAATCTTCGGTTCAAAATTTGGAGTTTTTCAAAAAATTCAAAGTTGTCAATGACGCTGCTGAACGTGGAGTGGCATTATCGGAAGAATATAATGCATGCTTAACAGAAAATGAAGAGCAGTTTCAATATTTGTTGCGAATAGTAAAAGAGCATCGTCGAAAATATCCACATTGCCATAAAAAAATTCTTGAATAATTATTACTGCATTGGCGAATTTGTTATATTCGGTATAACAAGACTTCAAATAATTGAAACAAGAAGTGTTCACACTGTGATAAATTATTGGATATTTATAATTTTTCGTTAATAAATTTATTTAGAAGAATTAAATGAACTCGTCACACTTATTGGGAATAAAGAAAGATGTTTTACTTGTGAGTATTTTGTCCACCGTTTTGTAACTATTGTGTTAAATACTAGCCCACTAGAACTAGTTTTCTGACAGAAAATAACTTTTTACAGCATTGAACAATTAACGATCAATATTAATTAATCATAAATGAGACAATTTTCATGGCAAATTTAATGATCTACAAAAAAGTCATTTGAAATTTCTCAATAGAGTCAATAGTTTCGCTGTAATATTTAAAAAAAGATGAAGTTTTGTTCATTTTGAACTTTGAACTCGGATATCATCGGAATGGCTACGTTTATCGAAAAACTGCAAAACATCTTTTTTTGTAGAGCGTTCAATTCTCTATAAAATATGTCATGCGCGTCATTGAATATTATGCCATTGCCGAAGTATAAAATTCCAAATATGAGAAAATTTTTTTCCCATGTTATTTAAATGGGAAATAGAAATTCGCGATGAGGCGCATCTAAATATTAATATTAAGAGCTCAAATTTGAACAGGCTTCTTTTTCCACCTTCCTGGAAGTATACAACCTGGTCCCCGGCGAAAAAAAAAGTTGCCCTGAAATGGCACACCCTAGTATACACGTTCCATATGCTGACAAGAAAAAGTGCTTTCATACAGATTAATGTTAAATAACCCAACTCCAATGCTGAATATATCGAAAATCTAAACGATGAGCCTACTTCGAATTTTGCGGACGCTAAGTGTTAAAGTTCTCTTTTGCCATGTCTAAAATGTATGACAATATCTTCTAATCGACAAATCCCTGAAAACTCATCGAGTACACTCTTTAGTTTCGTCGAACCGATGCGCTTCGGTAGTCCGTAGGTATACGGTATTTTACACGGTATCCCTCGTGTAAAATAATAACCGGAAATATCGAACCGCGCCAGGAGAAATTAAATATGCTCGAAAATCGGCACCGACGAAGCCACAGATGGGTTTTATGACAGGACTCCTATTCGCACTCAATCTGCTCGTGCCCAATAATTCTTGAAGTGTACCTTCTCATTCCTTCAATATTATCATTATCGAAAGATGTTGGAAAGTCATTAAACAAATAAAATAAATGTCGTCGTACTTGACCATTATTCGCTGAAATGACTAAGCAAAGTCTTATCGAAGCCGATATCGTATCGATATTTGCAGTTGCAGATTTTTATATTATTTTTTATTAGATCCGCGAATACCTACGTAGATGTATTTGCGGATTGAGGGAACGAAAATACGTACTATCTCGAAAAATTGAGAATATCGATATTAATTATGCGTCTGTGTACCGTATATTGCCTTTAATTCGATGCACGTGTCGATGCTTACAATAATTTCCCTATATTCTCCCTATAAAAAAGACACGCCACGAAATATCTCGAAATGCGATTCATTTCTGAGGCCAACTGACTCGTCATTATGATTGGCTGTCGATGTCGTGCTCGGAGTTCGTTCGAGAGCGCGAAGCTCGGTACACCGATTCTTGTTTATGGTAAAATCAATAGTTACCGTGGATTAAGTGTCTCACTAAGAATGAGAGTGAGAAGCAAAGTGCGATAAGACTATAGACTATATCTTAGTATTTCGTTCCACGAGAATAACTGGATGAGTCTATGACACTGAGGCAATGATATTTTTCTCGTTAATCTTTCATATTCGTTATTATTTATGTTCTTATCTAGCCGCAATATACCTGGCAGGCCGTACTCTATCTTAATCGCGTGTAGTATAGGCTTGCTCAATTTGGCAAACGAGCAAGATAATTTGAAGTGAACCTGGCGCGAAGATCCCGATTTAATTTCATAACAAAACTGAAAAAATTAACAATCTTAAAGATCAACATTTCTAGCTATTCCCCAAAGTGGGCATTACTACCTTTATGTTTTTTTCATGGCAGTTTTCAGTTGAAAGATCGTTGCAGCTGGATAAATATCGGTAGCGCAAAAAACTGTAAAAACAAAAAAAGTACCCATAGCGAATCGACTCTTGACAGGAAATATTAAAAACTATTTGAATTACTTGGTGAAAGGGAAATATTTTAAAGTATATTATATTCGGATTAACTATGTGGTGTATCTCGTAGTGAGCGATTCTGGATGGTGCCCTAAGTCAAACGAATTAATTTGAATTTTGCTTCGTTCCAACGTATGCGTACTTCAAGTCGTACGATCGTAGAAAACGAACTTAACCTAAAAAGAAGCGCGCGCAGCACGCACCCCGATTCTAGTATTCACGGGGAGTCGTTTGTACACTTTATGATGAATGAATGCTTTCTAGATTATTCCACAAGTTTGGTCATTTTCTAAATCGCGTCGACAGAAAATTGCCTTGGCGCTCCGGCAGGACAACCCAAATTTATCTAATTTTTTGAAAAGCCACAATAGTCGAGCCTTTATACCTTATCGTTCTCACACTGGTAATCCTCGCCATAGTTCATATTTTAGAGTGTAATTCAACTACACAGTGAGTGAACATACGTCAACGTGTCCAACGAACATACATGCAAGCCCATATAGCAGGTGTAGTGATAATCGAACTAATCTTGGGTCTTGATTACTGACATAACATAAAATCAGAGTGGTAATTCCATTTTACTGCGTACAGTTAACGGAAAAGATACGTTTACAATGTTTTTTTAATATTTTTACTTTCTTTCATTTTAACGTTCCTTTCGGATTTTTGCGTATGACGCTTTCGAATTCCATTTTTTTCCATTTTCCCCCTATCACTTCCTTCCCGCACTTCGCTAAGTTAACCTAACTTCCATCACGCCTGCAGTCGTCTTAGGTGCACTCTATCGTATTTGCCATGGATACAGAGAAACCCTTAGCAAAATGTGCCATTCAGTACTGTTTGGTAGTTAATGAAAAGAGTCGGTTACCGTACACTTGCAATGCGAGTTTTATAGGAAAATCAAGGAAAAACTTTTGATGATAGCAAGCTAAATGGAAAGACGGTGGCAACCTCGAATGGCAATTTCTTCAAACAGAAACTCAATAGAACGCCAATGGCAAGTTTGAATGACATTTTCTTTCGATAGAAACTGAATGGCCAATGGATTATGAAGGGTAAAATTGGTATGACACTCTTTTCACCATTGGCCAATGTCGTTCAGTACGAATTCCAATGGAAATATGACCTAATGGAAAAATATGCTTAGGGGGGTAGGGTTTTAAAATTATTTTTTTTGCATTTTTTTATTATTTTTTTCTGAATGAACAATATGTCGAGAATATTGTGTATAAATTTTAAGTCAATCGGAGTAAAACTAACGGAGTTACAGCGTTTCAAACGACCGACCGTGATACCTGATTTTTATACCTGCTCGGTAGCCGCTCGGTACCCCTAGTAGAAAGCAGCTGCAATTTCTTTTGTTTCCCCAAATCCCTTTTTCAGTCTGTGTTTCTATCAAACAATGTAAACTGGCCTTGAATATATTGTATATTTTTCGGTATATCAAATATAAAATAGTTTACTGGCACACTCTCTGCTGAACGGCTGTGTACTATAACAGAGCTAACATTTTCGCGCAATTATTCTTAAATTTTCGTTTCTGTTCGTTCTTTAACAGTTATATTTTCAGTTGTTTAGTGTTGTTTTGTAATTTATGTATTTATTTGCAAAATGCCAAAAAAAGTAACCCGGCAAGATCGCCAGGAAAGTGGCAATATTGTGGGTCGACCGAGAAAAAAATCTTTCCCAAAAACGTGGAAATGATAGTGTCGAAGCGTCCAGCGCGTCGCATAAGAAAATAAAACTTAGTACATCTGAACATGTAGAGCAAGATTTGGAGAAACATCACAGGATTATAGACTTCCTGTTAGTATTTTCAACGATAAGTACACTAGTGAAGTGCGTTGAATGTGATGGAAAAATGAGTTTTCGCACATGCAAATCCGAAGGTATAGCTTTTACTATCAAAGTGTCATGTGAAAAATGCAAAGCGCCTCGGTATGTTCCGTCTAGTGAAAGAGTGAAAAAAGAGTCAAGGCAATCATATTATGAAGTGAATCATCGTTTTGCTTTCGTCATGCGTCTGTTAGGCCTATGTTTAGCTGGATGTAATAAGTTTTGTGGTTTGATGGATTTAGCGGAATCTTTCTTGTCAAAATCATGTTATAACACACATATACAGAATATACATACGACTGTAAATGATGTTACGAAAAGATTTCTGGCTGCTGCTGTAAAAGAAGAAAAAGAGGAAACATGCAAAGCGAATAACGTACAAGATACTAACGAATTAACAATATCAGGTGACGGACAGTGGAAGAAACGTGGGTTCACTTCGCTATTCGGTGTCGCTTCTTTGATCGGTTACTACACGGGAACGGTTGTTGATGTGTTTGTCAAGAGTTCTTATTGCCACCAATGTAAAACTTGGGAAAATAAGTTAGATACTGTCGAATTTAAAGAATGGTACGAAGAACACGTCAACAGCGGAGACTGTAAAGCAAATCATGATGGTCCATCAGGAAACATGGAAGTAAACGCCATCATACAGATGTTCAAACGGTCCACAGAATATTACGGAGTGATGTTTAAAAATTATATAGGAGATGGCGACTCGAAAACCTACAGTGGTGTGGTAAATTCAAAACCGTATGGTCAAGATTTCACAATAAATAAGAAAGAGTGCATAGGGCACGTGCAGAAAAGAATGGGTACACGTTTACGCGCTCTAGTAAAAACAACTGTGGTCGATAGTGAAACTAAAACAGGCAAAAAATAAAGAGGAAAAGTCTCTCTGGAAAAGGTAAACTCACTGCAGAAATGATAGAGAAATTGACCGTATATTATGGACTGGCCATTCGACGCAACTCCGATTGTGTAACGAAAATGAAAAATGCGATTTGGGCGACATACTATCACTACTGCTTGACAGACGAGGAACCACAGCACGACAAATGCCCGAGCGGTGATGACTCTTGGTGTGAATGGCAAAAAGCGGCAGCTGCAAATACTCTGCATTCGTTCAGACACAGCTACAATGCTCTTCCTACAGATGTTACAACAGCCATAAAGCCAATCTATGAAGATTTGAGCAAAGACGCACTTTTGCAGCGGTGTCTTGGAGGTTTCACGCAAAATAACAACGAGAGTCTCAATCAACTTATTTAAAAAATCTCTCCCAAATCAGTAAGCGGTACTGCAATCGTTGTTGAAATTGCAGCAAATGTAGCAGCATGCATTTTCAATGAAGGATGTTTTGCTCTTTTATCCTTTTTGGATGAAATGGGCATCTCTACAGGCCCAAGTGCTCACCAGTGGGCGCGCCAAACTGATGAACTACGAATAACCCGAGCGAACGAAGAAGCTGCGCGTACAACAAAACAAGGTATTAATTCAACGTAGACAAGAGCAAAAAGATGCATTGGATATGCTGAATGACAGTGTTTCACTGTATGGAGCTGGCATTGATGACTATGTAAGTATAAAAATTCATGTTCTTTTATTCATGGTTTATTTCGAATTTTCACGTATAAAAAACTTTAAATCGATTTTCCCGAAAACGTCATTTTTGAAGTTTGTGAACATTAGAACTCAAAATCTACTGAACCGATCCTTTTGAAAATTTAAACATTACTTCTTCACATAAATCAACAGGTAATCAGGAGGAGTTTTTTTTTTTTCAATTTAAACTTTTTTAATAACAAATTAAGCGCGATTTTTTGAGCTAATATTGCGTTTTTCACTTCCAAGTGCTGCAAAAAATAGAAAAAATAAATAAAACTCTTCCTGATTTCCTCGAGAAATACATCACCTTTAAAATGCATATCAATTTTTTTGTTTCAGATGATCCGGTAACGAGTTATAATGTTCACCGCAAAACCACTTTTTTTCAAGGCGCCTCTGGAGATTCAACGTCACCGGCTTATTTATGAATATTTTTTATTGACATTTTTTTCTGAGATACTTCAATAGTTGTACAATAATATGTAATTCTATTTAATAAAATTATATTACTCATGTCGCCGCAAAAAAATCATAAAAATATGCTTTTTTTTCGCCTTTAAAACCCTACCCCCCCTAAAGGACGATGTGTATGGTATTTTTTGCCACTGGCATCTGAATGGTGAATCACAATAAATGTTCATACAATATATATTTACCTTGCGTCTATAAGGCGATACTAATAATAATATTCCGAATATGTTTTCAACTGATTTCACTATTATGCGATGTATGGTGTGTGTATAAGCATAAAAATACGTCCTACTGATTCTAACCATGATATGTATACAGTGCTGGGCATTTGAAGTGGAATGCGAATACCTTCACCGATTTTCCGAAAATTCGTCGAATTTGAAAATTTCAAAAAAGTACATTCAAGGGTATTTGATAATTTTTCGAACGAAACGGTTTCCATTGAGGTTGGTCAATGCAGCACAACGATCTCGTGATTCAAGGGTTGCGGATGCGATAGAAGTTAAACATGATATCGAACTAAAGGGTTACGAACCGGGATGAAAACTAATCCAGGAGGAATTGGATGCGCAATCCCCCGGTGGCCGGGGAGGGGGTTAAGGTCGTCATCCCGCGTGAAAGCTCTTTTTTTACGCTTTTTTAGGAATTTTTTTTCGCAAAATAAATAAAGATACAACTGTGAAATTTTTAACACCTATTTATTCACATTTCGAGCACACTTTACAATTTTTGTAGCCCAAAATCGTCGCTCATTGGTGAGTTACACAGCAACAGCCATTCATTTTCAGAAAACGGTTACCACGATTGCGGGCGTTCTGCTTAACTGAAACAAAAAACTCAAACGGTATTTTAGTCTGTGAAGTATTAACTAGTCTTGGAACTATGATTATCAAAAAATATTGAAAAGTTCATTTTTGGCAACTTGTTGATCTCACTGTCGATTTTGATTTTTTTTCACGACTTCGTCAGCATGACAAAAAAAAATTTTCAATTTTTTTTCTTAATCCTAGTTCTAAGACTAGTTAAGACTTCACAGGTTAAAATGCCGTTTGGTTTTTTTTGGTTTTAGATAAGCAGAACGCCCGCAATCGTAGTAACCGTTTTTTGAGAATGAGTGGCTAAGTTGCCGTGTACTTCAGCAATGAGCGACGATTTCGAGCTGAAAAAATCATAAAGTGTGTTCAAAATGTGAATAAATGTGGTAAAATTTTTGCAGTTGCATCTTTATTTAGTTCGCCAAAAAAAATCCCAAAAAGCGTAAAAAACAGCCTTTACACGGGATGATGGCCTTAAGCAATATTTTGCCGGGGCTAGCGTGAAAACTTTTAGACCGATTGGGCTCACTTTTATCGTGAATGGTATTATTCACGAGGGCCTATGACCTCGTGAAAAGGAAATTGGCGTTATTATTCTTCGGAAACGATCGGTGAGGTGCATCGTCGAAGGGCAATTTTCACATTCGTCAAATTTTCGCGAAAATCAGCAAACATATCCCCATTCCACTTCAAACGCGTAGCACTGTATATATATTTATATAACACATAACCTAGAAAATTTGCCATTAAGGCGGTAGTCTGGTCTAGAAATTAGAAAAAATCGATTTTTTTTTAATTTTCTTATTCCTTAGACCTTTCTTCATACGCTCCTGAAAACCGTTTATTGATATTTCAAAAATTAGTCGAGAAATAAAAATTCTAAGCAAGGCGCGCGCTCAGGTAGCGCGGCGTGCGCGCGACGGTGTCAAAGCTTTGAACGCGTTTATCTCAGAACTATGTTTTTCAAATTGGCGCCCACGATATCTCGATAACTAATGGACCGATCGAGCTCAAATTTTGCACGTACCTTAGGTAGCCTGTTTCTGAGGACTGGTAGCAGAATTGAGTCGAACAATAATTTTTCCGACATTTTATAACTCGTCGAATACCCGAAAATGTATAAAATGAAAATTAATGAAAGTTCAACAGGCCGCCATTTTGTCAAAATTTTTTTTTAAGTACCAATTCTGCTACCAGTGCTCAGAATGCTCATACAGATTGAGAATATATATATATTTTTTTTTTCAGATGTATACAACATCGTCCAGAGTGGGCACCGATTGAGGCGGCTTTCGGCGCACCATGTTGCAACAAGGCAAAAAACTACATGAAAATATTTGAAATAATTTTTTATTTATTGTACATTTTTTATTTGTGTATTGTATTCTCTAAGGATCAATAAATGCACGTGTAAATTTTCATCAAGACAACTTCAACAGTTTAACAATTATTGCACATTAGAAATGACGTCAAAAATCTTGCTCTAGACCAGACTACCGCGTTAAGTGCGATAGAAAAAAAAGCCATTGAAATTCCATTGCACTGATGTATTAGACACAAAAGCAGTGAAGGCATTTTTCATTTCTTTTATATTACCATTCATTCGTCCCCATAAACAAGCAATGGCAATGAGGTTTTCAATGCACTTTTAATCGACGGAAAAAATGCATGGTAAAGTTTTTCCATAAGCACAAGCAATGGCAATACCAATGGGATTTTTAATCGAGTTTTTATCCTTGACGAAAGTGCTTTCATTGCCATTGTGTCTGAAGTAATGAAAATTCGATGGCATTTCATAATGGCAATGAACGGCACATTTTGCTAAGGGAACTGCGAAAATTTGTGTTGATACAGACGACCTTGTTTTCACTGAGTTTCAGTTGTGTTTACTATATCAGAAACTCGATAAAACTGCCTCCTGCTCAACAGTCGGCGCGCCAGTCAGTGGCCGGGTAAGCGAACACCCATCCAAGTAGTGATCGCGGCGATAGCTGCTTAACTTGGATGATCACCACAGCCGTGCACTAACCGCGCGTCCACTGTTGTCGGTTCCCTAAGCAAAACTACTTAACCGTTATTTTTAATTCCCTGTAAATGTTTACGCACGAGCATTACGAAACGTTTATGCATCGGCCAATTGGATCGCGGGGATACTTCACCACGATGTGGCGGTAAAATACATTAAACAATTTTTTCCATTGAAGATACTTACACATACTAAAAAACGTACTATGAAAGATACTGTTACCAATATTACGGAAGATATTGTAAAAGGTGCGATGAAAGATCGTATCTTTTCAAACCACTCGTAAAGACACTGTTCGAAATATTAGAAGATTATACGTTTATTCCATGGTCGTAACGGTGATGGATTACAGAGCAGGCAAGTCCTGTGCTCCGATTGGTCGATACCAAAGTGTCTAATGCTACTCATAAAAAATTATTGCCCCCCCCCCCGTCCTAAAAAAGAAATATGTCACGAAATATCTCGAAATGCGATTTATTTCGGAAGCCGACTAACTCGTCATTATGATTGGCTGCCGATGTCGTACTTGGACTTCGTTCATGCGCATACTTTATTTCGCATGATCATAGACAGCGAACAACCTAAAAAGCAACGCGCGCAGCGCGCACACCGATTGTAGAGAATTTGAAATTACCCCTGAGTACCCACCCATTCTGAATCATCCTGTATAGATACGGTGTGATAACGGAGCACAGTCTATGCTTTATCATTATCAAATTTATCGGAAAATATTGAGTTGAATTTTTCTGAGAAGTTGCGATACGACTACACCCGGACGGTATGGTTAAGAGGTTGACTGTAATCGAAAGATCTTACGTGTATAGTGTGAAACGATTCAAGTGCGCTAGAGCGAGAGCCTATCTATAACTACAGAAGGAATGGGACGACGTACCATCGCAGGTTAGAAGTTGACCAATATTATTATTACTCGATAAATTCGCACGTAAATATTAAGAATCAATCTGCTGTTGCAAAATTATTAATTATGGAGACATAATCCTGAATACTTCACAGCTAATCGATTTGATACGTGGCTAAATGTTGTCAGCAACAACTTTTCCGCTACCATTTAAAGATTCATTTTATCATTATAAAATGATATATAGAATATACGCGATATATAAATCGGAAAAACTGAGAAAACAACAAGTTGATACTGGTTCCAGCAATATAATCGGAGATTTCGGCAATAATATAGGAATTTTCTCCAAGATAAGTTGTAATCCGATATACGATAAATGACACTGCATAAGCACATTAGATTGCCACACACTTTGCTGGAATGACAAGTTTAATTTTCAATGCATCAAACCAAACAATTTTTGTACCGTAACTAACACAAACAACAATGAATGCAACGACAATTGCGGAACATATTCAGTTTTGTAATTTCGAATTTGGCTTATGTACAAAACTGCAAATCAATGTTACTAAAATTATGGAACGATAATAATAATAAAATAGAAAATTCGCGCCAAAACGGGATTTTGCATACAAATATTTATCAACACGCGCCCGTTATTTCAGACTGCGAATGCCCACACGATCATAGTCTCGGCACATTCGTCGAAACACCAAGTACTCCGCGTTGTATGCAAAAAGACAATGTCAGCTTCTTCATGAATTTTTTAATTTACTTATTTGCAAGAAGTATATCAATCACGAGAAATCCTCCGCGCGCCAGAGCTTGAACGCTGGAGTCGCACGCTTGATCCTTACGTGAGATACGGGCGTACAAAAATTGTTCCTAATTCACAAATATACTAGAATCGGTGTGCGCGCCACGCGCGCTGCTTTTTAGGTTGTGTTCGCTATCTACGATCGTGCGATCTGAAGTATGCACATGAACGAACTCCAAACACGACATCGGCAACTAATTATAATGACGAGTTAGCCGGCTTCAGAAATGAATCGCATTTCGACATATTTCGTATCATTCCTTTTTTCTAGGGGGGTTTTTCATAAATTTGAAGACCTCACATACCCTTGAAATTTTGAAAAAATCAACTTTTTTTAGTTTTTTATTATTTATACTTTTAAGAATTAAAAAAAACTTTCAAGAAAATTCCACTCTGTTACAAAATCATAGCAATAAATGTGATCGGACATCGGGTTCACGTTGTACCTACCAAAAACTTTCAATTCGTTTTTCTCGAAACTCTGTTTTTAGACAGTGTCAGCATGATAACTCAGTCAATTTTTAATATTTTTCAACGTTTTTTTTTTAATCTTGACAATTATTTTCTCTATGGTCTGACGAGAGGTTTTTTTAATTTTTCGGTGGGACAATTTATTGTGAATTATCAAACACTAATTTTTTTAAAAATTGCATATTAAAGTTTGAAATGCTGCAATTTCTTTATTGTTGAAAAAAAAGACAAAACTTCCCTCCGTCAGACTATTACTACTACATTATTTAACTAGATTCTGTTTTATTTTTTGAGATTGGATAATTTTTGTCGAAGTTATAACGTCGACAAGGAGGCGCCATGATTTTCATCAGTAGTCCATTTATACCCGTAAAACAAAATGTTAATATTTAAAAAAACATTTTTAAATTTTTTCCCTTATAGTTGAAAAGTTGATAAAAAATGTGAAATCAATAATTTATTTATTTTTTATAACGTTTGTAATAATTTTTCAAAGTTACTCGGTTTTCAACGCTGGCAGTGGTATGTGAGCCCTTAAAATAACTGAGATGGAATACCGGACGGCGAAAAATATATATTAAAATAACTACAGAATCCTTTCCAGAAAATAAAAATAATTTTCCAAAGACGATTCCAAAACGTGCAATCGCGGGCAAATGACTCGCGTTCGCACAAAGTTACGCTGTATTTGTCTATGATCTCGTTGAATCATGAACATGGTAGGAACGGGCGGTCTGTCGATAAATCGCCACCTCATCAGGTCTTAAAGATGAGCACCCTGCACTAATGTGAGTCAGATTTGTTTTGACTGTGTCAAGTCTCACAAACAGTGGCATCACGATTAACAAATTACACGACCCGCCCATGCACGCATGAAGACTGTAAAGTATGCATTTGTGCATCCTATGTCTGAATCTAATTATTTTATCGTGTATTCAGTATGCAAGTATTTTTTTGATAAGACGAAAACATCAATATTATTGGTAGAGAAACGGTTACAAGAAAAATTGATGAATCATCGATATTCTAGCATCGGGATACTGCCGCGTTTCTTGCAGATTTTGTTTATAAATTAAACGAGAATTAATTTATTAATCCGATACTGATACATTCTAGTGGTATCGAGATTTTCACCACAGCTGAAATGTACATACGAAAAAATAATTATTCATGGTAGCGCAAACAAAAAAAAATTATTTGGTTGATATTTTATATAAATAATATGTAAGTCAAATATAATTTAATCACATATGTTTCCACATACACTTGAGAAATAGTTTATTGTTATGTGCTCCAACGTATACCCTAACAGATTAAAAACATCCCTAATTCGTCTCGTAATCCCGAACGTATTGTTTGATATACATACGTATATCATGGGCTCGCTAAATGATTGTGGGTAGATCGAATGGTATCCTATAAATCAGGACTCACCGTTTTCGGCGCCTCGCAGCGGCCCCGATGGACTACCACCGGTGGAAACCCCCTCGTCCTCGCTGCCAGTAGTGCTCGTATCGCTCGCAGGGCTGTAACTTCTTCTGCTGAATGTACCACGTCCAATTTCTCCATCGCCGGCGCACTTGGCCACTTTCGTAGCACGATCGGTCATCCCATTATTATTATCATGAATTTGATTGTGCTGCTGGAGTCTCTCGTGCATCAGCTTCATTCTCGATTGAAGTCTCTGTTGCTGAAGAGAGCCAACGGAAAAATCAAGGGGTTGATCAATATCGGATTGTACCGGTGGACCTTGCTGCACATGCCCTTGATGTTGTCCTTGTTGCTGATGTCTTGATACTTGACACATGGATCCAGACACTAAAGTTTGTACTTGAGTGCTGGCCTGTGCGAAAGGTGAAGTTTCCCTCCGCTGTTGTTCTTGTTGAACACCGCTAGGTGGACTCCACCATTGACGTCCACTAGCAGCCCCAATACCACCACCCCCTTGCATTGATCTCCAAGATTCGATTGTGTTATTATTTGTTGGACTACCAGAGTGCTTTTCTTTTTGCTGATCACGCGCTAGTCCGTCGCGTTGCTGTTGAAGCTGTGACTGATGATTCTGTTGCTGCGAGGCCATTCCCACCTCTGCCGAATTGTTGTTCTCCAACAAATGCATGCTCGGCGTCATTGACGATGGCAAAATGAAGGACGGAGATAGAATCGACGCCGCAGACAAGTTGTGCTGTTGACGCTGATAAGACCTCGACGAATTGTTCTGTTGAAAATGCTGATGCTGTATCTGTAGAGATTGAGTTTGCTGCTGTTGATGATGATGATGCACCTGATGGTGCTGCGAACTCGGGAGTACTGGCGATGATATGTGCCGGACCGTTCGGGCTGCCTCGGCAACCCACCGGCGGACCGCCTCGCTGTCGAGGCCCGCCAGCCCTGCAGACTTTGTTTTTGACTGTCCCCCAGGTAATGATAATCCTTTCTCGGATATTAAGCTACCGCCACCGCCGCCGGGAAGCGCTGCGAGGACACGGGTACCCGCCACCGCGACGGTCCTGACTCCGAACGAAACGTCCTCGCAAGCAATGACCCCCGCTACGCGATCCAACGTGGCTTACTTCGATCTTTTTTCCAACAAAGTAGTCGATTCAATTAATCACTGATCTTACGTTGATTGCGGAAGTAAATGTGTATTAAAATTTTTTTTTCAATGAAGGCCGTATCGACATTGAATGATTATCGTATTTTGCACCCATTTAACTTGTTAATAATAATCGCAATACTAATTTTATAGGTGTGTTGGGTGAAATATGATGACATGCTGGAATATGAATGTCATATTGTTTCTAAATCACTCAATGCAGAAATATCAACCGCACTACGTACACCTCTATATCACATGACACGATAACTAACCAAAATATACGTAATCAATTCCGGTAAATCAACACCACTTCCCTGTTAAATGCAATATCTATAGTCAGTGGATATTTTTGGAAAGACGGGTGGGCATATATAATAGTGAAAGTGTTACACTGAAATACGACATACACATGATAGAAATTAAGAAAGAAATGAGTATTTGGCGGCTGTCACTGGTCGTTTCGATTATTCCCTAACGTAGCAGCGATTTGTAACATCACTCAAGATTCATGTAACAGATATAATCTTCGTTGCACTGTCGTGTCGTATCGTGAACGCTGTTTCTCGCCATGCGGTCATGTATTCCATCACCGGTCATCAAATCCCCGATGTTAATGATGTTCCATCGTATAACTCCCTACCGGTAAACTATTCTACGATGAACTGGAATACTCGGACCATAAATGAAGGTAGAGGGAACTTTGGAAAAGGATCAGGGAATAAGAATGGAAGGAAGCGGATAGAAAGCTAAGTGAGGGTTCCGGGACCCGTCGAAAAGTTGACACTACCGCTGATACTCCAGCCACTGGCTTCCGATTAAGTCCTCTTGGCCTTCAGCCAACGAGATGTATAACGAAGAGCGCGTGGCCCAAAGTACCCTATTTGGTGCCGCTCACGTTCACACTCCTTCACGTCTCACTCGTTCCCCACGGACAATTCTGATTCAACTCCAGAACTACAAAAGCCAACTGATTTTTCAAAGCGATATTTCGGAACTGTCGCTGTCATATCATTCTTATACTTGCAGCACTAAACCAAAGACACATTGATGCCTGATTTTACAACCTGGACGATCAATGGCTAGTAATGAAACAATGATTACAACTTGGTATCACGCACTTCCTGATTGCCAAATTACATCGCGAGTACAATCTCTTCCCAGGCAATCTGTGCACACGTATATGCGTGTATTTTATGATATAATATTACACTTCCCGGTAAATGGTATATCACAACTTATAATAATATTACAATACGCCTTTTTTTCAACGATAATGTATTGTGTACATGTTAAAGCGAAGCTATATTCGAAGATACCGAGCCGAAATGGCTTACGGCAGCCCGTAGCGTGGTGCGGTGTAGCCCGTGGTACGTAGTGGCAGTCACTGAGGCCTCGAGGCGCTCCGTTATTATCGCAATCGGAAGGAAGCAGCGGCGGCAGCGGGAGCACAAGCGGGGCCGTGCCGTGGTGGCCGAGCGCGAGGAGTGTGAACGTGGTGGAAGAAGAGCGAGATACAGCAAATGTAGTATAGAAGGAGGAGTAGGAGGGCGGATAGATGCTGCTGCCGTTCAGAATAGCATAACGCGGCGTGCATGCATGTGTAAGCAGGCTCACCTACGGTGTATACCAACGACTAGTGGACTGCTGTGTATGAGCTATCTGTGTTGCTCGAGGTGCTTTACTCTCCGGCGTACGATCGAACGTAGTCTCTACAGCATGTGTTATGCCGGGTGATGAGGGGGGCTTCTGGCCACGACACTCACACAAGGGAAGAAGTCCCCCGTCTCTCCGAGAGTCCGGCACAGTGAGGGAGTCGCTTGATACTGGGACGGGGCGTCGGGAAATGGGTAGATTCGAAGGAAAGAGTGAAATAGATGGATAAAAGGCGAAGGAACGAACAAAAAGATTGAGGGAGAGAGAAGGATAGAATGCGTCCCGGCATAACAGGACTCATATAAAATCGCACAGCATCCGAGGGAGTGGGACGAGATGTTGGTAGTGGTAGTGCTAGTATGCGGGTGCGTCAATCGAGTGTCCGCCTGGTAGCAGCGGGCGCGTCCACGCGGCCTTGCTCCAGCGGTGGGGATTCTTGACTCTCTTTGGGATCGGTGGGGAAACGTCAACCAATCATGAAATCTTAAGGTCGCCGGTCTGCTCCGCCCCCACGGCGAACGCCGACTATACCAGGGTTCCGCGGTCCGCTCGTGGCTCACTATCACATTATCCTTTTGCCTCTGCTTCTGCCCAGTGGGTAACTCTGTGGTCCGTCGTTCGTTGTCTTCTTATTTTCGTGAACTGGCCGAAAAATAGTGACGAAGATGAAGCGGGAAGACTTCTTAACAACGCGGCTCGAGCTGCACGTACGAATATTCGTCTCTGTCTTTTCATTTATTACACCACCACCTGCTACTTTGGGCTTGCCTATCGATGTACAGATAGCGATCCGGTCATTTCTTCAGGTCCAGTTTCCTCTGGTTGCCTTTCTGATCGGATGAGGTGGCGACGACGACCATTCCGTGTTTACCAGCTCCTCGTAACTGCTGGACCTACGCTCACTGTCGAGAAAAGTGATCGAGTCATAGGTCTTTTAACCAGTCGAGGAGCGGTGCACGCCCAGTTAGTAGCACTGGGATAGTCATCTCGATTGAGCAACGAGGTTGATTCAGCTCCACTGCTGTCATCGATTAATTATGCACCATGGTTTCCATTCACTGGTGGCGTAGGTGGGGCCGCTGTTAGCCGGAGCGAGAGGAACAAAGACGCAAGCCTCATTGTGGGTGGAGCATTAAGGCGAATCTGAGAATTGAACAGTGTACACTTTACTGCTGTGCACTTTATTGAGGAGGGACACTCGCATCTATTTACACATTAGTACGTACGTGTTTGTGCGAAGATCCTCTCGCTCCGTTACTGTCCAGCTCCGGGCTGTACAGCCAGCGAGATGGGTGGGTTGATCAATGTGGAAGGTCAGCGGGATGATCTATGAGCTTCTTGGATCAAGTAGGTTGATTACTCGTTTATGTATTTGCCATTGCTATAAATTGTTCATCATCCTGCGAAATATTTACACTGGAATCTAGAAGGCATAGATATTTCTGCAACTGGAATCCAACGCTGTTTTTTCATTTATAGAATTGAAGACAGTTGGAGCAGGAGAGTTCTGTTGGACGATATTTTGTTAGTTTACATAGGATGGACTTCAGAAAAGCCATTCTTGCAATTTGGTACAGAGCTTTGTAGTTCGTGGTTACGGGAAGCATTATGGCCTAATAGCGTGATTAGTGATATATAATCAATGTCGGTCTCTAGAAGGTAATGGGGATAACTGGAGTACCATAATACAATTTTTCTATTATCATTCGAGTATTTGTATCATCATAGATTACCCTGGGCCCAACATCCGATATCCGTTATTCCAAGGTCACCTAACTGTCGAATAAAATACTATGCCCAAAGAAGTATTTCAAGCATTAGCAAACGAATGATTATACAAAAGCAATAAATAACCACGCAGTGAGACATCAAGATCTTTTTGTTCCTAATAAAAGTAGTTGTCATAGATTTATGTAATTCTGTAAGTTTCATTAATATGCATAATAAACTATGGATTATGGAATAAACCATACCGCTTACTCTTCTGCCATTCCAAGATAGCCGCCATACCTGTTTCTTGGCGACTAAGGTGCCTGGATGTATCATATTTCCCTATCATAGAGGATCCTTGATCGTCGCCACCAGCCACCCCTTCACGGTACCCTCGACGTCCCAGACGATGCCTCCCCTCCGACCCCACTAACATTTGAATCCGTCATGCGCACTGGTCGACCCATAAAAAACGACGTTGAAAAAACGTACATACATACACCTTTGAGGTTTAAACTGGTTCTTATTGGTTGCAGAAACGAGGGACCACCCAGCCACCCACCCACCAAGAGATTGCAGGGGGGTGCTTCCGCCGACGACGTTCTTAGAGCGTCCGACTTTCCCCACATCATGTCTTATCTCGATGTACATATATATCCTTACATATAGCAACATCGTATATCTATCGTACATACCTACGCTTGTTTCTTTGGTCTCGTTTTATCGATGATGTATCATATTGCAGAATAGGAAGACACAAACATCCCCTGTTATAATCTTCATCGTATAATTTACGCGAATTTCTTATATCTCGCTACCTTTCTACCGTTTCCATTCAGCATGCGCATTGTCCCGT
Source organism: Oxytorus armatus (assembly GCA_958009045.1). Taxonomy (NCBI): domain Eukaryota; kingdom Metazoa; phylum Arthropoda; class Insecta; order Hymenoptera; family Ichneumonidae; genus Oxytorus; species Oxytorus armatus. Next base: position 11,899,226 of record OY253751.1, on the reverse strand, counting down.
TGAAAGCGACTATAAAATGGCACAGTAATAATAATGAAGACATATTTCAAAGTAGCTCTTATTAGCTTGGGGTGAACAATAGTAGCGGATCCCCTATTCCACACAGAAGCTATAGTCCAAAAGATCGAGTCGTAACAGATGCATAATATTTATAAACACGGAGGTGTCACCAAGAACAAGGTTCGATTTTACGAATCTAGAAATGCATTTGGGTTTTTCACCCTTACTAGAATCGGTGGACCCGCTTCGCGCGCTGCTTTTGTAGGGTTAGGTTCATCGTGTTATCGAAAGTATGCACATGAACGAACTCTGAGCAGGTCATCGACCGCCAATCATAGTGACGAGTCAGTCGGTTTAAAAAATAAATTGCATTTCGGGATATTTCGTGACATGTCTTTGTCATAGAGGGATTAAATACCTTGTTACATCTGCATGTTTTACTTTTGCTTGAAATTTTCCCGGTTACCATGCTCTTTTAGATATCCTACTTTTTCACATATCTCGATGAATTATATTGTTTCCTTGTTTCTCCAGAGTTTTTTTTCCTCTTCTGCGTTGCTTCGCGCCTTTCTCCCTCTCCCAGGCCTCATGGAGCTCAAGCTCTCTCTCCGACTACCTCCTCAATATCCCCACTCTCACCGAGTCGACCAAGAATCGAGCTTCTCCTTAAAGTGGAGGGGCTCCTACGACTCGCCGTAAAATCCCCCCGCGCAACTGCTGCGAATGAGAAGGAATGATTGAGTGCAGAAAATGAGGAAAGAAGAAAGAAGAGGCGAGGAACGCGTATTGATTTTAATGACAACCCCTACCACTGCCCCACTACTCTAACATGCACACGTTATGTACAGATGTACGTAGTATAGCATTGCTGCCGACGCGGTCTATGTCCCATTATATATAAGTCTATACAATACAGTCTAGCAGGAATTCGTATCGCCGGATCGAATAATATACTGGGAACACCTTACGTCGCTTTCTGAGTCTTTCTTTGCTATTTGCCTAGCCAGAATCAGGACTGGTTGGCGTCATTACAGTTCCCGTGCATGCGGATAAATTGCTGTTTTATCAGAAATTCCATAACACAGCATTTTGCATATTAAAACTTCCAAATTGCTTCGTCGAAATTTCATACGATGCTCAAAGCCTCTACTATGACGAACTAACTTTCTCAATTTTCGCCTCCTCAAGCAGCAAGTTTGGAGCACTGTATGCATTTTCGAAGGAACGATATGCAATTTTCAACTCACAGCTTTTGCCCCGCACGTTCGTCAATTTCAGATTTTTCGAAGATATCAACTTTTGTGAATTCGGAAATAAAATTCAATCATCAAATCTCGCTAAATTCAATAATAACCGTAGTTAAAGTTCATTTATCTACAAATTTAGATCTCAAAAGCTGTCACAGTTAAAACAATCGCAGATTTTTCGAAAAAAATCAGAATTTCATAAATCACACACTTCCACCAATTTTCGTCAAATTTAGTATCGACAGTTCTTCAAAGACAGCCCAGTTATTCTATATAAAGAAATTAGTCCGATGTCGCAACAATTCGAGAAACTGAAGCGCGTACATACATCTTTCGGGAATATTGAAAAATACATAAAATCTGAGCCGTTTCATGAATTTAAAAAAAATCCCGTAAATAAAGGGGAAGTACTGCTTTACTTGAATACGAAATTACAACGTTGCAGATAAATCCGTTCTTCGGATATAGACGTTTGAATTTTGCAGGGCCTTTACGCACGCATACAGACAGAAACACACACACACACACCTGCATAACCACATACGTATTCGGGACATTGTTCTTAAGCCCAACCGTCCGGTAAATTTCAATTGATCCGTTTTAGCACATTTTGAAAATTGGAATTTGTTTTTAGCATCACGAAGCTTATTTTATGAGGGAACGGAAATACCTACACGACATTAATATAATGGACGATGGAACAATCCTATTATAATTTTGAACGGAAAGTACCATAAAATCAACTTGGAAAACTGAATATTGACAGGGAGATTATTTTTCATTGCGCCATTCTTATATATATCACTATACAAATGTTTTTCTATTATATCACTAATAATTAATACGGAACAATCACCGACAGCAGTGTACGCGGGCTCGGTGCGCCGCTCAGGTGATCAGCCAAGTTTAACAGCTTTGGCCGTGGTCACGACTTAGATGGGCGATCGTTTAGTCGTACACTGACTAGCGCCAACTGTTGAGCGGAAGGCTGTTTTATTGAGTATCTGATGTCATGAATACAACTGAAACTCAGTCAAAAAATAAAGCCGTCTGTATCGACATAGGTTTTCCGCAGTTTCCCCGTGTCAATGGCAAATGCGATACAGTGCATCTAAGACGTCGACGGGTGCAATGGAAATTAGGTTACCCTTAACAAAATGTGCCATTCATTGCCATTAAGAAATCCCAATGAATTTTCGTTACTTCAGACGCAATGGCAATGAAGACACTTTTGCCAAGAATAAAAACTCCATTAGAAATCCCATTGGTATTGGTATTGCATGTGCCTATGGGAAATGAATAGTAAAAATGGCCCATTCAAAATCCTAATGGCCATTGCTGGTGCCTATGAGAAATTGATAGGTAAAATGTTATCCTTGGCAAAAAAAGCTTGGCATTTTTTCCAACGTTTCCATTGAATATTGAAATCAGTTCTAAACATATTCAGAATATTATTATTGTTATCCCCTTGTAGACTTAAGGATATATAGTGGATGGACATTTATTGGGATGACACCATTGAGATGTCGGCGACAATAAATACCGTACCGTTGTTTGGGGTCAAAAGAGGAACATTTTGGTCGGTGGTAGAATCCTACAGCCCCTGTATATTTCCTGCAAACCCATTGTGAATTTTGTTTGCCACGCTTAACCGCGTAGTATACAACGGGGTATAAAGCGGCTGTGGATGTCAAAGGCATTCGGTAATCTGGTATTTTGAGTTTATATTAAATAGGAATTTTTTTTACGTTCGACTGTCTGACCTATCTTAAAGTAGTGCAGCCACCAAAAATTCATGAAAATAAAACTGTGACACAACGTACACTCTTCAAACTTTATGAAATAAATTACTTAAAGCACATCAAGATAATGAGATATTCCTGTTAATGAAATGGTTATTTTGCAATCGAGTTCATGGGTACAAATATCGTTTCACTTTCGACATTTCATATAAGGTTGAGATTGCACCGGCGAAACAAATAGACACCGCAAGGACTTATTCTCTTTTAGAGAACATTTGTCCCGGAACAAGTGTAGGAATTTATATTCAAAGTTCTTACGCACAAGTTTTTTTTTTTTTTTTTTTTTTTATTGACACGATATGTACAACTATAATCTGTTAAATAATAACATTAAATAATTTTGTTGAATGATCTAAAGAGAAAAAAGAAGAAGAAGAATAGGTTCAGAGTCGGCATCCATTGATGCTTTATTCTCTGGTTTTCGTAATTATATTGTCATTGTGCTTCGTTTATTGGAAGCGTTCGCGTAGGTCGATTTGCTTGAATTTCTTTAATCTCCTAGCTACTAGATTCCGGTTAAGCAGATTTGCTGCCAGCTCGTTAGGGTGGGCTCCGAGTCCATCTTCGTATTTTGTGCTGCATCGTTGGATTTCTTGTTTTATCGTGTTCATTTGGAGATCTCTGTGGATTGCCGTGTTTCTGATATACCAGGGAGCGTTCACTATTAGTCGGAGGGTTTTGGACTGAAATCTCTGGAGGATTTCAAGATTTGAATTACCATAAGTCCACACTGGTTTTAGGATGGCTTTGTAGAGTGTTAGTTTGTTGGAATCAGTCATCTGTGATTTTTTGCCGATAAGCCAGTACATTTTACGTAGCTTTATGTCGAGTTCAGTTCTCTTTGTCTTGATATGTTTTGTCCATGTTAATCTTCGGTCCAGGTGCATACCGAGATATTTAACTTCGTTGACAGTTGGTAACGTTTGACCACGCAGTTTGACCCCTGGGCAGTTTCCTTTCTTCATGGTGAAAGTGATGTGAACTGATTTTGTTTCACTGGCCTTTATGCGCCATTTGTCCAACCATGTTTCAATTTCTGTGAGCTCCCTTTGTAGTTTTTTTGATGCTTTCTTGGGGTCTTCGTGGACTGCCAATATAGCTGTGTCGTCTGCAAACGTTGCTATTGCGATGTCTCTTCTAGTAGGAAGGTCAGCAGTGTACAGTGTGTACAGTACAGAACCGAGTACGCTACCTTGAGGTACTCCGGAGTTAATTGGGTATATTTTAGACATGTCGTGTTCTTGTTGTACTTGAAAACATCTGCTATCTAGATATGATTTGAAAAGTAGAAAGTATTGAGGAAGATTTGTTTTAATTTTGTAGAGAAGGCCGGGGTGCCATACTTTATCGAATGCCTGTTGAATGTCAAGAAAAACTGCTGAGCAGTACTGCTTTTTCTCCAATGAATTTGCTATGACATTAAAGACTCTGTTAATTTGTTCAATTGTTGAGGTACGCACAAGTCACAGAGAAAATTTGATAACGCGTCACCGTGTAAAGAAAAAAGTATTGCAACAGTGAGTATTCTTTACGGGAGAAGCAAGTTTCTCTTGTAAAAGACTTATATTTTTAACTTATGATCTCCTTCAGAAGTATCGGGCACACGCAAGTATGTGGATCTTTTTCGAGCTATTATGAGATTCATTTGCTGTGTCACAATATTCGATGCGTCGCCGTCGCGGTCGGTAGGATGCGAGCATAGCCGTTGATAGTGTGAACGATCAATGCCAATCTTTAACGGAGCCCAGGGGTCCTATTCTGTAGAATTCCTAAAGGCGTTAGAGATGATATTTTACATATATAATCTGGATCTCACGAAATATGGAAAATGAAACAACTCGGCTACAAAATAATCATTTCAATAACGGAAATGTTTCATTATTTTGATGTCCTTTCAGTAATTTATTGTATATAGTTCCAAGATTGCATATTTGTAATTGCATCACAGTTTTATTTTCATGAATTTTAGGTGGCTCAACTACTTTAAGATACGTCAGACACTCCGACTGAAAAAGGTTTTCTTATTCAAATAAACCCAAAATACGATTTTAATTAAACTGTGAGTTTTTGACGCGTAAGTCTCCTTTATTTGAGAACTTTTTCGCTATTTACTCTCATTTTCATAGAAATTAATATAGCTGAGCGTATATCAATTCAAATACCCTATTTTGAAATTTCCGAAAAAAGTCCACGGTGGCTCCGAAAGTTCTGAAAATATTAAGAAAAGAAGCTAAATTTTGTTAGCTGCTGATTCCACACAAAACGAAAACACTTTACAACCTCACCTCTGAAAATGGACGAAAACTTTTTGCATGTCATTACATGTTCAGAAGGGTACCTAATTCGAATTATTTTGTAAACTTGTTGACTTGTCAATTTTTTTTAGTGCCGCACTAGTGTCTTATCGTATTTTGTAATGTAGGTTTATTATCAGCAAATCTATTAGTATTTTCAATTGCATCAAAATACTCAAATATGTATATTATAATATTAAAAAGTTTAAACTTTCAAAACAATACCGTGATCTTTAGTCCCACATAAGCTGTGAATATGACGTTTTGGCCTTATCAATGTTACGAGGAAGCGAAGCGCAAGCAGTCCTAAATTGCATCTTGTTTTCATTTACAATATATTCATTAACATTTATACAGTCACTCAGCGTTCGAAAAACATACATGTAAAAAATATGTAGGTTAACGGCTGACATGATTCCGGCTGTTCTACTCATCTGAAATGAAAAAGTTAAATGGCATTTTAATTTGTAGACCTGTGGCTATAGCCAAACTAAGATTCAATGAAAACATTGAAAAGTAAATTTTTGGCACGGTTCTGAAAATTCAGTTTCGTTTTTTTTTGTAATTTTTTTCCACTCACACGGAACGACTGCCTCAATCCTAGTTCCGGCTATAGCCACAGGTCTACAGATTAAAATGTGATTTCAGTTTTTCATTTCAGATGAACAGAACAGCCGGAATCATGTCAGCCGTCAAACTACTTATTTTTCACATGTGTGTCTTTCGACCGTTGTAAAGTCGATTCCAATCTATATTTTGAATCTCTTCTAAAAAGTTTGAGAAACACGAAAAATTTGTTCACTTATTGTTTTTTCAGTACAAAAAAACTAATTTTTCTATACAGACGTCGGTGCAATATATGGAAACAATTGTTATATTCATTTTTTTAAATCGAGACAATATCTTCAGGCGTTCTTGAGTTGTCGTGGCAAAACTAATAAAAAATATTGTTTAGAGAAAAATGCGTTTAAAGTTCGGGCGTAGTATTACTGTAAGAAACCGTAAGTTTTGTCCCTCAAAAATGATCCGCGTTGTAAAATGACTTTTCGAGAGCAGCGGCTCCTTCAGCAGCAATCATTAAACGTTGGTTCTTTCGTGTCGTAGCTTTTTTTGTTAATGCCAGCTATTTTTTCTCTGCTTTCAACGGAAGCTCTTACTGCCATGCAACTCTCACATTTCACACATACTTGCAGACTTCCGGCTCTCCTAAGTTTAATTTTGCGAATTTTTCCGTTTTCTCTGCGCCAAAATGTTCGTACAAGATTGTACTAATAAGTCGATAACAAAAAAAATGATTTTTTGAGGTTTTAAGCCTTCCAACTCCCCTTAATACCGAGACGGTATTAACATTCTATATAACAAGAATCCGGTTTTCATCACTGTTAATACTGAGAATACCGTTTATTGACATGCTGTAGACATGTGAAAAAGCCGCAATTGATACTCTTGATACCGAGCACACCATTTTTGTTATTGAAGATAGGACTACGTAATAGTTAAGGGAAAGGGGCCCGGGTGAATTTTCGTCAAGTGGAGAGAGACAGAACAAGTATAGGCATGCTCACTTTTGTTTCATGATCGAAAACCTAGTTATTGCTGGTACAGAGAGTAATTGTTGCTAGTATTCATCAGAATAATTATTATATTATAACGTTTAATGGCATACTAGGTGATTATTGAAAGTTTTTAATTTTTACTGGTAATGTGAGTAAATATTCCATTGTATAGCTTACTCGTAACATGCGATCTTCTTACTGAAATATACTGTACTTTTTCCTCTCATATTAGTAATTTTTACTGCGTGACCAAGAACGATTATTTATTATTTGTTCCAGATATCAAAGTGATTCCATCGTTATTTTTACTATTTACAAAGTGTTATGTAACATCAAATTCAAGGGTCACAAGTTGTGGCCCCCGATTTCTCCGCGAAAATTGATAGAAGGGGAAGACGCACTTTCCCTTTGGAATTCGAGGATCAAGTGGCGCCGTATCCCGAGAGAGGCCTACTCAAATATACTCTATACAGTATATACGATATAAACCGTGAAGGAAGGGTTTGCCCTAATCTGAATACAGACAAGCTGTTCCGTGGCACGCGCGCACGAACCCTCTTTTTATTCATCACAGGGTAGCCCTGGCAGACAAGCGAGCAGGTATTTGCATGGCGAAGGGCCCCCCTGTTACGCCACAGGTGTCCCTCGATTATTGTAGCTCAACCCTTTTTTATTTCATGTTCGAAATGGGGAGAAGTCGTTCCAGAGCACTGGAGGGGTTATAGATACTTTGTGTATGGTAATCGATCCTACTTGTTGATAGGTCGCACGTGCATAATACTCATACCGCATTCACAAATAATTCAATGCTCCTCGGATATAATTTAACAGGTGCTTATTTCATGATAGGATTTGCATTAAATTCGGCATTTATTAATAATTTCAGTGCACTTTACAAGGGTACCATGATAATAAAGTGAACGATATTGAAATCGCGATCTTAATTGTGCGTCGATTATCAAGAGACGCAGCAGCGTCTTGACGCCAAGTATTAAAAAAAAGTTTTACACGTGCCGATGTATCTATACAGTAAGGTGGCCTGAAAACCGTTGTATTCAAACTCTAAATCGACTTCACGCGCAAACGCGTCAAGTTATAACAAATCTGACGACATTTTTCCGATGTAATGTTATTTTTTACTTTCGAATGCATTCAGATTTATTTAGATCCATCCACGCATTGTTGAGATATCGTAATATTGCCATGATTTTTCACGCAACTTTTCTCAGCTCAAATGTTCTTCTCCCGTGTTTTCGACAAAGGGACAGATCTGCCTAGTACAGCATATAGCTTATACGCCCTTTCATATAAATCTCGTCTCAAATGTTCTTCTCCCGTGTTTCAGACAAAGGGGCATATGTGCCTAGTATAGCATATAGCTTGTACGCCCTTTCATACGAATCACAGAAAAACGATATATGTATCACATGTTCGATGCGAGCTCGTGGCTCTCTTCACTACGACGCTGCGCGGTCTCGTTGCGCGTACGTGCTCTACGTCATCAGTTGAGATAATGGGGCCGTCGCGGTGTGCGAGAGAGAGAAAGAGCGAGAGAGAGAGAGGGAGAGAGAGAGAGAGGGAGTGAGAGAGAGAGAGAGGGAGTGAGAGAGAGAGAGAGAGAGAGAGAGAGAGAGAAAGTGCACGTGGAGTTGTCAGCTGTGCACTTTTCTACCGACACTATCGGTGTCGTTAGCGAGCGACAGCCAATTGCAAGGAAGATTCTAGCGGAAAGGCGCGACTCCGATAGGCTATTTCGGTTTTGCGTCAGATGCTATGCTGATGCGCCTGTCTCTATCTGAATCTCTCAGGCACAGTGCGACACAGTGTACACATTTCCGGTGTAACCGGCCAATCCGAACAAAGGAATACAACAGAAATATGTATACTGTGTCACACTGTGCCCTGGTTGGATCAGCGATTTTTATGCTCGTTTAAAATTCACTTCCTTTAAGGCTTTAAGGAGTTGTGAACCAGTACCCGGATTGTGTAATTTTCTAGCGACGATTGTCGCTGTTGCTGGCTAGCGACAGCCAATTGCAAGGAAGGTCCAGGGGAAAGACACAACTCTCATAGGATATCGCTCGCTAACGATATTGAAAATCATCGATAGCGAATAACAAAATTCTACCACAGATATGAATGCGACAAAGGTAACGTTAATGGCTTTCACGGTAAAGCAATAGAGATACACACACAATGTAATTCACATTATGTTAACGAACGGTCGCCGGGATGTGAGAGGGATAGCACCATAGGGATCATGTGTAGGAGTAAACGAGACAGTGTTTGGTTTTGCCTTATACATCAGCATTGGGATTCTGTAGTTGCTACCGACAACTATCGGTGTCGTCAGCGAACGATAGCCTATGAGGGTCACGCCTTTCCGTTGGAATCTTCCTTGCAATTGGCTGTCGCTCGCTAACGGCACCGATAGTTGTCGGTAGTCAAGTACAGAATCCCAGCACAGTATAAGAATGTAGCCAACATAAAGGGCGAAAATCGAATTGACGAATCACAATCGAGGAGTTTTGAATACTGCGTGGGGATTGGCCAATGCTTGTGCAATTGGCTAGTTTTTACTATTCTCCGTATACCAAACCAATCGCTTCCCATGAAAAAAAGATAAGATACTGCGTAAATGAGTATAACTTCTGTGCATGAATATCAATTTAAAAATTACTACACTCGGACCCGAAAGAATTTTCTTTAAAAGATAATGAGATTTTGCAAAGCCAATTTTCAGTTCATCGGGGCAGTTCGAACTTTAAGATAAGTTGAAAATGAAATAATGTTTGCATTCATGGAGTGTAAATTATTACTGCGTAAAGATAAGGTACTGTGTAAATGAGTATAACTTCTGCGCATTAATTTCAATTGAAAAATTCCTACACTCAAGCCTAATTTCATTATATCAATGGTAGATATGATTCCCAGTATAAACTTGAAAAGTTAAAAATGGTCGCCGAGTAATCAAAAAATGTGTCCAGTCTATAAACAAAATACTTCCGACTTTAAAAATCGCTTTCTAATATCTAATGAAAAGTGAAAAGAAAAAAATAGGTATACAACATCCACACGCATCGTTTTATCAGAGATATTTGAAAGTTGTTCTTAATTTCACTCTGGATAATATGTTCTTTATTTTGATAAAATGTTGATTCAATGCTGAACTTCTATCAGGTCTTTCAAAAAAAAGTGAAATCTCCATTAAAAACTTAAAAAGTTAAAAATGGACGCCAAGTAATTAGAAAATGTGTCCAATCTAGAAACAAAAAACTTACGACTTCAAAAGTCGTTTTCTAATATCTAATAAAAAGTGAAAAGAAATCATTTCATAAATTAGCCAAGTAAACTACTACTCCTTCCGTCAATCAACCTGTCCCCTTTTGTATGGTATGCCACAAAAGTCTACTGAAAATGCTGTACAAAAACTTGGCGTGCATGGTTAAGAACAATAAGCTCGGCGAATGGGCCGCCGCCTCTTTGTGCCTGCAGTAGATCGAACCGGATCTAACGCATGTCATTTGTGTGAACATCAATCGAAACCACCACGTGTCCAGCTCCTACGAGTACGAGAGAAATACCGTCGTAAGTGATCTCGGTACACAGAGGGAGAGCGTGAAATGATGTAGCTGGGTCATTCGAGCTTTCACGGCGATTGAACGCAATGGGAGTCGGATCGGCGCGGCGGTATCATCCGAGTTGGGTACGAAAGGATTGAATGGCGTTGTACATGGAAGGTTGGCATAGGCTCAATACTCTTTTCGAGACGTTTCATGTTTCATTCTGAATACTTTAAAACATTTTTCACTCTATTCATATTATGGTTTAATAGCGTTATACATAATGATATCGAACAAAAATATTGCGACCACTGCGTTCTATTTTTCTAATAACAAAATTTGATTATTCGTTTATTCCGACTGCTTGGGCTAACATTATACAAGAAAAAGTTATTAAATCGTCATTATCTGCTTGAAAACATCCGAATAGTTGAATTCTATCGGAAATATTCAACACTGCTCTTAGGTATTCGCCATTATCCCGTTCTCCCATAATAAATCTTTTGATAGATATGGCAAAGTAAATAATCGGTTATTGTGATCAAATTTCAATTTCTTTGGTGATCGTAGGATTTCCAAGGCGTTAAATTTTGGTTAGATGTTCCAATGTGACATAAATTGAACGTTTATATCACCATATCCGAGAAAAAAATATGTTGGAACATTAAATAAATTGGTTTCTCATTAAACGAGTATGTTGTTTGTCCGGAAAGAACACCGGGCCGCCCGTCACGCCTGGATCTTCCCGGGGTTATTTGTCTTAACCATGCACGCCAAGTTTTTGTACAGCATTTTCAGTAGACTTTTGTGGCATACCATACAAAAGGGGACAGGTTGATTGGCGGAAGGAGTAGTAGTTTACTTGGCTAATTTATGAAATGATTTCTTTTCACTTTTTATTAGATATTAGAAAACGACTTTTGAAGTCATAAGTTTTTTGTTTCTAGATTGGACACATTTTCTAATTACTTGGCGTCCATTTTTAACTTTTTAAGTTTTTAATGGAGATTTTATATACTTCATGTAGCATGTCGTTTGGAATTTTATAGCAGAACGTTTTATGTGCAAATAATTCAACTATATGAAAACTTTTTACATATCGATACATATTAAAAAGGGTACCTATTCCGAATTTTTTGGAAACTTTTTAACCTGTCATTTTTTTTCAGTGTCACATTACCACCTCATCGTATTTTGTAACGAAGGTTTAATATCAGTAGATGTATTTTAAAAAATACGGTGATCTTTAGTCCGACATAGGCTGTGAATATGACGTTTTGGCCTTGTCAATGTTACGAGGAAGCGAAGCGCAAGCAGTCCTAACTTGCTGCTTATTTTCATTATTTTCTACATATATTTTAAACTATATATATCGACGGCGTAAAGCCGGCGGAGTGAATTACCTATTTTTACACATAATCGATTTGCTCCTGTGGAATTGAGCAATCAATATAATATTTGCGCTCTCTTAGACACCGAGGACTCTGAATTTGTCCCTCTATGGTACGATTAACCCTTTGCACTCGAGAGGTGACTCCAATCCCCCTCCAATTTTGTTGAAACTCATGGATATTATAGAGCATTAAAAACTAAGCGATATAATTTTTTTTTATCGGCGGAAAAACAGTTTCAAGGGGTGAAACTACGCCCTAAAGTTGCACAGGTCAAGGGGCGATTTTGCAGTGTCACATACAAGCAGTGCATCGATTTTGATGAAACAAAAATTGAAATATTTCTTATGCGAAGGAATAAAGAACCCACCAGATAATGGGAAAAAAAATACTTTAAGGGGTCGAAACACCCTTGAACACATAGGGTGCACTTCTTGCACCTTATATCGAAAACTTGCGAATCGATTGGAATGAAAGTCATACGGTTTTCTAGCGGAAATAAAACTAAAGTTCGCGTATTTCTGTATTTGTGCAAGAAAACAGTTTTAAGGGAGCAAGCTACCTCTATCTGAGTTTTTACATTCCTGTTGTCTCCTTGTCATTCCAAATGTATTTGCCGATACGAACTCTTCTCATTAAGCAAATTTAATATTTCACCTTTTTTTTCAATTAGCACGAATACTTAAGGGGTAAGAACACCCTTTTTAATAGATATTAAAAAGTTCCCTACCTACTGCCAAGAAATTTAATGGTGGAACGATTTTCTCGTTTAGATGAACTTACGCATGTACGAGAAGCATAATTAAGAGGGATTATACTATACATCATTCGCTAACACATCCTTTTTTTATATAGTGTTCCTCACTTTTTCACATATTACTGTAGGAGTATTTTTTATTATTACCATAAACACGGTGTTTATATACTCATATGATTAAATGATATTACCCATAATAAAGTGACTGGTTCTAATACAGGGACTAATTTTTCTGTGTGGATTTTCAGTTCGGAGTTACTTTTACTTAAAAACAGATGAGTTAAAATTCTTTAAAACGGAAATCTAATAGTATACGAGGTCTGTTAAAAAAGTATCGCAAATTTTGTGTTTTTTCAAAAAGTATTTATTTATTCATTAATATTTATTTTGTCCCCTTCAAAGTAATTCTCCTCGGATATAATACATTTATTCCAACGGTTTTCCCAATCCTCGAAGCACTTAAAAAAATCATTTTTTGTGATCTTGTTTAGCTCCTCCTTCGATGCCGTCTTTATCGCTTCAATCGTGAAGTAGCGTCGTCCTTTCATGTGCCTCTTCAGTTCTGGGAGCAGGAAAAAGTCACAGGGGGCCAGGTCTGGGGAATACGGTGGCTGCAGCATCATTAGAGTGTTGTTTTTGGCCGAAAATTCGCGCACAAGCAACAATGTGTGAGCAGGGGCGTTATCATAGTGCAAAAGCCAATTTTTGTTCTTCCACAAATCCGGGCGTTTATGGCGGATTGCTTCGCGCAAATTCCGCATAACTTGCAGGTAATATTCTTTATTGACTGTACGACCTTATGGCAAGAACTCATGATGTCCGACGCCCCTGCAATCGAAGAAAACTGTGAGCAAAACCTTCACATACGACCGAACTTGGCGCGCTTTTTTCGGTCTTGGCTCATGCGGCAGGTTCCATTGCGATGATTGAGCTTTGGTTTCCACGGCATAACCATAAACCCATGATTCGTCACCAGTTATGGCCCTCTGGAGCACATTTGGGTCGTCGCGGACCGAGTCCAACAGCTCCTTAGCAATGTTAACGCGACACTGTTTTTGTTCGAAATTCAGCAATTTTGGCACGAATTTTGCGGCGACCCGTCTCATGCCCAAATCATTGGTAAAAATCGAATAGCACGAGCCAGTCGATATGTTTAGTTCCTCAGCAACTTCTCTAACGGTGATTCGACAATTGGCCAATATTATTTTCTTCACTTCATCAATGTTTTCGTCTGTTGTTGATGTGCTCGGGCGTCCGGAACGCATTTCGTTGTTCGCATCTTCTCGGCCCTCTGAGAACATTTTGTACCACCGATAAACGTTGCTTTGGTCCAAGGTAGCTTCACCATATGCCACAGTCAACATTCGGAATGCGTCCGCGCACTCAATTTTGTTTTTCACACAAAATTTGATACAGATTCTTTGATCCATTTTTTGGAATAGGCAAAAATCGAAGACAAGCCAAAACACGTTCAACCAAAATAGCTGTCAACAATTAACTAAACATTCAAAATGGCCGGTTTTTTCGGCATAAGTGAGGAACATGAGTACCAACCTAACGCCACAAAAAATCGAAAATCGAATATACGTAGCCCGCGGAAATTCAAAATTCGCGATACTTTTTTAACAGACCTTGTATTTCAAGTGAATTGGTTGCTTCTTCCGAAAGGATCATATGTGTCTGAACGCTTTTGAAGTACGCATTTTATTTACATAGTTACTTTACTTTACACACGACACCATCATTTTTGTATACATGTTTATTATCTACTGTGCATTATTATCAACTTTTAACCCCAATCATGGTTCATAGGACGAACAAAAATGGTAGTCATCGAAAAAATGCTCGACGCACAACGATTTTTTACACCACGCACATTTAATAACGGGTGCATTATTACAACCTGGTACTTCACAGTGTATTTTAGAACCACCAAATCCAAATTCAACAGGGTTTGTAAAATACCCTGGTTTTTCAGTTACCTAGTTGCTTTTAAACCACGAATATTTGATAAGATTCTTATATCTTGGAATTGAAAGTTGATTATCTGTCAGAGCTTGGAGTTTGATTATATTATTGCGTAAATCTAAATTTATATCAGACTTTAATAAAACAACACTATTAATTTTACACATAAAAATCAGTCCCTATATTAGAACCAGTCACTTCATTAGGGGTAATATCATTTAATAATATATAAACACCGTGTCTATAGTAATAATAAAAAAATACCCCTACCGTGATACGTGAAAAGTGAAGAAAATTATATAAAAAAAGGATGTATTAGTGAATGATGTATAGTTTAACCACTCTTAATTATGCTTCTCGTATATGCGCAAGTTTATCTGAACACAAAAATCGTACCACCATTAAATTTCTTGGCAGTAGGTAGGAAACTTTTGAATATCTATTAAAAAGGGGCTAGAAAGGGTTGAAAGCTAGAATTCGTCTAACTGAAAAAAATGGTGAAACATTAATTTCAGCTTAATGAAAAGAGTTCGTATATGCACACACATTTGGAATAACAAGGAGACAAATGGATTGTCAAAACTCAAATAGAGGTAGTTTGCCTCGTAAAAACTGTTTTCCTGCACAAATACAAAAATACGTGAATTTTAATTTTATTTCCGCTATAAAACAGCATAATTTTGTAAGAGTAATTTTGTAACAGCATAATTCAGCCGGTTGTACCATGTGACGGCTGTATTTTTTCGCTTTTTTTTGTGATTTTTTTCTAACGAACCATGAAAATAAAGCATCTTGGAATTTTTACAATATATTTATTAACACTTATACAGTCACTCAGAATTTTTTGAAGCCAAAATATACATTGGAATCAACTTTACAGCGTTCGAAAAACACACATATGAAAAATAAGTAGGTTGACGGCTGACATGATTCTGGCTATTGTGTTCATCTGAAATCAAAAATTGAAATGGCATTTTAATCTGTAGACCTATGACTATAGCCGGAACTATGACTTAAGGGGGTCGTTCCGTGTGAGTCGAAAATCATTACAAAAATCGGAATTAAATCTTCAGAACCGTGCCAAAAATCTATTTTGCAATGTTTCCAATTAATCTTAGTAGTGTTACGTCCCAATAGGTGAAAAGGGGGAAACGTAGTGAGTCCAGGATATGGGGTTGCCTCTTATTAAGACCGCAATGTGCCGGTCAGGGATCGAGGCACAGCGAGGGCGATCGTTGATTAAAGAATTGTATTGTATTTGATAAAGGTTAGGCGTAGAGTGTTGTTTGAAATAAGAACTCGTCGAACCGTGTTTACTTTTTAACAAATAACAAGCATTTATTTTGTTCACTTTTCAGTATTACGGAGATTTAAATTTTTCACAGTTCCCAGTTTACAAATTTTGGATTTGCACTCTAACGTTTTTAATGTTCACAATTTTGGTTCAACAAGTTTGATTCACATTTGCGTTTTAACGATTACAATTCCGCACCTTTACGATACTCGTAGTGTTATAAGTTTTGTTGTAAAAAAAAAAAGAAATAATGATTTCAACTTCGCAGTGCGAAGGTAATTCTGATTGCACATTTCGATAGAAGAATGTCCTGAAGGAGTTCGTGATTTATTTTATAATTTTATAATTATAGTTGTCATTCGATAATTCATCGCGTAGGCGTTGTTTTAATTTTGCGGCACGTTGGTCGTGCATGCTTTACACTAGTCGCAATTATGCGTTCGCGATACTGATTCGTCAATTCTTTAACGTCACCGGGCACTGTCGCTAGGAGCAGTGTTAAGAAAAAGCCCTATGAAGATCCGCCTCTTGATCGTCGCTAGGAGCGATCTCGACGAGCTCGGTCTCTGAAAGCGATTGGCGCGTACGTTATTAGCGACGTCAGTTTCAGATGGTTTTTATTTCACAAACGCCAGTCGGCGAATTATCACTGGGTATTGGTACGAGAATTATCGTGGAACCTTTGATTTTATGATTTATATTTTTAATAATTAAAAAAAATGGAGTTTCAACGTGGTCGATCATACTGGTCGACCCACGGGGTGAAAACTACCGAACTTTTATTTTAACGTGGTCGATCATACTGATCGACTTATTTATATACTATATTTAAACTACTATACTATACTACTATATTTAGACTATATTTAAAATAAAAGTTAAACTAAAAGTTCGATCATACTGATCGACCACGGCGTAACCCGATTATTATTTGAGCCTGACCATCGTGTCACCAGCTCTCCAACAAGACTACTACTTTTATTTTATATTTCGGAACGAAACTCATATTCTAACATGGTCGACTATACCGGTCGATCCACGGAGTAACCAGGATTAATATTCGAGGTTGACCATCGTGGTCAAGCTCCCGTGAAGGACTAACTTACTTCTAATTTGTCCTAATCAAAAAGCGCATTTTAATTTTGCGTATGAAGTGGGAGATGCCGGCGCGTCGAGGATGTTTCGTTCCCACACGCCTCGACATCTTCATTATCAGGAAATTTTGCTTGGCTAAGATGTCAGCAGAATCCTGCCTCGGACATAAGCCTTTGTCGTGGGAACGCGTACAGTGTTGAGAACGCTGACTTTTGAGTCAGCGTCTAGACTACATCCTATGATAGGCGCGTTTCAGCTTTCAAAAAGAATTTTCAAGCGTGTGAACCGGTCGCTCGACCGTTTTGTGCCATAAGGGCCTATCTATATACTTACCCGAGGATTCCGGAAATCCGAGCGATTTTTGAAATTTTAAATTCGTGAGAAAAATAAATGAAAAATTGAAAGATGAAACGACCAATGGGATTTCCCAATGATTTGAAACCCCGGACGTTACAGTAGCCTAATAATAGGGTCAAAGATGTTGAAATCGCAATCTCAATTGTGCGTTAATTATTTCATATTTCATGCAGCATGTCGTTTGACATTTTAGAGCTGACCGTGTTGTGTGCACATAATTCAATTATATGAATAAGGAGACGCGAGTAGACACATTCTAACAGTAGAGGTGACAGATCAGGTATTGCTGATCGTTGGGGCCCGAAAGTTCGTGACAGCCCTTCCCGTGACAGGATTCGTCGTGGCAAGATTTGAAACACTCGAAAAAGTGAGCGACAGTCAACTTTTTTACGGACTTCGAAATTTTTCGAGGCTCTAAATGATTTCACGTAATGGGAAGTTGTAAAAAATTTGGTAGGAAGGGACATACAAAAAATTCACATCCGTAAGACATGAATTGCGACTACGTGTGACTTTGAAAACTTTTCCATTACGGGACATAGAAACCGACTTTCGTCTTTTTGAAGATTTTCGAACACTCACGGTTAATTAAGATTCAAATTCCGATAGATGCTCATTATTTTTTCGACGTTTGTTTTAAAGTCGCCAAAAAGACGAAAATATATGGTACAAAGACCTACAGACTTGAAAATTTTCTATGTACGTAGAGTCAACATTTTTCCCACGAGTCCCACGATGGAAAAATGTTCAAAGTGGTAAGTAGTTGAAATTTACTGACGGCAGTGAATCCACGGTCGGTGCGCGGCTTCAGCGATCTCCCATGTTAAGCAGTATTGCTCGGGGTCAGTACTGGGATGGGTGATCGCTTAGCCGTGCACCAGCTTGTGCGTCGACTACTGAGCGGGAGGCAGTTTTTCTGAGTTTGTGATGGTTATACAACTGAGTCAAAACAATAAGTCGTCTGTATCGACACAGGTTCTCCGCAGTTTCCCTGTGTCTATGGCAAATGCGATACAGTGCACCTAAGACGTCTGCGGACGCAATGGATGTTAGGTTAACTTAGCGAAGTGGGGGTACGGAGTGATAGGGGGAAAATGGAAAAAATGGAATTGGGAAGGGTCATACGTAAAAATTCGAAAGGGTATTTGTTGGAACACACAATAATAAATAAAAAATCGTCGAAATTTTTCTAATAAGTCCTATGGATGTACATTTTTTCTGTCCCTTCCAATCGAATTTTGTAGAACTTTCTATAACGTGAAATTCAGAATCGCGAAAATGTTCAAAGTCCCCCAAAACGTTGAACGTCGTTCATTTTTTCCGAGTCCTTTCAATCTTGCCGTGACGAATACTGCATGCACCTGCGGGCGCTACCGACCGTCCCTATTTCCAAAGCTGCAACGTTTATTGCCAAATGTTTTGTTTGAATCTTTCCTCTAAATTGTCATGGTAATCGTATAATACATCCCCCGGTAAATATACTCGTCGAGCAATGGGTACCCACTTCCGATGGCCTTTGGAATAGGTCCATTCGACGCGTTTTCGCACGAAAAATAACTTTTTCCTTTGAGAAAATTGACGGCCGTTATTTATTTAAAAAATATTAACAAATAAAGTCAATAGTTTATATAACTATTTTCCTTATATATTAGTCCCAATCCTGCACATACCAGGGGTGTTAGTTGAAATTTGCCGGTTTTTTCGATAAAGAAAACACTTAATTTTCAGAGGAATCTCAAAATTTCTTTACTCAAAGTATTGACCAATAGTTTCTACACATTTCGCCCATCTCTCAGGCAAATTATGGATACCATCCCAAAAAAACTTTTTCTCTTTCGAGGTAAACCATTCGACGAGCCATTTTTCGACTTCTTCAAAATTAGCGAAGCACTGCTCTGCAAGGGAGTGTCCCATCGATGCGAAAAGGTGATAGTCGGACGGGGCAAGGTCTGGAGAGTACGGCGGGTGTGATAATATTTCCCAATTAAGTGTTTTTAATGTGTCTTTCACCAGTTTAGCGGTATGAGACGGCGCGTTGTCATGTTGCAAGATAAGTTTGCCATGTCTTCGGGCCCATTCCGGCCGTTTTTCGATCAACGCATAATTCAAATTGATCATTTGTTGTCGGTAGCGATCCTTGTTCACCGTTTCACCAGGTTTTAACAACTCGTAGTACACCACACCACACTGGTCCCACTAAACACAGAGCATTGTCTTACGGCCAAAGCGATTTGGCCTTGCAATCGATGGGCCGGCTTCACCAGGTGAAAGCCATGATTTTTTTCGCTTCGGGTTCTCAAAATAAATCCACCTTTCGTCCCCCGTGACAATTCGATGCAGAAAAGATTTCCTTTCGAATCGTTGAAGCAGCATTTCACAAACGGTTTTTCGATTTTCCATTTGTCTATCGTTCAGCTGGTGTGGCACCCATTTTCCATACTTTTGGATCTTTCCCATGGCTTTTAAGCGTTGGCAAATTGCTCCTCGAGTCACATTTAGTGTTTCTGCCAATTTTTGTTGCGATTGGGTTGGATCAACATCCAATAACGCCTGCAATTCCTCGTCTTCGAACTTTTTCGCTGCACCAGGATGTTCATTGTCTGTCAAATCGAAATCTCCACTTTTAAATTGACGAAACCATGTCTCACACGTTCTAATCACTGGAGCTTGTTCACCATAAGTTTTTACCAGCAACCGGTGAGTTTCAGCGGCTTTTTTCTTTTGATGAAATAAGAAAAGCAACGAATGCCGCAAATGCGATTTACTTGGAACAAACTCGACATATTCACTGAGGTAAACAAATGTGACGCTATTATTTTGGCGGAATGTGACTTGCGTATTTTTGTAGGTTAATGTCAATAGAAAAAAAATGACATACATGCCAAATCATAGAAATGTATAAATATTGCTAGCGACATCTACTGGTAAAACCGGCAAACTTCAACTAACACCCCTGGTATGTTGTTAAGAATACCCCTCTGAGTAACATAGAAAAAGTTTTATCCATCGCTCATTGTTTGTTATAAACTTATTAACAAAAGAAGTTTCATGAATCGAACATGAAATACTTGTACTAGGATGGCGAACAGTACACGTATGAGCGAGGGGGCTGCGCCTCCCTGCACCCCCCACACGCCAACCCAAAAACAACCCAACAACTCAACAACTCAAATAACCCACACAAGCCAAGGGGTTGTGTGTGTGCGGGTTACCGTTTTACTTACCCCTTCCATAAAGTTATGAATTAAAGTGATAATATCCAAAGCAGGTATTGCCAAGTATATACCGTATCCTAATTAAACATTGTTGCTTTTGTCATCATAAACTGACTATATTTAAGTTCAGAATCGAAATTCTAAACCATAAAAACATGTTCGATGTGTAAAACTAAAAAAAAAATAATAACAATTATTTTTCACACAAAAAAAATAAAAAAAATGAAAAGTACTTAGTTAGTTCTTAACCTTTTCCGACTATCTATATATACCAATTATTTTATATTTTATATTATGTAACTAAGGGTTGACACACTGAATGTAATTACATGTAGGATAAAAAAACCGATCTCGATAAGTACTTTTTATATTTTGGGTTTTGTTTACGTTAAAAAAAATTTGTTTACATTTTTCATTGTTTGGATTTTTTTCACATTTTATACATCGAACATGTTTGTTCGGGTTTTGAATGTCGACTTCTAACTCAAATATAATCAGTGTGTGATTAAAAACGTAACGATATTTAATTCGGAAACTATACGTATTTGGCAATGCCTGCTTTGGATATTATCAATTTATTGACCAACCATTTGGAAGGGAAGGTAAAACTAATATACTTTTGTAAATGTACTTATCTCAAAGTTTTTTACACCATTTCTGGCGTTTTTGGGAGGATTTGTCAACGTTACGTAAAGTATTTGTCATTGCTGATAATTAACACACAAAACAATAAAACTTCCATGGTATCATTGTGCTTAAGAAAGTAAAAAAAACCCTTAAATTTAGACATTTGCATATCAGTGCACACAATATTCCTATTTTGACAAAGCATTTTCCATAGAGTAAATGAGAAAGCGTCCCACTCTCTTGGCTTTCCGATACAGAGAATTGTTTAAATATGGATTAAGGGATAACACTACTCTAGCGGCAGAAAACAAGGCCTAACTTTGACCATTTATTTTGGAAGTATGAAAAAAAGAATAGGATTTCCTCTCAGAGGGTTTATTTAACAAATATTGAAGTACAAAAAAACATCTTTTCATTATCATTTTGATAGAAAATGGCAGCGACAGAGCCCATCTTGAAAATCGTCTTTCTTTAAAACACCTTCACGGGAGGACGGTTTTTTCGTAAAGTATAAGACCCGGAACAAGAAACCGCAAAATTTTATAATTTACATACCATTGACGATGGGACTACGTAGGGTTTTTTTTTAATTACAGTTTGTAGAAATGGCGCACCTTTGAAAAAGTCAATCCATTTTATTTTTTTAATTTTTTTGCCAAAAAAATAAGCAGTAAATTGTTTATAAACAAAAAAGTTTACGTTAAATTAAAATACGGCTACGTACTCCGATAATGTCGTTGAAGTTACGAACGTTCTTGCAACAAAAAAAATTTCTTTTTAAATTGACGGCACTTACTCGTCGTATGTGCGGGAGTATATATTCGCACAAAAAATACATGATTTAGCCTGCTAATAGGCTTCAACGCCGATAAAATGAGACTCTGAGTCGGTTTTGTTGAAAAAAAAAATATTTCGTCCAATTCGAAGGTCGTGTTCTCTTTGATAATAAATCGTGATGACTTTTACGACCCTCTAGTATGTGAAAAAAAATATAAACCGAATTATATCGGAAAGGAAACTTGAGGAGCGGTGGTCAGAGCGACCCCATTCTAGACCAACTCTTGTAAAAAATCTTTCGTCCAATTCGAAGGTCGTGTTCTCTTTGATAATAATTCGTGATAACTTTTACGACCCTCTAGTGTGTGTAAAAAAATCCAAACCGGAATATATCGAAAAGGAAACTTGAGGAGCGGTGGTCAGAGCGACCCCATTCTAGACCAACTCTTGTAAAAAATCTTTCGTCCAATTCGAAGGTCGTGTTCTCTTTGATAATAATTCGTGATGACTTTTATGACCCTCTAGTATGTGAAAAAATATATAAACCGAAATATATCGGAAAGGAAACTTGAGGAGCGGTGGTAAGAGCGACCCGATTCTAGACCAACTCTTGTAAAAAATCTTTCGTCCAATTCGAAGGTCGTGTTCTCTTTAATAATAATTCGTGATGACTTTTACGAACCTCTAGTGTGTGAAAAAAAATATAAACCAAAATATATCGGAAAGGAAACTTGAGGAGCGGTGGTCAGAGCGACCCCATTCTAGACCAACTCTTGTAAAAAATCTTTCGTCCAATTCGAAGGTCGTGTTCTCTTTGATAATAATTCGTGATGACTTTTATGACCCTCTAGTATGTGAAAAAAAATATAAACCGAAATATATCGGAATGGAAACTTGAGGAGCGGTGGTCAGAGCGACCCCATTCTAGACCAACTCTTGTAAATAATCTTTCGTCCAATTCGAAGGTCGTGTTCTCTTTGATAATAATTCGTGATGACTTTTACGACCCTCTAGTGTGTGAAAAAATATATAAACCGGAATATATCGAAAAGGAAACTTGAGGAGCGGTGGTCAGAGCGACCCCATTCTAGACCAACTCTTGTAAAAAATCTTTCGTCCAATTCGAAGGTCGTGTTCTCTTTGATAATAAATCGTGATGACTTTTACGACCCTCTAGTATGTGAAAAAAAATATAAACCGAATTATATCGGAAAGGAAACTTGAGGAGCGGTGGTCAGAGCGACCCCATTCTAGACCAACTCTTGTAAAAAATCTTTCGTCCAATTCGAAGGTCGTGTTCTCTTTGATAATAATTCGTGATAACTTTTACGACCCTCTAGTGTGTGTAAAAAAATCCAAACCGGAATATATCGAAAAGGAAACTTGAGGAGCGGTGGTCAGAGCGACCCCATTCTAGACCAACTCTTGTAAAAAATCTTTCGTCCAATTCGAAGGTCGTGTTCTCTTTGATAATAATTCGTGATGACTTTTATGACCCTCTAGTATGTGAAAAAATATATAAACCGAAATATATCGGAAAGGAAACTTGAGGAGCGGTGGTAAGAGCGACCCGATTCTAGACCAACTCTTGTAAAAAATCTTTCGTCCAATTCGAAGGTCGTGTTCTCTTTAATAATAATTCGTGATGACTTTTACGAACCTCTAGTGTGTGAAAAAAAATATAAACCAAAATATATCGGAAAGGAAACTTGAGGAGCGGTGGTCAGAGCGACCCCATTCTAGACCAACTCTTGTAAAAAATCTTTCGTCCAATTCGAAGGTCGTGTTCTCTTTGATAATAATTCGTGATGACTTTTATGACCCTCTAGTATGTGAAAAAAAATATAAACCGAAATATATCGGAATGGAAACTTGAGGAGCGGTGGTAAGAGCGACCCGATTCTAGACCAACTCTTGTAAAAAATCTTTCGTCCAATTCGAAGGTCGTGTTCTCTTTGATAATAATTCGTGATGACTTTTATGACCCCCTAGTAAGTGAAAAAAAATATAAACCGAAATATATCGGAAAGGAAACTTGAGGAGCGGTGGTAAGAGCGACCCCATTCTAGACCAACTCTTGTAAGAAATCTCTCGTCCAATTCGAAGGTCGTGTTCTGTTTGATAATAATTCGTGATGACTTTTACGACCCTCTAGTGTGTGAAAAAATATATAAACCGGAATATATCGAAAAGGAAACTTGAGGAGCGGTGGTCAGAGCGACCCCATTCTAGACCAACTCTTGTAAAAAATCTTTCGTCCAATTCGAAGGTCGTGTTCTCTTTGATAATAATTCGTGATGACTTTTACGACCCTCTAGTGTGTGAAAAAATATATAAACCGGAATATATCGAAAAGGAAACTTGAGGAGCGGTGGTCAGAGCGACCCCATTCTAGACCAACTCTTGTAAAAAATCTTTCGTCCAATTCGAAGGTCGTGTTCTCTTTGATAATAATTCGTGATGACTTTTATGACCCTCTAGAATGTGAAAAAAATATATAAACCGAAATATATCGGAAAGGAAACTTGAGGAGCGGTGGTAAGAGCGACCCGATTCTAGACCAACTCTTGTAAAAAATCTTTCGTCCAATTCGAAGGTCGTGTTCTCTTTGGTAATAATTCCTGATGACTTTTATGACCGTCTAGTATGTGAAAAAATATATAAACCGAAATATATCGGAAAGGAAACTTGAGAAGCGGTGGTCAGAGCGACCCCATTCTAGACCAACTCTTGTAAAAAATCTTTCGTCCAATTCGAAGGTCGTGTTCTCTTTGATAATAATTCGTGATGACTTTTATGACTCTCTAGTATGTGAAAAAAAATATAAACCGAAATATATCGGAAAGGAAACTTGAGGAGCGGTGGTCAGAGCGACCCCATTCTAGACCAACTCTTGTAAAAAATCATTCGTCCAATTCGAAGGTCGTGTTCTCTTTGATAATAATTCGTGATGACTTTCATGACCCTCTAGTATGTGAAAAAAAATATAAACCGAAATATATCGGAAAGGAAACTTGAGGAGCGGTGGTCAGAGCGACCCGATTCTAGACTAACTCTTGTAAAAAATCTTTCGTCCAATTCGAAGGTCGTGTTCTCTTTGATAATAATTCGTGATTACTTTTATGACCCTCTAGTATGTGAAAAAATATATAAACCGAAATATATCGGAAAGGAAACTTGAGGAGCGGTGGTCAGAGCGACCCCATTCTAGACCAACTCTTCTATAAAATCTTTCGTCCAATTCGAAGGTCGTGTTCTCTTTGATAATAATTAATGATGACTTTTATGATCCTCTAGTATCTGAAATAAAATATAAACCGAAATATATCGGAAAGGAAACTTGAGGAGCGGTGGTCAGAGCGACCCCATTCTAGACCAACTCTTGTAAAAAATCTTCCGTCCAATTCGAAGGTCGTGTTCTCTTTGATAATAATTCGAATATATCGATTGGACGAAAGATTTTTTACAAGAGTTGGTCTAGAATGGGGTCGCTCTGACCACCGCTCCTCAACTTTCCTTTCCGATATATTTCCGTTTATATTTTTTTTCACATACTAGAGGGTCATAAAAGTCATCACGAATTATTATCGAAGAGAACACGACCTTCGAATTGGACGAAAGAGTTTTTACAAGAGTTGGTCTAGAATGGGGTCGCTCTGACCACGGCTCCTCAAGTTTCCTTTCCGATATATTTTGGTTTTTTTTTTTTTCACACACTAAAGGGTCGTAAAAGTCATCACGATTCATTATCAAAGAGAACACGACCTTCGAATTGGACGAAAGATTGTTTACAAGAGTTGGTCTAGAATGGGGTCGCTCTGACCACCGCTCCTCAAGTTTCCTTTCCGATATATTTCGGTTTATAATTTCTTTCACATACTACAGTGTCATAAAAATCATCACGAATTATTATCAAAGAGAACACGACCTTCGAATTGGACCAAAGATTTTTTACAAGATTTGGTCTAGAATGGGGTCGCTCTGACCACCGCTCCTCAAGTTTCCTTTCCGATATATTTCGGTTTATATATTTTTTCACATTCTAGAGAGTCATAAAAGTCATCACGAATTATTATCAAAGAGAACACGACCTTCGAATTGGACGAAAGATTTTTTACAAGAGTTGGTTTAGAATCGGGTCGCTCTGACCACCGCTCCTCAAGTTTCCTTTCCGATATATTTCAGTTTATATTTTTTTCCACACACTAGAGGGTCGTAAAAGTGATCACGAATTATTATCAAAGAGAACACGACCTTCGAATTGGACGAAAGATTTTTTACAAGAGTTGGTCTAGAATGGGGTCGTTCTGACCACCGCTCCTCAAGTTTCCTTTCCGATATATTTCGGTTTATATTTTTTTTTACATACTAGAGGGTCGTAAAAGTCATCACGATATATTATCAAAGAGAACACGACCTTCGAATTGGACGAAAGATTTTTTACAAGAGTTGGTCAAGAATGGGGTCCCTCTGACCACCGCTCCCCAAGTTTCCTTTTCGATATATTTCGGTTTATATTTTTTTTCACACACTGTAGGATCGTAAAAGTTATCACGAATTATTATCAAAGAGAACACGACCTTCGAATTGGACTAAAGATTTTTTACAAGAGTTGGTCTAGAATGGGGTCGCTCTGACCACCGCTACTCAAGTTTCCTTTCCGATATATTTCGGTTTATATTTTTTTCACGTACTAGAGGGTCGTAAAAGTCATCACGATTTATTATCAAAGAGAACACGACCTTCGAATTGGACGAAATATTTTTTTTTCAACAAAACCGACTCAGAGTCTCATTTTGTCGGCGTTCAAGCCTGTAAGCAGGCTAAATCATGTGTTTTTTGTGCGAATTTATACTCCCGCAAATACGACGAGTAAGTGCCGTCAATTTAAAAAAAAAATTTTTTTTTTGTTGCAAGAACGTTCGTAACTTCAACGACAGACTCCGATAGACAATGTAATTGTGAAGATACTATGGAAATTTGAAATGGATCCGTGCAATGGTGTTCAGGTACTACGTCATCCCATTTTGAAAAAATTGGTTTCGAGAAAAACGCGATTTATGCACTAGACCATGGTGCGCGCGCGGTACAAGGGTGTATTTTTCATGATTTTTTTCGAGCAGACGATGAATGGTTTTTTTTCATTGATACTAATATTCAATATATATATATATATATATATATCACGAAGCGGCGTACACCGCAAACTATTCTTAAGATTCGAATAAAAAAATTTGTATAGTGTCTTTTATATATATATATACTAGGGGGGCCCTGCCCCCCTGCGCGCTTCGCGCGCCTCCCCCCCCCCCCCCCCGCCAACGCCGCCACCCACGCCTCCCCGCCCCCGCTCGATCCCCTCACCCAGCCTACTCGATCCCGCTCGCTCTCCTCAACTCTTGTACACGGCGGCGGCGGTGAAATATTTATATAATATAGAGAGATAGAATACAAATTTTTTTATTCGAATCTTAAGAATAGTTTGCGGTGTACGCCGCTTCGAAAAGGACACTCCATAGGACACTTTATAGCATCATGTAGGGGAATTTCGATATCTAAAAAAAATGGCGGACCAACGAATTTCATTTCCCATTTTCACAGAAAATTTGCATCGTTTATGAAAAAAAAATAGAAGGGGGCCCTTTATAAAAAAATCTCTACGTGGTGCCATAGAGATTGGGTTTTCGAACATTTTAAGACTTGGTACATGCAAATCGGATGAATAGTTTTTTAAATATGTTGTCAACCAGGTCGAAAAACGTAGTTTCAAGAATAACGCGTTCAAAGTATTGCTGAAGGATAATTCAACATACGAGTACAAACTAAATTTTATATCTATATATTTTTTTGTTTCTTACCATCAGTCAGCTAGTCCTGGACCATAGTACAGTTCCTGAGCATACAGAGACTTATCATTTTTTCTGTGTTTTGCACGCAGACGAACCTCATGCGTGTTTTTTTCGGCTTCGCGTTCGGCGTCGCATATCCGCTTCTCATCAATGTTTAGACAATATTGGTAGAGTGCTTCACTAATTTTCAATATCTCCAATACATTAATGAGGCCAATATGACCATTGTTGAAAAGTATTGAAGCAATATTAGCAGCAGTTTCAACTGTGGGTCTGCCGCTCCACGACGTCTTTGGCACACATTTCCTTATAACAGAGTTCAAACACTCGTTGTGATTCTGCTAAAACGCGCCTAAACATCGTTGAAGAAACTCGTCTTTACTAAAGTCCGCGTATTTCGGTTTTATTGCCTCAATGACATTTGCATTTGGCCAGGTAGCAAACCCGTCTAACAGCCGCACGTCTGCCGCTCGGCGCGGTCGTGCACTTGGAACGATTTCACATAAGATGCTGTATCTCCGTCAATTTTACGAATTTCTTTACAAAATTTGGTGAAAGCATTCTTAACAATTGCATCTTTCAGAAAATGAAAAAAAATGTTTACCGTGGTCTGGTGCTTTAAAGTCGCGCTCGTGCTCAGCGCGCTCCGACGTGCTGCGGCAAAATCGATAATTGAACCTTTAAGGGACAACACCACTGTGACCCCCTGTTTTTTTTTACATTTTTCAAGAATTTTTTTTTGTGGGAAAAAAAGAGATATTCGAAAATTTTTTTTGGGTTTTGTTCCTTGTTTATTAATGTATCAAAAAACATTTTTTTCACATTTTTCACGCCGCTTGGTGGGGCTGGGGAACCTCTCGCGTCAGGTGCTGTCATCTCCGCAGTGGTTCGCGGCACGCAGCAGAACTCTCTTCAACGTCGATCTGAAAAAAAATACCAAGTGTTTTCGTTAATAATATGATATTTTGAAAAGAACTACATAGGGATTGGGAAAAATATTGTTTTAAAAAAAATAGGCACGCCTTTGAAATTAAAGAATGATTTTTGAGCAAAATTTCTCGTCGAAAATAGGCTATAACCTTTATAATTATTGAGATATCGAAAATCCTATGTACTTCTCTAGATAATCTACCTTTATTGATACAGTAAAAATTTGAAGTCGATCGGATAAAAATTGCTCGAGTTCTGCTGCATGCCGCACTCAAAAAAGTGGTTTTGAGAAAAACGAGTTCAAAGTTTTAGGTTTGTTAATTTATGTTATAAATTGAAAAAAAATTATTTACCTTCAATCAGCGATGCCGGCACCATATAGCTGGCCTTCAAGAAGCAAATCGTTGTCTCCTGATTCTTTCCTCGAACTTGTTAAGGCTTTTCTCGCTTCTTTTTCAGCGTCTGTGAGCGAGCGCTCCGCGAGCTGGACCGCGCTGCGTCGGTCTCAACGCAAAAGTTGAAACAATTTGGGCCGATAGTTATCCGCAACGTCTCCAGTACTTTCATGAGACTTCTCAGGCCATCATTGAACACTAATACCGCGATATCAGTTGCAATATCAATGATTCTTTTGCTTCCGAACTGGCACTTGGGGACTATTGCCCAAATTGATTTATTGTAACTTTCGTTATTGTTTTGCGTATAGCCGCCCAAACAACGCTGCAGCAAATCGTCCCTGCTCAAATTTTCGAAGATTGGCTGAATTGCCTCCAATGTTTCCTGAGGAAGAGGCGGTTTATGGCGATATTTAGAAATATCACCATTTGCGGCCGCGCGCTGCCACGAACACCACGGCTCGGCTCCTTCCGGGCAATCGTCAAGTTGTGGCTCACTGTCTGTGAACATTTTATGTTTGATAGTTGCCCTTTGATAGTTGCTTGATAGTTGCCTTCCTCATTTTGTCAACATCATCGCTGTTCCTCCGAATAGCCAAGCCGTAATATGTGCTCAACTCGTCAATCAATTTTCCGGTGAGCTTTCCTCTGCCAGACAATCCTTCTTTTTTTTCACGATTTTGCGGAGGCGCGTCCCCATACGTTTTTGGACATGATCGATGCACTCTTTTTTTTTATCTCGAAACCGTCGTATGGATCGTATTCGATATGCCCAGAAACGTTTTAGAATCGCCGTCACCAATATAATATTTATACTTTGTGCCATAGAGCTCTTCAGACCGTTGAAACATTTCGATAGCTGCGTCGACTTCCGTTTTTCCGGAGGAGCCGCTATGGTTCGCCTGGCACTCATCGTCATGGGTAGCTTTCCATTCCCAGTACTCCGCGGTGTTTTCTTTTTTTTCCCAATGCTCGCAAGCTTTGCAGTATTTCGATTTAACCATAACGTCAATCACTTTTTTAGTGTACCAGCCGATTAGCGATGTTATACCGAAAAGCGAGCTGAAACCGCGCTTTCGCCACGATCCGTCGCCTGAAACGATAATTCCGTCCGCCACCCCATTTTCCAACGAAATTCTCTGCTCCTCAAGTGCAGCCTTTTTTTGGCTCATTGCGCTCACCGCTATAGTGGCAATCAAAATCGAATTTATGATTCGATCGTAAAAAGACTGAAACATGGGGCGCGGTAGGTCCATGAATGCACAAAATTTCATCAGGCCATTCAAACCGACGCCAAGAAGACGCATACTGAATACGATCCGACGATTTATTTCGTATGCATTGTCAATCATACGACACGAATTGATTAACACTTTTTCACAATGGCCGCAATCGACCTCGATTTTGAACCCGAGTCCGCGCAAACTTTTTTCGGTGAATTTTATGTCACGATCACACACTTTACATTTCACTAACGTGGATATAATGTTCAATGCAGTGAAAAGTTGTACTATACGATAACTGAAATCGTTAGTAACACCGACCTCTAAATCGTCCGATGATTTTAACTTTTTCGCCGACGTGCTCCCATGCTCTGCAGAACTGTTTTCGGAGCTATAACGGTTCGGAGGTTTTCGATTCGAAATTTTCGATCGACTCCTCGTCACATAGCTCTGTTTTGTTCCTTTTTTCCCCGTATACACTTTCTTATCCTCCATTTCAACTTGAAAATAATAATTTGGAGCGTTTGATATTCACAAACTAAACGATTCGGAGCGATTAGACCCGAATAGCGTCGCTTCTATTCGCAAACTGACGCTATCCCTATACCTGCCATGGAATTTTTTCAATTGTCGCCACCTAGTGCTATTTTTCGAAACTATATTTATAACAATAGTTAACCGGCTAACAATGGCCGGTTTTTGTGAAGGGAGCCAAAAGAATACCTGAGGCGGGAAGAATACCTGGCGACCCTAAGGCGCCCAGCTGCGCGGGACCCCGAGCGTCGCGGACCGCTGCACCGCTCCACAAAATATTCAATATCTACGAAAATAATAATTTTTTCGACCTGGGTCCAACGGCATTTCAATCTTAAAAGTATGTTAGATTTTTTAAAATGGTTTTCAAAAAATCGATTTTTTGAAGCCGTCACAGTGGTGTTGTCCCTCAAAAAAAAATTTTCACTATAGAACCAACACCGCATACTGTTTTTATGGTCCTAAAGTTTTATTTAAGCAATACAAAATCCATTTTTCCAAAATCTGGTGTTATCCCTTAATAGTGATGTGGGAAGGTTGTGGGACCTCCGAATATACGAGGATGACCTTTCGTACTTTCATTAAACTCGATTGATGATTCTCATCTTTATGATTTAATAGGTTAGTTTATTAATGCATTCCGACAAATGATTAGCTGTATTTGATAGATGTCCTAAGTCAGATTGTTATAATTCAGAGAATTTTCTCAAAAGTTATTACTCTGTGAGTATGGCTGGAAAGTATGTGTATAGATATAATTTAAGTCCTGAGTGTCAAATAGAAATAACTACGCATAGTAAAAACTCGTAACTGTGACATTCATACCTAACCGGATCTGACATGCAGAAACAAAACAACCATACAACAGGTGACAAGTCGTCAGTTATAGAACCCCTAATAACATAAGACCTCGTCATGAGTGATATCGTGAAATCGTGGAATTGCAAGTCAATTTAGAATCCAAACCAAAACCTTCTCACCGTCGTCGAGAATATTCGGATTCCCAATTAGCTGATCCTTCATTCGTATACATTCCTTTTAGCGATTGGTTGAATTCCGGCGACTTTGCGAGATGAATTATCATATTTGAATGAATGGGTACCTAACAAAAAAAGTCCCGTGTTCAATCGATATAAACTGATGTTACGATGAAAATAAGACGTAATAGTGCGCAGTTATTTTTCTACATCACATGCAGAATGGAAAAGTCAAACTCCGGGATTTGATTCCAACAGTGCTTTCAGCTTTGTCGCATGACATTTTTTAACTCCATGCCCGAATGACAAATTGTTAATCATATTTGTAAACATAGACGAAAATATGTAACATTCAAAATTAGCCGGCTCAACCTCCTAAACTTATTTAATTTTTTTGTGAATTTTTGGAGTTATGTATCTTATCACTGGCAATCGTTTGACTTCACGTCTTAATTTTGTTGTATATTTTTTAATTGTTGCTATTGCATATAATAGACTCTTCAAAAAATATTTTTTTTATTAATGCCGGGTTAGAATCATAATGATATCAACGTATGTTAATAATTCGTTTACCCATGTAATGAAATGATATTATTGGATTATGGAAGCCGGTTGTGAAATAAAACACAATATTTAAGCAGAGCAATTATCCTTTTATTAATTACTGATACCGTACTGATCGACGGAGTGGCCAATAGAGTGACTCAAACTCAAAGAACAAATAGGCCCTGTGCGTCGATCTCTTATTTTTTTTATCATTTGTATATACTATTGTAAACAGTTTTATGAACCTTTCGAGAAAGACCTTATGCATTCTCTTTCTTAATTTGTACGTATATCAAATACATTCTTATATGTATTACTAGATCATTTTTGCTCATATTCCAATACTCCTACTAAAAAATAATCTATTTATATTAATATCGGATTTTGCTGCGAGGATTAGGAAAACCCCCATATTAATAAAAACCCAATCACACCAGTAGTAATTAATATTATTGTAAATCATGAATGCGTAAAGTTATAATTCTTTTAGACCCATTTGTTTCCGGATTTTCAAGAATTGAACTGCTGGTAGTGGCTTCGTAAACACATCCGCTAACTGTTGACCTATTGGAATATGTTTTTATGTTATTATTTTTTGTTCAACTTTTTCTCTTGAAAAGTGATACTTTACATCGATATATTTTGATCGTTTATGATCTGTGGGATTGTTGGCTATTCCAATACACCCATTATTATCTTTGTAAATAACGATGGGAGTCGATATGTTTAAATGAATACTGATTAATACAGATTTTAACCAGCAAGCCTCTTTTATACCTTCATAAAGTGCCATGTATTCGGCTTCTGTAGAAGATGTGACTACTGAATTTTGGCTTCTACTATTCCAAGATATCGTATTCTTATTGAATAGTTAGAATAAAAATCCAGATGTACTTTTATAATCGAGTCCATCACTTGCCCAATCGGAATCGACAAAGCCAACTAGCATGTGTTGATAATCATTTCTTTTATAAATCAATTTTAGTTTCAACGATCCTTTAACATTTCTTAAGACCCTTTTGAAACTTTGCCATAATTCTTTATTATTTTTATTTTCGAATCTAGACAGCGAGTTAAGAGCTATGCTCAGATCAGGTCGAGTACACAACATTGCATACATGAAGCATCCTATCAGACTTTTACATGGTGCTTTACAAGTCACCTCTGAATCTAATGCAGTATAGTCTAACTTGACTGGTAAAGGAGTACTAACTGCATCGGAATCATTCATGTTGGATTTTTGAAGAACTCTCTCAAGGTATGCACTTTGTTCTAAAGTAATAATATTGCCCTTTCTTTCATTATTTATTCCCAAGAAAAACTTTGCTTCTTTTATATCTATCATTGAGAATTGATTCATTGAGTATCGTTTGAAATTCGTTATATTGTTTTGGTCAAAAGTAACAATCAAAATGTCATCAACGTACAAAATGCATAGATGTTTTTGTTTATATGGCCTCTTTCAAGAAAGTACAAAGAGTAGTCTACTGAGGAATTTTTAAAGCCTTGTTCTTTGAGGACCTTATCAAAATGTTGAAACCAGTATCGAGCTGATTGTTTCAATCCGTATATAGCTTTATTTAATTTACATACACGATGTTTATCGGTTTTCATTCTTTCGGGTACTTGCATATAAATTTCCTCTTTTAATAGACCATTTATAAAAGCTGTTTTCACATACATCTGGTGAATTAACAAGTTGTTCTGATTAGCAAAAGCTAGGAGAATTTGAAACGTTTCGATTCGAGCTACAAGTACGAAAGTTTCATTGTAGTCTGAGAGATATTGTTGACTGATTGTGAAACTTTTGGCTACAAGTCTTGCTTTATATTTTATTAGGTTTCCATGAATATCATTTTTAATTACAAACACCCATTTACAATCTACAACGTTTTTGTTGGTCGGACAAGTCACTATATTCCAAATATTATTTTCTACAAGGGAAGCAATTTCATCTTTCATTGCTTTCTCCCACTCATTCTATCATCCCGTATCACCAATATTTCGTCGTATGTTTTGGGAATATCAGAAACGACCGACTGTGCACTTATGTAAGAACAATGCTCTTCATTGTAAGAAATGGTAGGCATGTTTTTGATACGTACACTTCGTCGCAGCTCGTTTTCCTTCGAGCTTTCTTGAGAGATTGTTTCGTCTTTATGTGACGCTTCATCAACTTTGTCTGCTTGGATATCAGATTTGGTGATTTTACTGTCTTCTCTTTTGGTTGTTTCTAAATTTTGATAACTTTCAAGTGTTTGTCTTTTAATGTCACTAGAATTTTCGTTATGATCGGTATTATCGACTTGTCTTTTGATATCGGAATTTTCTGTTTTAATCCCTTCAATTTGTACAAGGGGCGCAAAGTTTTAAACTGAATTTCATCAAAAATAACATCGCGAACAATAATAGAAATATTTGTCTGTGTATTCAGTACTTTATAGCCATTTAGCTCATAGCCTACAAGTATTCCCTTAAATGAACGTTTGTCAAATTTACTTTTACGGTTTTTATCGTGAACGTCAACAGTCCTACCGAAAACCTTCAAATGATTGACTCATGCCTCTTTACTGTGCCATAGTTCGTACGGGGTCTTTGGTTACGGGTACTGGGTTATTGGAAGGGCTTTAGTTGAGGACAAGTTTAGTAAATAGGTTGCAGTTAAAATCGCTTCTCCCCAAAATTCTTTATTCAATTCTGCCCCATGTACGCGCTTTCTCTGTCAATGACTTATGCATCCGTTCTACTACGGAATTTTGTTGAGTTGTGTATGGTACTGTTAAATGATATTGGATTCCATTTTCTCTACAAAAAGACTTACATTCATTTGATAGATACTCTTTCCCATTATCAGAATATAAGTGAGCTACTTTTAAATTGAAATGTGCTTTACTTTTGGCAACAAAGTCTTGAAACTGTTTCAAAATATTGGATTTATGACTCAGTAAATAAACAACAGTGTAATGGGTAAATTTGTCTATGACCGTTACGAAGTATTTTTTCTCATCAATTGTTGGAGGTGTGATTGGCCTACACACGTCTAAATCAATCGCAAATAACGACCTTGTTACATGTGATCTGTCCTTTTTTTTTGAAAACTGAGACGTGCTTGTTTTTCGTAAACAGAAGCTTCACAAATGTCATTCGTGAGATTTATCTAATTCTTCTAATTCTAATTCTAATTCTTCTAATTTCTTTTTTTTTTGATTTTTTCTAATTCTTTGCTATCAAAAAGCAAATTATTCCTTTCAATTTCTAGGAATTTTGACTTGCCCATATGACCTAAACGCTCGTGCCAAAGTTTATATGTGTATATATTTGCATTTGCATTATTACACATATTCTTTTGTATGATTAAATCAACAGATATCAAATTATGAAGCGACTTACCATTTGCAATGATTTTGATGGATGTTTTACCATTTTCATCAAAAATACCCCTCATACCAACCTGCTGAATTCGCCGTACTGATAATAAGTTATATGGGACTCTGGGAGAGTATAGCACGTTCTCCAGGAACTTAATTTGTACGTATTAGTATTAGCGTTCTATATTGAATACATTATTATATTACTAGATCTTTTTTGCTCATATTCAAATAGATATTTTCAAAATGTACCGCGTAAATGTTGGGAATGGAGGAACAATAGAGAATTAGGAAACGCGGATTTGGGTCTGCGAACGCTTTCGGGATATGAAAATCAGACACTCTCTTCCCGATCGTGGTCCGAGCAACAAGCTCACAGTATTGTTATATATGATATATATTCTCTAATATTCTTGTCCCAACACTATCTCGCTTGGTTCACGCTACATGGTCGCTCCCGTGAATTTTGTGCCAAACATTGTGTAGGGATTCGTTATCATTTGCATCGCCTACAAGTAAATCCAGCGCTAGCCACTCAAGGACGATCATAACGATTAAGGAAATGATTAGGAGAAAATATTTACTTTGTAATTTTACTTCGTGTTCCTCGGACGTTCGATTTTATACACAATTGTCTTTTCTCATTCCAACGATAAACGTGTACCTGTGTGTACAGAATTCAGTCCCCACAGACAAGAGAGAAAGAGAAAGAGACAGATAAAATATTCGTTTGTGACCGATTCAGATTCGGAATATATTGCGTATGATATTTTTATAAATTACTAAACTGACTACCACGGAATATACCGCGCTGTCCATGTTAATTCCCCTTTTCTACCTGTTTTCTTTGTTGCGCTCCCTCTTTTGTTATTTACATCTCCGATCCCTGTAATATCACTTCTGCCCTAATGCCTCATTTCGCTAACATTCAAATTCTCGCGATAATCTGCATGACTCTCATCTTCACTTCATTTATCACAGACGTTATTTATCACACTTGTTTCGGTAACTGTACCGATATTATTTGAAATCAAACGGTTATCTCAATAGAAGGAATGTGGAATGTAGCGTTCGAATTGGACCCCTTGTAAGACAAGGGTTATATTTGACTGATGAAAGACCTGTCGCATAGAAAAATAATAATTACACAGAACAGATACATAAAAATAATTCGTAACAATTATATTTTGAGATTTCGCTGCGAATGAGCGGTCAGGTTAACACAGTTAGAATTATACATTTTTAAATCGCAATAATGGTTTTCACGCACTCTCGCAGTCACAGGCGCACACCGATGATATACAATAACATTAAATCACGATCACGATGTTACGCTCGTTCTATCGTCTCATGAGCGATGAATTTGTTTTTAGATTCAAGTTATATAATTTTACTCATCGTTTGACTTCGTATCAGTGACAATTGATCCCGTGTTGGCTCTTTCTCTTGCTCCGAGGCGTCAGTGTATTTGTCGAGTTTTCAACGCCGACGGATATTCTGGACGATAATTGGACGGCCTCTCCAGTATTTTAGGCTTTGTGATAATATACGCCTCTTCGCGTCGAGACGATGGTGAGACGGTTCAGATGTGATAGACCCACTGTCAATAGATTAAGCGTGTGTCACCTGTGACGGTCCGGAGCAAATGAGGCAGAGGAAAGATAAAATTCTCTCTTGTATTCCTCTATCTATCGATATTCATGCGCGTTACATTATGTAAGCTATTCGCATGCGCTAGTTTTCATCTTTGAGAAATCGCTCGGCGATTGAACAGTTCTTACCCGAGCGGAAATTTGGTCCGGCTTAAATCCGGCCCATGTCAGGCTGCTCTATCAGCCTGACACGGCCCTGATCAGGATCCGTATCAGGCCCACATTCGGCATGTAACGGAGTTGCGGATCCAGACCTGATCCGGCCGTAATCCGGCCGTGATCCGGCACCGATCCGACACCGATCCGGCACCGTTCTGGCCTCGATCTGCCACTGAATTGCAATTTTCAAATTTCAAATGAATTAAATGTATTTATCTTCTGAAAATTAGGTTATTGGCCATGGTATGTTGTTAGCTGACCCATTTAATAATCTTTAACAACAAAAAAACGGCCTCCACCGGGGTTCGAACCTGCAACCTCTCTCACTAGCCTCCATTCTCAGATTGGGCTGAAAAATAATGAAACAAAATGTGACTCTCCTAACAGTCATTTTTTAGACGTTTCTTGTTGTTTAAACGATAATTGCGGTCGTCTAAAATTAATTTTTCAACAGGGAGTTGTACCATTTAACCTACCTATCTGTCTATCTACCGACCTAACGGACTAAAGTGCTAACCTCTACTCTATCGAGCACTTGTGAATTACTTTTAGGAATATCCTATATGTAGTCCAGCCACCATAAATAAAGATGGTGAATTATATTAAAAATTGTCTTCGTAGTAGATTTAATTTTAAGGTGTTGTAGGTTCTCGATTGAAAAATCGATGTAGTTATGATAATAATGATTTTAATAATAATAATAATAATAATAATAATAATAATATAAATACTATATTATAATTTCCTTTCATTATTAGTGTTTCCAGCGTATATTTTTGTCGCTTGTTTGAAAAACTCAGAAAAAGTGCTTCACGTTCAGTAGTGGTTAGACAGGCCAGTAAACGGCTAAGCGGTCACTGGGCCTAGGATGGGTGACCGCTTACTTAACATAGCAGACCGCCGAAGCCGCGAACCGCCGCGAATCTTATAATTATTGTTATTATTGTTATTATTATTATTAATATTATCTAAATATCAATCGAATAATATCTCAAGAAGCATTATTCGAAATAATACGACACAGAGATTTCCCAAATGAGTATCCTCCGTGTATCCTATTAAATCGTCGAAAGATACTGACAATGAACTTGTGTTAACACAAGTTCATTGTCAACACCTGAGGCTGCGCTGATAATTCATGCCGTATCCGAATATCATCGGCTCCTGATCTGGGCGTGATACGGTTAGCGTGATCAGGCTACCCTTATCGATTCCTGAACAGGGCCTGATCCTATATCAGGCCAGCCGGAACAAATTTCTACTCGGTTAGGCGCGTGTATTCAAATCACTTTTTCGTCACTCACACCCTCGACTTTCCTTGTGGTAGTAGGTTCGTAAAATATCTCATAAGTAGAAAAAATATTACACCCTCTTTCAAAAATTGTATTTATTTATGTATTATTGAATTTAATCTTTATTTCCTTCACACACCCTATCTAATTATTATTCATCAGATCATCATAGTATAATGTTTTTTTAATTGCGAGTGTGAAGTGTGAATTGGTTAGTTTATGTTGGCTTTGGTTTGGTTACATGTGTATGGATATGACA
The DNA here is from genome assembly GCA_958009045.1 of Oxytorus armatus. Lineage (NCBI taxonomy): Eukaryota > Metazoa > Arthropoda > Insecta > Hymenoptera > Ichneumonidae > Oxytorus > Oxytorus armatus. Next base: position 11,860,099 of record OY253751.1, on the reverse strand, counting down.
AAAAATAAAAATTATCTGCGCACCCAAATCTCTCTAAGAAGCTATCATTTATTGAATACGGGAAAAAAAAATTTGCAAAGTACGTCAAATCCCGATGCCTCCGGTATAAGAGACTGGATCGCGTCTGCCGGTCGGTCCGTCATTGTCTGTCGGTCGGTCAGTCATCATCCGTCGATAAAAAGGAGATCCCTTGATAAAAAGAAATATATAATACTAGGAGGAATTCACCCTCCTGCTTGCCGCGCGCATCAACCCCTATCAAAGACGCTCGGCAAGGCCGTAGAATTTGTCGCAAAAGATTCGAGAGCAACCCTCTATTCCACCCCCCCTCTTTCGCCTACTATCGCCTTACTTCCTTCTCACCGCTACCCCCGCTTGCCGCCCTTCGCACTTCCCACACCGCGCTATCCAGCAGTCGCTACCGTCACCATCCCAGCCCGAATCGCTTCCACTACCTCTGTTTCGACGTCCTCGAATTGTGGGGTTGAGGCTAATTTGACCCAACTAAACTCAATCTAACCTAACCTAACCTGGCAGGAACCTACCCAACCTCCCAATTTTTGTACATGGCGGCAACATCAGCGGCGCGATATTTATATAATATTGGTAGATATATCGCCCTGTATAATATTTTTGAATGGATTCTCTGGGCTGATAATAGGGCTTCTAATAGGTTGCAACGCAATTTCCCGGTGGAGGTTAATCACACACAAAATATTTTTTGATTCTGTGCCGGATGGGCGCCAGCCCAGTGAGTGAAGCTTTCACGACGAAATTTATTTTTCACGATACAAAATCTTTAAGTCCTGTCTGGCTAAGAGAAGCGGGGTTTTACTCATACGGGTAATTGAATTTTACACCCCACTTACGGAACGGACAGGATTTTATTCTACATTTCAGAATATTACGCCGGGCACAGAAGGTGACCGAAAACAATAACTGCGATCTCACAAACTAATTTCCAGAAAATATGACACAATACATTTTTAGCTAGTTTACAATAACGACGTGCTCCACAACTTGGTGCAGTAGCAAATCACTTAACGGCCATTCTCGTTACATTCAGAATTTAATACCGTCTCCAGACTATAGGCGCGTTTCTAATTTTCGCTTATTCACAATTTCTCACAATTCCTTCTCTCCCGAGGACCAGAGTTCGCTACTCGTGCGAATTTCATAAAACAATAATTTATTTCTTATAATTTTTTCATTTGTTCCCGGATCAACGAATTTAATTTTATTCACTCGGCAACGCTTAGCAACAGAAAACAAATGAGGAAAATTAAATTCAACCCAATTTATCCACACACACATTATCGTTACCTTCTAGTTTTTCAAACAAGACAGCCGCAAGGCTTGACCTGAAGGCTTATAATTATAAATAATTTTGTGAATGTGCACCATGTATAGTCTGAATGCATAAAAGAGGTTAACCATATTTCCGTAAAATTGCGATACATTTTAACCGATTTGCATTTTATATCATGTTTTAACTCATTTTAAAAATCCCAAGTTTCTAAAACGTTTCATACTTGGCGGTGAAATGCGCAGACAATCGCGCCACCGCGCTTTACAGGCGATCTGCGAACCCGGCTCGCCACAAACCACGGTCTTGTATACAGGTCGGGAAACTCCTACTAATTTCTGCGGTGTGGGGCGGCCCATTGCCGAAGTCGTTTTGAATTTCTGTAACAGCCACTAGAGGCGATGCGATCCTATAATGCCAACAGGCATAACCTGAAAACCTCGCGGTTGTCTGTCTCTGTCCCACTACGATTTCTATCGCGTTACACATAAATATTATATGTAATTATGAAAGCGTTATTAATCCCGTCATCTTCAATGAATGTACTGATCAAATATGCCCTTAATTTGAATCGGGTTTGAAACATTCTAACTGTAACCGACCGTGATAAATATAAACTATTTTCAAATATCTACAACATGTCATATGAATATATATTTGGCGAAATAGTTGTCTACCTCTTAGTGGATCGATCTCCGTTAAATTTTTGATGGATAAAAATTAATTTTTTAATTTTTCTCTTTATTTGAATTTTGCTAATATTCCAAAATGGACAGTATTTAGTAGCAAGCCACAAAATAGTACAAAGTGAGAAACGATATTATTGAGTTACATTCCATTTACAGAAGACTTATTCATTAATTAATTTAGACAATTTTTTCTTAACAACAAACTTCTTTTTTAGTTTTAAATTTTCCTGGTGAAGATATTGCCTCATTCTTAATCTTAAATAGTAAATTATCGCATATGATAGGATTTCAAAGATTCTTCCCATTTTTTCCACATGTCTATGTCTTTTGGCACTTAAAATGTAGAAATTTTTTTCATTCTTTTGCTACCAGTTTTGCAATGTGGTATTACTCACTAGTTCGTCATTTCTGATGTAATAATCACTAATAGACCGTGATCTACAGTATCTACACCAAATAAACATAATATGCAAGCATAGCAATATTGAGAGGTTTTCAGATTATGTCTGTTGGCATTATAAAAGCCGAATAAGATTGCAACGCCTGTAGTGGTTGCTACGGAAATTCCAAACGACCACGTTGAGAATCACTTTCAGCGGAGGAGCTTCCAGACTTCTATACAAGACCGTGCCACAAACCAGCCACACCAAGTCGACGATCAACGGTTGACCGAGTCGACCAGTGTGGCAGTGTTCTATGCTCTCTTTGTGTCAAGTGTATTTTTTTAGATGCAAGTAGTTAAATATTTATAGTAATTTGATAATACAGTCGGTTCAATAAGAAAAAGACCGCCAAAATCTGGAATAAAATAAAATTTGGATCAAATTGCTTTTTTTCATTAAAGTACATATTATTAGCTATTGCGCAAAAACTTAATAAATCGTCCAATCGCCTCCATTACTAATTATAGCTTGAGACCCTTTTCCATGCTTTCCACGAGATTTTCTACATATTCGTTAGGTCGCCATATCTTTTTTATTGGAAATGACAGCTGTTTCACCGTGTACACTGGCTTTCCTTTGAGCTTCATTTTCATGCACGACCACATTTTCAATCGAATTAGCATCTGGAGACATGGCCGGCCATTTCATTGATGTTCTTTGCTTCCACGGACTGTACAGTTTGCTGCGATCTTTAGGTTATTGTCTTCTTACAGCACCCAACTTGTTTCGTCAGAACGAAAAACTTTTTTTTTTTTTTTAATATTATTTTAACTGCAATTTGTTATTTTTTTTAACATTCGGCAATTCTGCTGGCTGTGGGTGTTTTGCGTGTCTCTAGTCGGCATCCAGCGATGCCCGTCCCTAGCGATTCCGTTGTATTCAGTTAGGTATCCTGAATCTGGTCTTTCAGTCCCTTAGTTTGTGTCTCTTCAACCTTCTTCTGATGTTGTCTTCTCTGAGCAGGTTTACTGCGAGCGAGTTGGGGTGGCTGTTTATTCTTGTTGCATACTTTTCACGGAGTCTGCTCACTTCCTCTTTGACTGTGTTGATTTGCAGGTCCTTATGTATGTTTGCGTTTGTGACGTAGTAGGGGGCGAGAACGAAAAACTTTTCGAAAAAATGAAAAACCAGCAAACTTCAGCAAGCACATCTGATATTTTTACAAAGTGCTTTACTGTGCGTTGAAGAATCCTATTACTCGTCGTTGACCATGGTTTTGACAAAGAACACCATGCCCAGAAAGAAGACTTGTCCGTGAAGATAACATTGTCTCAATGTCGATTCAAATTTTCCTTTGCCCACGCCAGTCGTTTTTCCATGTGCTGTCCTGACAATAAAGCTTTCTTCGAAGTTGATCGAAAAGACACGTTTTTTTCATACTGGCGACTTCGAATCGTATTTAGAGAGACGTGAATTTGTTTTTTTGCGGAGTTTCATTTGGGCACGGCGCAGGGAAAGGCCTGGCTTGTCTTGAAAAATACGTAAAACGGTTTTACCCTCCTTTGTTGTTATCACGCGGGCTTGTGCCCATTTCGGCAGATTGTCCACATTTCCAACCTCCAAATATCATTTTACCGACGTCTTGAAAGATGCCTCTGTTTTCCGCGTATATTTCGCAGTAGCATTATACGTCAGTTTCGGTACTTTCACACGATTTACCGAAAACACCGTCTCGTATCGCTTCAGGAATTTTGCACTCATTGTGAAGCTAACGAATTCCCTGATATCAACAACGTAATGTGCCAGCAAATTATATAATGCGCAGAAGAGCACGAAACAGAGATTTAAAATAATACGCACAGATGGCGCTGCGATGGCCCCTTACCAAATGACGGCGGTTGCTTTCTTGTTGAATAGACTGCACGGAGCTGTATTGCTTAATAAAGTTTGAGAAGAATAGCCAAGTGAGAATGATTACTTACTCCCGTATATAACGGGGATGTATTCGTCGATTATTTATGTGACTCTGTCCTTCTCCACCTTTCCATTAAATTAATTTGTTCTCGAATATAAATTAACCTTACGTTTGTTATATAGAATTAACCTAATCAATAACATGAGGATATTATGAATCTTGGCCACACGCGGTTACCTCACTTTGTCTTAAACCAGTAGCTCGTTCATCAAGTTCAAAGACAATACGTCTGTGCGGGTGTTTACAAAGTAAGCGCGGTTTCCCTTTGACGTAATTAGAGTTTATCGCATATACGAACGATCCTGGATTCACCGACTTCTTCTCAACTCATTTAAACTTCAATGTATGCGTATAATTTTCTGCTCGCATGATGCGGCCACACCTACAAGATAAAAGGACAAAGTATACCGCGCCGGAGTACGAACGATAATTCTTCGCAATTGGCCACATGAACCACTTGCTCATCTGCAGAAATAGCTGCATGCATAATTACGCGACACGCAGTGTGGGTAATATTCCGTTCAAAACGACAATTGACCATTTGTTGGGTGCGAAATAAATGTGGACGACTCTTTTTTTCAAAATGTAGATTATCTCTCTCGTAGTTTTATATGATTCCACACGTAACGCACGTAAGATGAAAATGTGCAAACTAGAATACATAGTACGAAGAGTCGCTACTTTAAACATCCACAATAGAAGCATGATTTCGTGATTGTATGACAAATAGAAAAAATATTAACAGTTGTATAATAACATATGAAATAACTTGAGAGATGAAACACTAGTTTAAGAATTTTTTCCGGGAAATGTAATTATAGGTTATCTGTGTATGCATGCCACTCGGCGGAATTGTAAATCGACGTAATAATCTCCCGTAAGTGCTTTACAGATTAACTGCTATTTTATCCGGCCAAACCTCAATGCTATTGGACAATGAATACATTTATTCCTGGCAAACATAATTTCCAGCGAGGCTCACGGCACGTATAACCTATAATATAACCTATATATAACCTATAACCGCTTCCCTGCCCCACATCGGGTTATAAAATACATTGCATATCTCTCTCGCTCGGTTTTAAGCGCCACTAATGCTATTTGTTTTGCACACATGGCCGCTTTGTCGGTATTTAACATATCCAGTGGCCATTCTGGATAAATTTGTAGGAATACGACATGTACAGAGAAAATTGTGGAGGTACACCCACACCAACGGAAGAACCACCGGATACACATATACCGATGTCGATCTTTCCAGAACCAATAATGTCATGCAATAGTTGTTGTTGTTGTTGTTGTTCCGATGATAGGTGGTTTTCGTTATATTGATCACTCGATCTGTGTTGTCAAACTGATGATCTCGAATTATTATTCAAGATGAGAAAAAAATATTGTCAGTTATTCACTCAATTAGACCATAATTAACCATTAAAATATGTACAAATTTGTTTATCTCTAATTTTTTATTAGTTGCTAGTAGAGAGCCTGCGTACGGCTCTGTAGCGGGAGCTTTCATCGTAGCCCACGCGTTGTGGGACGATAGCCAGGGCAAACAAGAAAAAGAAGAGTGCGAATATCAGCAATCGAAATGTTGCATATACGCGATTCCTGTTTTATTTAGTTTAGCGCAGGGGACGGGGGGGATCTCCCCCAAGAAAATGGAAACCATTCGGTTAGTCTGCGATTAACGACAATAATTCTCAGATAGGCACCATACACATAATACACAGACATTTCTCGATGCATGACCACCAACCCAAACGAACCGAGATAAATCCAAAAAAATCCAAATGAAATCACACGATGCCACACAAACACGCTTTGTGTTTTTTTGACACAAGCAAAACTGCAAAAATTGAATTTTACACATTGCTTCCTCAATGTTATTTTACCCACTAAACTTTCTCTACGATGAAGCAAAAAATATATAGAAGACGGATTCAAATAGAAGAGATTTTGCGGGTAAATTCAAATTATGGGGAAGGAATATGCAAATTTCAATATTCACGATTTTTTTTCAGTCTCCGACATTTTGTATGTAGAATGATCGTGCATTTCTCACGGCGTGAATAATTTTCGTATCAATGACGAACTTTTTGAGTTCGTTCCGAAAATTACAACGTTCCAAAAATTTCAGACGATACTTATAAAAGTTTCATGAGTAAAGGACAATGATGAGTTATCAATATGGAAATTTCAATTTGTAGATTTTTCGAAAAGATAATCAATAGCCAGTAATTCTGAAACAATCAAATTGTTTCAAAATCCCTGATTTGTCCTTAATAATTCCAAGTCGGCAAGAATTCCCGGAGTTTTCCCGTTTTTTTTCTTTCTTCCATATGCGTAAGAATACTTGTATTATTTATTATTAGTTTATTGACGCGCTATATCTTGTTTCCTTTCGTTCACTTTTTTATCATGTACCGACTTTTATCCTGTACCGTCTTTGCGTCCTATTTTTCTACCCTCGTCCGTATCCAATTTGTCTGCAGTCTATTCGGATGCGTTTTGATCGTTGATAATAATGTTGTACGTTTTCAATGCCAATGAAAGCTTGGGCATCTCTAATTAACCCGACTTTACCACGTGCGCAAGCGCGTGCTCGTCGTCAATTGTATCATAACTTGTCTAATAATACATACTACATTGAAGCTCACTATTTGGATTAATTTCACTGCAAATCTATAATTATTACAGAAAGTGATGTAAAAATAGGGTCGAAATAATTAGAAAGTAGCCAATTTGGTTATTTGATGCATGAAATAATATTTCATAAATGATATAAAAATGTGTTTGTATTGGATGGAGGTCAAATATCGGAACGACCACTATTTTGAACGGCAGATATTTTTAAATTACAAAATTTGAAACATAGAATAACGAGGGAATTTATTTTTTTGACAGATGACGAAGTCGAATAACTGTTATTAAGGAAGGATAATAATTTGGAAGATCATTTATTTGAGAATATTTGTTTCGATAATCTATGTATTTTGAAAGTATAAAAAATAGATTTGAACAATGTAAAAAGTTGATATTTCCGACATAAAAAATAGTGAGTACTTGATATTTAGATTAACAGCCAATATACCAAAACGAAATATGTTGAACATAAAAATTTGGAACGTTTCTAAATTGGAAACGCAAATACCCGATGAATCGAAATATTGAACATCGAAATAGAGAACCTCAAAATAGGGAACAGCGTGGCCGGAACCGGTTTTCATTCTGCGCGTGATTCAGAATAAAATGCGTTCTTCCATAAGCGTTCGTAATTGTGACCGTTCTGCATTTCGCCCTTTCGCCATTTAGACCGTTCGGCTTATTGTCATTCGCTATTTTGACCGTTCCAATGTTTGGTCTTTCGGCTTTAATGAATTCAAAATTATAAACTTTCTGAATATCCGTAAATGTGAAATTTATACGCTCGACTTGTAGCGTGTCCAAATTTTTGTCGGTTCCTTATTTCGCCCCTCGTAATTTTGATCATCCTCATTTTTTTTTCGATATAAATCTATTTCAATGTTTGTGTGTTCTTGTTATTTTTTTTCTGGTTTAAAGACGTTCTTAAGATGAAACGTTCTATAGTTTGAACATTCGTTAATTTTCGAATTCCACATTTCGGCCGTTCGAAATAGTGGTCGTTCCGATATTTGACCCCCACCCTTCGTGTTGATTCATCACAAACCGTCAGAAATACTCATTTCGTCTTTTTTTTGTATCGTCATTAATGGTACTGTTATTATTTTTACGGCTACAATAGCCGTTGTCGCCGATGTCGTCGTTGTCGTTGTTGCTGTTGTCATTAAGTACCGTATTAAACATCAAACGTCAGCGATGGTTTAATATCTTTTGGTGAAAATCAAATTAAACCCTAGTTTGTTTTGGTTAAAATATCAACCGTCTCAGAGAAAATAGGGGAACGCGATTCTGTTATCAACCGTGTAATTTCATTGTTGGTTATTGGAAATAGAAATTATTTTTCGAGTAATATATTCGTGCTAAATTTAGGTGATGGCGATTTGAATGAATGATTCTGACCGGTTGATTTCGATGGAATTATTCACCCCTGATGAGTATATATAGTTACGATATTTTTATCGTTTCCAATTGAATTCATTTTAATAATATGTATATTGGTACCAAATATTTTTTTATTACTTAACTCCCCTTTACGAATAAAGTTCTGTATATGCATAATTTTTCTCAATACTATTTTGTTGTTGATCTCTATGTATATTCGTAATGCTTCACAGGAACGTACTCGAGAAAATGCTATAATTGACCATGATTGAAAACATCATTTCGGAGGTCAATTGCAATTCTGGCCAACGTTTATCTCTGAAACTTGTTCATTGTCATGGGTAAACGTCTTCTTAATAAAGTGTAATACGAATAATAAATACCACTTCTCCCGTTTTTCCACTGGATGTAATTTTATATTTTAAAAGATTATTTGTCAATTGTAGAATCAACAACCTAGTACCATTACATAATCCTTCGTTAATTCTGAGGTTTCGAATGGACTTTACAGCACAATTCACTCTCAACTGCAATTCATGCGTAGAAAAACTTGCTGGATTTAAAGCATTCCAATAATCTGGTAAAATACCTTCGTCGATATCGCCATTATCTCAATTTTCGGTACTGTCCATACCCATGTAGATTCATTCTGTCGATATGTCTAATAATTTAAAAAATACGTTTATTCATTTCTTTAACGTCAACGTTTCGAGCTTAAGGTATTGGAGACTTACATAATTCTTCAAAATGCTTTTCGTTGATTAAATTTCCATATGTATTTTCGACTGTATCTTCACCTGTATGTGCACTTTTGATGACATGACAGCATTCTATCGGGTTTTCCGTATTTTTGTAGCAAAGTTAGAAATGCTCAAGTAATATGGAATGAATATCAATAAACTAGAAGATTCTGGACCGACAAAATTGGAATAAAATATTTATGAGGCGCAATTTTTGGGAGTATTCTGTTTTATCCCTATTCAGCTCGAGATTCAACAGGAGAGGAAATTATTTAATTTCGGTTTTTGGTGAGCACGGCGAGATAGCAAAAAGCTCCAACGTCCGGTATTGGCTGACGCGCCAAGAACTCTCCACCGTCAGGCGAACGACGAATTATTTCCGCGTTTCTTGTCGACGGGCGCGCGCCCTCAGCGGTCAGCAGCGTATCACCGGAAGTTGCGGGCCAGATATCTTCGTCTTCGGTGTCTCCATTAGTGCGCGGCTATACCGCGATTAATTGTTTACAACATGTGAATTTAATATCATGTAAAGTGTATTTAAATGTGATGCTCGTCCACCCATTATCTTCTACTCACTATTAGCGTCAACATGGACATAAGAGGCATATTTGGTGGAGGCTTATCGAACGGTGGCTTTAGTGAATCTTTTTGCACTCCTAGTACCAAATAGTACATAAAATCATTCCGTAATTTCAATTCGTCGATGGTTTTAGTACTCTTCTTCAAAAATCTCATCCATCTCACGACGCTTTCTCTGTCTAACATTTTTTTTAATTCAGCTCATTATAAAATTGTTATGGAAATAAATGAGAAATTATTCGGAAACTCACCTTGCACTTGGCTCACACTCGGTAACATAGTCTTCAGGACAAATAGATTATAATTAAAGTCATATAAAAGTGATTCTTTCGTCTCGTGAGCCATTCAAACCAAGTTAAGAGGTCGATCTTAAAAGTAAATGACAACAAAAATGTATAACAGAATTTACGACCCAAACGCAACTTTAGGCTCCATATACCACCGTCAGTCTTAAGAGGTTATTAAAAATCCGCTGACCAAGGCATTTGTATATGATAGAACAAAAGAAATCTCTATCAATCATCCATTGCATGAAAATAGACCCTCTTCATTGCACACACATCTTAAGATATCTAGCCATGAGAAATGTAAATAAGCCATTAACAATAATGGGCAGCATCGTATTTTCTACGACTCGTAAATTTATTCTACACCAAATCAATATACTTCTCTGAAAATGGATGTGACGCAGACGCGGCGAATGAAAAGACGTGGTGTGCTGCATATCGTGACAAGTACAGGTTAGAGCCAAGGGTCTAACAGCCCAAATCTCTACGAATGTAATTAGATGATTCAATAAAACGGTACACTGCATTCTACGCGCAATTTTGTATACTAAAAATTAATAATAAATAGGACCCGGAAGTTCGCGCGGGATTCGTCACGGCATGATTGAAAACATTCGGAAAAAGTGAGCGATGGTCAACTTTTGTACGGACTTTGAAATTTTTCAAGAATCTGAATAATTTCACGTTATGGGAACTTATACAAAATTTGGTTGGAAGGGACATACAAAAAATTCACGTAGGTAGGACATAGAAAAATTTCGACTGTATGTCTGTATGACTGTATTTAGGCATTTTCGTATTATTTTAACTTTGAGTATTTTCGTCTCTTTGAAGATTTTCGAACGGATAATTAAGTTTCAAACTCCGATAGATGCTCATTATTCTTTTAATTTTTCTTCGAAAATCTTCGAAAAGACGAAAATATTCCAGAGCAAGATAATACGAAAATTTCGAAGTCCTATAGATTCCAATATTTTCTATGTCCCTAGAAAAGAAAACTTTTTCTATGTCCCACGATGGAAATTTTGTTTACAAGCCAGCGGCTCGTAATATAACCTTTTGCAATCTTTCACGTAGCAAAGCAGCACTTTAAAAAAAACTAAAGCAAAAAAGCAAACCTTCCCGCATATGCTGTTTCGTTGGTTCACAACCTCATATTTTCGATATTATAAAAAAAAGTAGTGTGTACAAGTGAATTCACTCTCGAATACTGAATATTGTTGGTTATGTCCAATAGTTGAACACAGTATAGTTTAGTGTTACTTCTATGAAAATAATACTAGTGACGCCATGTTATATAAAACAGCGGCAATTAAGATTAAAACTCAATATATATATATATATATATATCTATGTGCTGCGGCATGTTCCAGGACATTTTTTTGCGGGGGATATTAACACCCCTAACTAATGGCAAATTGCAATGTAAATGCGTTGGGATTAGTATAAGTGCGCAGTGATTGATAATTTTGAATGTATAACAAAATTCGTATCTGCTGGCAGTTACGGGGACATCGGTCGGTCGGTACTTTCCAGGACTTTAACAGATTCCAGGACTTCGGCCGAACGGTTTGTTTGGGGACACCGGCGGGTTCCAGGACATTTGAAATTTGGTAGTTTCAGGGACTCCATCGTTTCCAGGACATTCGTGAATTGGTAGTTTCGGAGACTTCAACGTTTTCCAGGACATTCATAAATCGGTAGTTTCGGGGACTTCGTCGTTTTCCGCGACATTCATAAATTGGTAGTTTCGGGGATTCCGTCGTTTCCAGGACATTCATGAATTGGTAGTTTCGGGGACTTCATCGTTTTTCAGGACATTCTTGAATTGGTTGATTTGGGGACTTCACCATATTCCAGGACAGGGCCCATATGGTCGTTTCCGGGACACCAGGTTTTCATGATACCTGGTGTTCCAGGACAGGGCCCATATGGTCGTTTCCGGGACACCAGGTTTTCATGATACCTGGTGTTCCAGGACATTTGAGCATGATGACTTGTTCCAGGACATTACTTTATGCCATCAATGCCGATGAAACCATGGCAGCAATATAACAACTACGCTGTTGAAGCATAATGGCGTGTTTCAAGACATTAAGAGAAGAAAATTGTAATCGTAAATAAACAACTATGCCAATTTTTTGATGTTCTTATCTTTTCTTTATTTCCAATCCGATCCCTTGTTGCAAACAATATAAAGGCATAAGCTTGGAAATAAGGAACGAACAGAAAAAAATAATAACAGCAATGAAACAGCATAACTTTTTATTTGCTATTGTAATATGTTTCCTTCCAATGTCCTGGAACATGCTATTGTGCCACGTATGCCAATACAACCAGTGGAGCCATAAAACAGCTACGCTGGTGAAGCATGGTGGCATGTTCCAAGACATTGGAGTTTAAAGAGCAGAAATGAATCAACACGGCTTTTCGATATCCAATATCATGCAACATGGCAGAGCTGAAGAAGAACTTCCAGGACACTTTAGAACACCCAGAGCGGTCCCGGAAACTGACGAATGTTATTTGTATACTTAAAATATGAATGAATAGTTAGAATACAACTACCTAAGTTGTTGAAAATTCTTGTTAAAATACCCTATTAAATCATTTGACTCTGTTATAAGAAACTAGACACTGCTATTCAAGTGGTTAGCAACATCCTCAAAAACCAAGTTTCCTGGAATACAATTGTCCCAGAAAATACCATTTTATCTTAAACATAGGTCTCGAAATATACCACTTTGTTTCGGTTCCAGGATATATAATTTCATGTATATCTTAATAGCATAACATCCTTGAACATGCCATTATGACATTGGTGCTAATACTATAAAAACACGAGAGTAATGAAACAGCATTGCTGCTTAAACAGTGTATTTGATTGATTGTTCTTATGATTTGATTGGCATCAATGGCATAGTAGAATGTTCTAGGACATTGAAAAAAGATCAATATCAATAAACAGCTGTTTATTAGTATTGTTCTTTTTTATAATAACAATATGGTAGCTATGCTACCATATTGTTATCACAAAACCAAACCGACTTCTCTGACATAAAGGCATGTTCCACGACATTACAGTATAACGGCATGTATCGGGACATTCGAACATAATGACAGGTTCCAGGATATTGGAACATAATTACAGGTTCCAGGACATTGAAACATAATGACAGGTTCCAGGACCTTGGAGCGTAATGACATGTTCCAAGATATTGGACTATAATAGTATATTCCAGAACATTGGAAGCAAAAATATTTTATATAATATCATGATATAAAAATAGCATAGCTACTGCACGGTGCTAGACATTGCTATTCAAGTGGTTAGCAACGTCCTCAAATACCAAGTTTCCCGGAATACAATTGTCCCAGAAAATACCATTTCGTATTTATCATAGGTCTCGAAATATACCATTTTGTCTTCGGTTTCGGAATATATAATTTCATGTGTATCTCAATGGCATAACATCCTTGAACATGCCATTATGACATGGGTGTTAATACTATAAAAACTCGAGAGCAATGAAACAGCATTGCTGCTTAAACAGTGTATTTGATTGATTGTTCTTATGATTTGATTGGCATCAATAGTAGAATGTTCTAGGACATTGAAAGAAAGAACAATAACAATAAAAAGCTATGCTACCATATTGTTAACACAAACCAAACCGACATCTCTGGCATGTAGGCATGTTCCACGACATTACAGCATAACGACATGTACCAGGACATTGGAACATAATGACAGGTTCCAGGACATTGGAACATAACGGCATACTTTAGTGCATTGAAAGAGTAAGAACGACAATAAAACAGCTGTGCTGTTTCACTGTTGTAATATTTTTTCTTTCAATGTTCTGGAACATGCCATTGTGCCATGGAAGCTAATAAAACCTTATCTTAATTAGTTTCGACAACGAAGAAGAAATGCTCGTTGTTCTTTTACAGCTAAATCCTGATCCTCAGTAATAAAATAGCTACGATGTTTCACTGCTCTCGTGGTTTTATTGGCATTCAATTTTTTCCTTTCTAATGTTCTTGAACATACCATGGCATATTCCGGGCCACGATATGAAATGGCGTATATGCCTATTTGTTAACATACATGGTACAATGGCGCGTTCCAGAACATTGGAAAGGAAAAGAATTATAGTAGCAACCAAGCAGCTATGGTGTTTTATTGGTATTCTAATTTTTTTCCATCGTCTGTCCTGGGATATGCCATAATGTCATGTTTCAGGACATTGGAAAAAATACAATTATAAAAGTAACCAAACACCTATGCTATTATATTGCTGTTCGAATTTGCTTCCTTTTAACGTCCGGGAACATGCTATTATGCCAAACATCTAAAACAGTAATAAAACACCCAGTTTCTAGGCTACCAAATACGTATAAACAAGATCGAAGCAAATGAGCGATAACTGATATTGTTCTTGTGCATTTCAATCTTGTAATACATAAAACCTTTTTGATGGAAATCCCCGTCAATTTTTTCCTCAGATCACGTAAACGTACTGTTCGTTCAATTGTGTGTCTTGATTGCGGACCATCGTGATGTTTTCAGTATTTTAGTATAATAGTAAAATGCAAAATAGAGATACAACATGGTGTGTTCCGGGACTCAAATAAATTCCAGGACTGATACGAATTGGTATTTTCCGAGCAGACGATTTCCATCATACCTAGTTTTCCGGGACCGTATAACTAACCACTTGCAGAGCAAATTCTAGGACCAATATAACGGGTCGTTTCCCCTATAACGATATAGGGCAAACATATGTACGTGCCAACATTGTCATTAGTAAAACAAAAAACTTCATGATCGCTAACCCGAATTTCAAGCAAGGAGAACCCCCTTATAATTGCATGCATGAGCAAAAACGGCATCCATGACATAATGGCATGTTCCAGGATCTCTCTTGTTTTATTTTGTTGTTTTATCGCTCTCTATGGAAAATCTATAAATATTTCATAATATGTAACTGAAAAACGTGCACAATTCTTATATAACCCTGAACATAAGTATCTGTTAGTGGTAAAAACGCTTTTATGTATATGGCTGTATGTACATAATTTCATGCAGTCTCGGAACATTCCATTGTACACTTGTATAACGAGTGTATATACGGAACATTTTTTATACAGTCCTGGATTACCGCAAAGTCCTGGAAACTATCACTATATAGGTGTACAAAAGTGTACATCTGGATATTCGTATATAAATTTATATACAGTCCTGGAATACAACAAAGTCCTGGGAACTATCAATATATAGGTGTACAAACGTGTACATCTGGATATACGTATATCAGTTTATATACAGTCCTGGAATACAACAAAGTCCTGGAAACTATCAATATATAGGTGTACAAACGTGTACATCTGGATATACGTATATCAGTTTATATACAGTCCTGGAATACAACAAAGTCCTGGGAACTGTCAATATATAAGTGTACAAACGTGTATATCTGGATATACGTATATAAGTTTATATACAGTCCTGGAATACAACAAAGTCCTTGAAACTGCCTAAGTATCGCTATATATAAGAACTTATATCGATATACGTATATTTCGATATACAGTCCCTAAACCTACCAAAACGTACGCATTAGCATATTCCAGGACGTCCTGGAATCTGCCGCACCACATGCAGGTCTTCCAGGACAGTCCTGGGATGCGACAAAAGTCCTGGAAACAACCGAGCCGGTTGTTTCCGGCTGCATGTGGTGCGGCAGATTCCAGGACGTCCTGGAATATGCTAATGCGTACGTTTTGGTAGGTTTAGGGACTGTATATCGAAATATACGTATATCGATATAAGTTCTTATATATAGCGATACTTAGGCAGTTTCAAGGACTTTGTTGTATTCCAGGACTGTATATAAACTTATATACGTATATCCAGATATACACGTTTGTACACTTATATATTGACAGTTCCCAGGACTTTGTTGTATTCCAGGACTGTATATAAACTGATATACGTATATCCAGATGTACACGTTTGTACACCTATATATTGATAGTTTCCAGGACTTTGTTGTATTCCAGGACTGTATATAAACTGATATACGTATATCCAGATGTACACGTTTGTACACCTATATATTGATAGTTCCCAGGACTTTGTTGTATTCCAGGACTGTATATAAATTTATATACGAATATCCAGATGTACACTTTTGTACACCTATATAGTGATAGTTTCCAGGACTTTGCGGTAATCCAGGACTGTATAAAAAATGTTCCGTATATACACTCGTTATACAAGTGTACAATGGAATGTTCCGAGACTGCATGAAATTATGTACATACAGCCATATACATAAAAGCGTTTTTACCACTAACAGATACTTATGTTCAGGGTTATATAAGAATTGTGCACGTTTTTCAGTTACATATTATGAAATATTTATAGATTTTCCATAGAGAGCGATAAAACAACAAAATAAAACAAGAGAGATCCTGGAACATGCCATTATGTCATGGATGCCGTTTTTGCTCATGCATGCAATTATAAGGGGGTTCTCCTTGCTTGAAATTCGGGTTAGCGATCATGAAGTTTTTTGTTTTACTAATGACAATGTTGGCACGTACATATGTTTGCCCTATATCGTTATAGGGGAAACGACCCGTTATATTGGTCCTAGAATTTGCTCTGCAAGTGGTTAGTTATACGGTCCCGGAAAACTAGGTATGATGGAAATCGTCTGCTCGGAAAATACCAATTCGTATCAGTCCTGGAATTTATTTGAGTCCCGGAACACACCATGTTGTATCTCTATTTTGCATTTTACTATTATACTAAAATACTGAAAACATCACGATGGTCCGCAATCAAGACACACAATTGAACGAACAGTACGTTTACGTGATCTGAGGAAAAAATTGACGGGGATTTCCATCAAAAAGGTTTTATGTATTACAAGATTGAAATGCACAAGAACAATATCAGTTATCGCTCATTTGCTTCGATCTTGTTTATACGTATTTGGTAGCCTAGAAACTGGGTGTTTTATTACTGTTTTAGATGTTTGGCATAATAGCATGTTCCCGGACGTTAAAAGGAAGCAAATTCGAACAGCAATATAATAGCATAGGTGTTTGGTTACTTTTATAATTGTATTTTTTCCAATGTCCTGAAACATGACATTATGGCATATCCCAGGACAGACGATGGAAAAAAATTAGAATACCAATAAAACACCATAGCTGCTTGGTTGCTACTATAATTCTTTTCCTTTCCAATGTTCTGGAACGCGCCATTGTACCATGTATGTTAACAAATAGGCATATACGCCATTTCATATCGTGGCCCGGAATATGCCATGGTATGTTCAAGAACATTAGAAAGGAAAAAATTGAATGCCAATAAAACCACGAGAGCAGTGAAACATCGTAGCTATTTTATTACTGAGGATCAGGATTTAGCTGTAAAAGAACAACGAGCATTTCTTCTTCGTTGTCGAAACTAATTAAGATAAGGTTTTATTAGCTTCCATGGCACAATGGCATGTTCCAGAACATTGAAAGAAAAAATATTACAACAGTGAAACAGCACAGCTGTTTTATTGTCGTTCTTACTCTTTCAATGCACTAAAGTATGCCGTTATGTTCCAATGTCCTGGAACCTGTCATTATGTTCCAATGTCCTGGTACATGTCGTTATGCTGTAATGTCGTGGAACATGCCTACATGCCAGAGATGTCGGTTTGGTTTGTGTTAACAATATGGTAGCATAGCTTTTTATTGTTATTGTTCTTTCTTTCAATGTCCTAGAACATTCTACTATTGATGCCAATCAAATCATAAGAACAATCAATCAAATACACTGTTTAAGCAGCAATGCTGTTTCATTGCTCTCGAGTTTTTATAGTATTAACACCCATGTCATAATGGCATGTTCAAGGATGTTATGCCATTGAGATACACATGAAATTATATATTCCGAAACCGAAGACAAAATGGTATATTTCGAGACCTATGATAAATACGAAATGGTATTTTCTGGGACAATTGTATTCCGGGAAACTTGGTCTTTGAGGACGTTGCTAACCACTTGAATAGCAATGTCTAGCACCGTGCAGTAGCTATGCTATTTTTATATCATGATATTATATAAAATATTTTTGCTTCCAATGTTCTGGAATATACTATTATAGTCCAATATCTTGGAACATGTCATTACGCTCCAAGGTCCTGGAACCTGTCATTATGTTTCAATGTCCTGGAACCTGTAATTATGTTCCAATATCCTGGAACCTGTCATTATGTTCGAATGTCCCGATACATGCCGTTATACTGTAATGTCGTGGAACATGCCTTTATGTCAGAGAAGTCGGTTTGGTTTTGTGATAACAATATGGTAGCATAGCTACCATATTGTTATTATAAAAAAGAACAATACTAATAAACAGCTGTTTATTGATATTGATCTTTTTTCAATGTCCTAGAACATTCTACTATGCCATTGATGCCAATCAAATCATAAGAACAATCAATCAAATACACTGTTTAAGCAGCAATGCTGTTTCATTACTCTCGTGTTTTTATAGTATTAGCACCAATGTCATAATGGCATGTTCAAGGATGTTATGCTATTAAGATATACATGAAATTATATATCCTGGAACCGAAACAAAGTGGTATATTTCGAGACCTATGTTTAAGATAAAATGGTATTTTCTGGGACAATTGTATTCCAGGAAACTTGGTTTTTGAGGATGTTGCTAACCACTTGAATAGCAGTGTCTAGTTTCTTATAACAGAGTCAAATGATTTAATAGGGTATTTTAACAAGAATTTTCAACAACTTAGGTAGTTGTATTCTAACTATTCATTCATATTTTAAGTATACAAATAACATTCGTCAGTTTCCGGGACCGCTCTGGGTGTTCTAAAGTGTCCTGGAAGTTCTTCTTCAGCTCTGCCATGTTGCATGATATTGGATATCGAAAAGCCGTGTTGATTCATTTCTGCTCTTTAAACTCCAATGTCTTGGAACATGCCACCATGCTTCACCAGCGTAGCTGTTTTATGGCTCCACTGGTTGTATTGGCATACGTGGCACAATAGCATGTTCCAGGACATTGGAAGGAAACATATTACAATAGCAAATAAAAAGTTATGCTGTTTCATTGCTGTTATTATTTTTTTCTGTTCGTTCCTTATTTCCAAGCTTATGCCTTTATATTGTTTGCAACAAGCGATCGGATTGGAAATAAAGAAAAGATAAGAACATCAAAAAATTGGCATAGTTGTTTATTTACGATTACAATTTTCTTCTCTTAATGTCTTGAAACACGCCATTATGCTTCAACAGCGTAGTTGTTATATTGCTGGCATGGTTTCATCGGCATTGATGGCATAAAGTAATGTCCTGGAACAAGTCATCATGCTCAAATGTCCTGGAACACCAGGTATCATGAAAACCTGGTGTCCCGGAAACGACCATATGGGCCCTGTCCTGGAACACCAGGTATCATGAAAACCTGGTGTCCCGGAAACGACCATATGGGCCCTGTCCTGGAATATGGTGAAGTCCCCAAATCAACCAATTCAAGAATGTCCTGAAAAACGATGAAGTCCCCGAAACTACTAATTCATGAATGTCCTGGAAACGACGGAGTCCCCGAAACTACCAATTTATGAATGTCGTGGAAAACGACGAAGTCCCCGAAACTACCGATTTATGAATGTCCTGGAAAACGTTGAAGTCTCCGAAACTACCAATTCACGAATGTCCTGGAAACGATGGAGTCCCTGAAACTACCAAATTTCAAATGTCCTGGAACCCGCCGGTGTCCCCAAACAAACCGTTCGGCCGAAGTCCTGGAATCTGTTAAAGTCCTGGAAAGTACCGACCGACCGATGTCCCCGTAACTGCCAGCAGATACGAATTTTGTTATACATTCAAAATTATCAATCACTGCGCACTTATACTAATCCCAACGCATTTACATTGCAATTTGCCATTAGTTAGGGGTGTTAATATCCCCCGCAAAAAAATGTCCTGGAACATGCCGCAGCACATAGATATATATATATATATATATATATATCGATGCATTACTTAGAATACTTCATAGACCGCAAGAGATTCGCTGCTCACCAACAAACTATCACGAATCCCGTAAGTTCGGTCAGCCATTGTGACTATTGTATTATATTTAATATCTTACTATCTAGCCGACGCTCTCGACAGCGATGCGTTATATTACATATATTTACCGTCCTCGCATATACTCACACGCGTCGAGAGGGTATGCTATCAAGAGACGCGGTAACGTCTCGAGACAACAGTACATTTATATACCGACAGACGATAACCGATTGACATTTTTTATTATTTCTAATATACGTGATTGTTTAAATAATCGTGATTGTTATTTACTTTTACTGCTTTTTTGTAGAGCGAGAAACGAGCAATCCTACTTGATCGAAAGTTTGACGCTTGTCAAACCCCGCGTATATAACATATTTGGGTAAATAGGCAGCAAAGGGACCCACTTCCAATGACCTTGTCCTTTATATATGATGTCAAGGGAGCCTTCCTAAACAACTTTTTCTCTGACAAAATTGAGCACCGTTATTTAATAAAAAGTTATTAACAAATAAAGTTAATAATTCATGTAGCTATTTCCTTATACCAGTCAGTCCCAATCATCTTGTCCTTCACATGTGTTGTTAAGAACACCCCCCTGAGTAACATACAAAAAGTTTTATCCGTCGCTCATTGTTGGTTAAAAAGTTATTAACAAAAAAAGTTTCATAAATCGAACATGAAATACTTTTACTAGTGTACGGCGAACAGTACACGTATGAGCGAGAGAGCTGCGCCCCCTGCATCCCCCCCACACAGCAGCTCAAAAACAAACCAAAAACAAGCCAAACAAACCAAATAACCTAAGCAAACAAACAAACAAATAACCCTCCACCCTTACACACGACCCACACCTCCCCCCACACGCATCCTCACCTTCGCACACCCTATCAGTCATGTGTATATGTGTTAGTATGATGAGCAGCCTACGTATCAGCAACGGGTATATGTGTTATTTGCTATCTTTACGGGTTGTTTGGGTTGTTTTTGGTTTGTTTCTGGGCTGGTGTAGGGGCGGGGCGGGAGCGCCGTCCCCCCGCGCAAACGCTTACTGTTCACCATACACCAGTACAAGTATTACCTACAAGAATTACTTTCATCGCTTCATGTTCGATTTATGAAACTTCTTTTGTTAATAACTTTTTAATAAATAACGACCCCCAATTTTGTCAGAGGAAAAAGTTGTATCTCGTGCAAAAACGCGTCGAATGGACCTATTCCAAAGGTCATCGGAAATGGGTCCCCTTTGGTCCATATTCACCCATATTTGTTTAAATAATAATTACTTACTTTCATCACTTTTTGGTAAAGCGAGAAGAGATCAATCTCTATTTCTCGAAATTTTGACGCTTGTCGGACCTCTTATCGATGCATATCGACGAAGAACCATAGCGTCATATAACGTAATTGTTTAAATATTGATAAATATTATTTACTTTTACCGCTTCTTCATTGAGCGAGAAACAAGCATTCTTAATTGCTCGTAAGTTTGACACTTTTCGAACCCTCCGTCGCTCTAAATCGATGCAGAAAACTAGCGTTATATAAAGTATTTGTTTAAACAATGATTATTATTTATTTTTATCGCTCCATCGTGAAGCGAGAAATGAATTATCCTCCTGGATGGGAGATACAGCTGACATGAGCTCCATGTGCGATGGTATGATCAAACGTTATCGAGACGCGGCCAGAGCCCATGCTCCATTTAGGTGTATATCGCTTTATATTATATAAATATTTTGCCGCCTCTGCCATCATGTACACGAGTTCAGAGCAATAACGACGGTCGCCATAATAATGCTGGTGACAGCAACGGCCGCTATGGCAACGCTATGCCATGGCAATGGTCACCATAGCAACACGTTTGTAGCACTAACGGAAAAAAACCAGTGTATTATCGACATGCCTAAAAATACAGTGCTCATTTTGGTCGCAAAAGGAAGATAAAAATAAATGAAAAATAACCACATTCCTAAATACCTTCGAAACACGTTCGTTTATTCAATATGCGTAAAATAAATTTTTAGGATGCCGAAAACGCAGCCCAAACGATTTGCATCCAATAAAGGAGTCTTGTAGCGCTCTCGTCGTCGTCGTCGGGTCGATGGCCGGCAACCGACAGTCGGTAAAAAATTTTTTGTTTTAAATGCAATTCTCTCGAATCACTACCGCGGCCCTTGATAGATCTAGTAGTATGGTGTAGTAGTATGGAATTGATCATTGTAGATGTTATTCATGCACATTTCTAATCACTGTAATTTCTCATTTTTAATTGTGTATTGTGTACATGTTTAATTTGTAATTTGTAATTCTAAGGCAGTAGATAAGAAAAAAATGTTGATTTGAAAAATCTGAGAAAATTTCGAAGTCCTACAGATTCGAATATTCTCTATGTCCTTAGAAAAGTAAACTTTTTCTATGTCCCACGATGGAAAATTTTTTTACAAGCCAGCGGCTCATAATATTCTAGTACGAGCCGCTGCTAACTACCGCTACATGTCACAACGCGCGTCTTCTATGGAGCTTCGTATGACGGAGCATCGAAGCATGGAGACTAGAGTAATGCCCGGTTTCACCAAGGTACACTAACAGCAGTGTTTAGCAAACAGTCTGTTAAAATTGACCAGCCAGTTAAAGAGAATTCTGTTTCACCAACCTCAGACGGTGAAATCATTATAAACATGTTACAAAACAAAATTTTTAAGCCTCAGTGCAGAGAGGGATCTCATTTTCTATTTTCTCAGATTTTTCAAATCAACATTTTTTCTTATCTACTGCTTTAGAATTACAAATTACAAATTGAACATGTACACTACACAATTAAAAACGACAAATTACAGTGATTAGAAATGTGCACGAATAACATCTACAATGATCAATTGCATACTACTAGATCTATCAAGAGCCGCGGTAGTGATTCGAGAGAAATGCACTTGAAACAAAAATTTTTTACCGACTGTCGGATGCCGGCGATCGACTGACGACGACGATGAGAGCGCTACAAGACTCCTTTATTGGATGCAAATCGTTTCGGCTGCGTTTTCGGAATCCGAAAAATTTGTTTGACGCATACTGAATAAACGAACGTGTTTCGAAAGTATTGTAATAATTTCTTTTCTCTATTAAAATTATTATGATTATGTTTCGAAGGTAATGACGACAATCTTCATTTTTATTTTATAATTCGTTTTTTTTTATATGAATTAGTAATATGAGATTGTAAATTTTATTTAATTTTTTATTATTAATTTTGTAGACTCGAAATCGTTTAATATTATTTATAATTCAAGGTGCCGCAAGATACATACATAATAAATTCACACTTTCACGCACATACGAGGGGGGACCCAAAAAAACGAGAATTTCGTCATAATTTCTTTATTTTTTAATATTTTTACACCAAATTTTGATCACCTTCAAAGTATTCTCCTTCGACCACAACGCACCTCTGCAAACGATCCTTCCAATGTTCAAAACATTTTTTAAATTCACTTATCGGGATGTTCTTTAGGCCTTCCAGCGATTTTTGTTTTACCTCTTCCACAGTGGCAAAACGCTTTCCTCTCATGTCCCTTTTAAGTCTGGGGAACAAAAAAAAATCACAGGCGGCTAGATCCGGTGAGTAGGAAGGGGGGGGGGGGTGGACAATTGGTGTCATGCAGTTTTTGGTCAAAAACTGCTTTACGGAGAGAGCGGCGTGGACCGGCGCGTTGTCATGATGGAGGAACCAGTGACTTTTGCACCAAAGATCGACCCTTTTCTTCCGGATACTGTCCCTCAATCTTTTCAAAACTTCCAAGTAGAACGTCTGGTTGACAGTTTGACCCGGGGGAACGAACTCCGCGTGCACAACACCTCTGCAATCGAAGAAATAAATGAGCATTGTTTTGATGCTTGACTTCACTTGGCGAGCTTTTTCGGACGAGGACAGCGAGGTGTCTTCCACTGGCTTGATTGCTGCTTTGTTTCGGGATCGTATCCATAGCACCACGATTCATCACCAGTAATCACCTTGGAAAAAAGTTCAGGGTCCTCTTCGAGCTGATTTTGAAGTTCAAAACATGCCTAAAGTCGACGCTCCCTTTGCTCGTCTGTAAGAAGGCGAGGGGCAAATTTGGCTGCAACACTGCTCATGTGCAAATCTTTGGATAAAATCCTCTGAATTGAACTCCATGATATCCCAGTCATATCACAGAGTTGATCAATGGTTCGGTGACAGTCTTCATGAATGAGAGCATTGATTTTTCGACGTTTTCGTCACTTCTTGACGTTGAGGGGCGTCCTGAACGGGGTTGGTCTTCAATTGGCATTTCTCCATTTTTAAAACGTGAAAACCACTCGTAAACTCTGGTTTTACTTAACTTAGGGCGGCATCTCCATAAGCAGTCTTAAACATTACAGTAGTTTCCGCGGCCGATTTCCCCAACAGGAAACAAAATTTCACAGCCGCGCGTTGCTCTCAACAATCGGCCACCACGTTTTCGCTGAAATGGAATAAGTTGTTTGACTACAAAAATTCACACGGGCGAACCGATGCACTCACGGCGACAGAACTTCGCACACTACCTCAGCAGACGTGTCCCCAACGGACACCTGGTCGAGCAATGGGTTCCTCCACTCTCCCTCCGCGCCACAGCGCAATTCCCGTTTTTTTTGGGTCCCCCCGCGTATCTTGAGAATAGAAAATTCTTGTTCTTATCTTTTCTTGGGTTTTTTCTTCGAGGACGTTGCATCAATTGATCTGTCGAACGATTGCCTTTATTATTTTTTGTTCTTTAAACAGGCTCTCTCTCTAAAACACTAATTGTTGGAAATACTCTTGATCATAATTTATGTCGCATTATTATTCTTTATATCATCATAAATTTGCCGATCTTACCTCTCCCAGCCAATAATTTCCTCGTTGTGCAATGGACACTTATAATGACGCTTCTTCACACGCGCCATTTACGACACGTCTATAATACGCTAAGATCTGGTATATAGCTAGATATAAAGATATGGACACCTGTGTCTTGCGATATACTTGACGCACAACAAATGTAAGACCATCTTACTTCGTGGTTGCTGGGAGAGTGCGAGACGCCGTTCGTCAATCTATTCGCTCGTATTCCGATCATAATGATAATCAATGATATTAGACATTATTTTCGTCGGTCCGTTATTCGGGGGAAACGTGACTATAGCGGCCCCTCTAACTATAATCTATCCTCTCTGGTCGCTATAGTGCTATTATTACAGTATTTAGGAATGTGGTTATTTTTCATTTATTTTTATCTTTCTTTTGGGACCAAAATGAACACTGTATCTTTAGGCATATCGATAATAGACTGGTTTTTTTTCGTTAGTGCTACAAGCGTGTTGCTATGGTGACCATTGCCATGGCATAGCATTGCCATAGCGACTGTTGCTGTCGCCACCATTATTATGGCGACCGTCGTTATTGCTCTCAACTCTTGTACATGATGGCAGCGGCGGCGAAATATTTATATAATATAGAGCGATATACACATAAATGGAGCTGTGGCTCTGGCCTCGTCTCGGTGACGTTTGATCACACCATAGCGTATGCTCATGTCAGCTGTATCTCCCATCCAGAAGGATAATTCATTTCCCGCTTCACGTTGGAGCGATAAAAGTAAATAATAATCATTGTTTAAACAAATACTTTATATGACGCTAGTTTTCTGCATCGATTTAGAGCGACGGAGGGTTCGAAAGGTGTCAAACTTACGAGCAATTAAGTATGCTTGTTTCTCGCTCAATGAAGAAGCGGTAAAAGTAAATAATATTTATCAATATTTAAACAATTACGTTATATGACGCTATGGTTCTTCGTCGATATGCATGGATAAGAGGTCCGACAAGCGTCAAAATTTCGAGAAATAGAGATTGTTCTTTTCTCGCTTTACCAAAAAGTGATGAAAGTAAGTAATTATTATTTAAACAAATATGGGTGAATATGGACCAAAGGGGACCCACTTCCGATGACCTTTGGAATAGGTCCATTCGACGCGTTTTTGCACGAGAAACAACTTTTTCCTCTGACAAAATTGGGGGTCGTTATTTATTAAAAAGTTATTAACAAAAGAAGTTTCATAAATCGATCATGAAGCGATGAAGATAATTCTTGTAGGTAATACTTGTACTGGCGTATGGTGAACAGTAACCGTTTGCGCGGGGGGGCGGCGCTCCCACCCCCCGCCCCGCCCCTACACTAGCCCAAAAACAAACCAAAAACAACCCAAACAACCCGTAAAGATAGCAAATCACACATATACCCGTTGCTGATACGTAGGCTGCTCATCATACTAACACATATACACATGACTGATAGGGGGTGCGAAGGTGAGGATACGTGTGGGTCGTGTGTAAGGGTGGAGGGTTATGTGTTTGTTTGTTTGCTTCGGTTGTTTGGTTTGTTTGGGTTGTTTTTGGTTTGTTTTTGAGCTGGTGTGTCGGGGGGATGCAGGGGCGCAGCTCTCCCGCTCATACGTGTACTGTTCGCCGTACACTAGTAAAATTATTTCATGTTCGATTTATGAAACTTTTTTTGTTAATAACTTTTTAACCAACAATGAACGACGGATAAAACTTTTTGTATGTTACTCAGGGGGGTATTCTTAACAACACATGTGAAGGACAAGATGATTGGGACTGACTGGTATAAGGAAATAGCTACATGAATTATTAACTTTATTTGTTAATAACTTTTCAATAAATAACGGCGCCCAATTTTGTCAGAAGAAAAAGTTGTTCAGGAAGGCTCCCTTGACATCATATATAAAGGACAAGGTCATTGGAAGTGGGTCCTCTTTGCTGCATATTTACCCAAATATGTTATATACGCGGAGTTTGACAAGCGTCAAACTTTCGATCAAGTGGGATTGCTCATTCTCGCTCTACAAAAAAGCAATAAAAGTAAATAACAATCACGATTATTTAAACAATCTCGTATATTAAAAATGATAAAAAATGTCAATCGGTTATCATCTGTCGGTATATAAATGTACTTGTCTCGAGATGTTACCGCGTCTCTTGATAGCATGCCCTCTCGACGCGCGTGAGTATATGCGAGGACGGTGAATATATGTAATATAACGCATCGCTGTCGAGGGCGTCGGCTAGATAGTAAGATATTATTGAATATAATACAATAGTCACAATGGCTGAACGAACTTACGGGAATCGTGATAGATTGTTCGTGAGCAGCGAATCTCTCGTGGTCTATGAGTATTCTAAGTAATGCATCGATATATATAATTGCCGCTGTTTTATATGACATGGCGTAACTAGTATTATTTTCATAGAAGTAACACTAACCTATACTGTGTTCAACTATTGGACATGACCAACAATATTCAGTATTCGAGAGTGAATTCACTTGTACACACTACTTTTTTTATAATATCGAAAATATCAGGTTGTGACCCAACGAAACAGCATATGCGGGAAGGTTTGCTTTTTGCTTAACTTTTTTTAAAGTGCTGCTTTGTTACGTGGAAGATTGCAAAAGGTCGTAGCTTCTAAAGGACAATACTTCGAATAAAATTGAACCATAAATAATTTGTTTTTTTTTTCAATCCATAATTTCTTGCGTGAAAGATGGCAAAAGGTCGTAGCTTCTGAAGGACAATATTTCGAATAAAATAGAATATACCGTAAACTACAAATAATTTGTTTTTTTTTTCAATTGAAACCAGCGGGAATTACATTTAAAACCGAATACATAATTTGTTGCGTGAAAGATGACAAAAGGTCGTAGCTTCTGAAGGACAATACTTCGAATGAAATAGAATGTACCGTAAACTATAAATAATTTGTTTTTTTTTTCATTGAAAACCACGGGAATTAAGTTTAAAATCCAATATGAATATATTTTTTTAATAAGTCCCCGCGGGGATCAATGAGTTTTGACGCCCGGTTAAAAGTCATGCAACGTGTGTGGTACGTTGTACATTTGGGAAACCCCCAACATCTCGCGGTTCAGTAGGTCTCGGAGACAATGCGTGCCTCGCCCTCTTTTGCTCCGGGGACTCCGACTCATGAACACGTTCTTGATTCTCCACGACTTCGATCCAGCTAGACTGTCCAAAGGATCGAATCGTCGCGAAATACAGAGAGAGAGAGATAAATATATCAAGCGGTTAATATTCTCGTCGAACCGACCATTCAACGGAAGCCTCATAACCATTTTTATCATCCAATAAAATCAGCACGTCGGAGCAAGCGAAATAGGCCACAAGGAAGCCATTACTTGAAGCATAAGTTGAGTATTCCATTTGAACCTTTTTCTTACTTAAACGACAAAAAAGAGAACGATGAAGGTCACAGTCTAAAGTGGAAGTGATCCCGGATAAACGACGAAAAAATGAGTGGATCCGTACAGACTGGACCGCATGATTAAAGTGCAGATTATTTGAACGAATGTTTCTTTTTGTGCTTGTCTTATTTTTAAGTAATCAGCGATTTACCAAGTATTCTTTATTATGAAACTGTGAAAAGGATTTCAATTGCGAAGGCCTATGAGTGGGGGAAATTCGAGTCGGCTAAAGTATTAAAGTTCTTGTGAAACGATATCGACGTCTTGGTTTTATATCCGTCATTATTTTTTTCGTTGATCCCTTTGTATTTTTATGATCAAATATAAAAGTTAACTTGCAGTATACTTTCACGCTGTTAATTCGCCGCTAATTATAACTCCAAATGAATCACAGTACGTGCGAACATTTTCGATGATAGACACCACAAAGTTTTTGTCGAGCCCTGAAAAAATACACAAACTCTGTATTATTGATACGCCTAAAGCTAAGGCATTAATTGTATTCTTAAGAGGGGAGATAGGTTTAGGACTACGTCTTTTCAGTGAATTTCATGAATTTTTTGGCAACAAAGGAATGTATATAATTTATTGATACTTTGAGAACTTTTTATACATATATTCAAATAAATATCCTAATTTTTCTGAAGTATTCTCGGAAAATATGGGATGCCACTCATCGCAGGTCATCATCAGACGTAGCTGTTTGTGTACATTCTGGAGGCCACCGTTTTCATCTGAAGTCAATAGGGTTTCGAATGTACTTCAAGGACATGTCTTTCTTCTATATGAACCTAACTCAAAGGATAGTAAAAAAACGCAACTTATCTTACCACAAAATACCTGCACAACTCTCTAATTCATTCCGTTTGCGTAAAACAAAATCATGGAATCAGAACAAACTGGCAAAAACGAGTTACTCTAAGTCAGAGCTCGGAATAAGCTGCACAGTTGGGCACCAGTAGGAAGGCGACGCCTGCGCTACCCCCTCAACAACGTAACGCGCGGCGGCCACGGCGGCGAGCGCACCGTCTCAGGAGCGTTCCGATCATAAAAATATATGGCACCCGCGACAAATTGTCATTAAAATATTGTATCGTTCCGTAATATTATATTGATTAATCATTAAAAATATAATTATTTATCACAATTTTTTATTAATATCGCATAATTATTAAATGATTTTAACAAGTTTTCTACATCACACGTGGGGTACTATCGCAGATGCGAATTTTGTAGAGTGGTTTCCCCAGGAGGCCTATTCCACTGAAAATTAATGCAATGATGAAACCTGGCTCAGTAGGAAAAAACGAAGAAAGTATAGCAACCAATTTTCCGACAAATATTAATTGGATCGTCTGAGTTCTTTTGTAGACGATTCAACTAGGGACGGTATACCCACAGAAGTTTTTGAAGAACTTGTTCGCATTAAGGAGGTCAATGATGCATCGTTTATGGAAGAATGTTTGTCTGTTTTCGTCAATTTCATTTTTGAGAACGAGCATTCGCATAAATATGTGGACCCAAACATGGAGAAAATTCGAAGACTGACATCCCTAAGACGTGGATAACGCGACGCATCTAAAATTTTGAAGAAGTCAATCCCTTTTTCTGGCCGTGCTTTTAACGAAATATCACTTTGCAAATCGCACAATTCTGCCAGAAATTTTAGGCTCTGTTCCTCGGTTTGCACAGTGAGAGGATTTTCAAAAAGTATCAAATCTTTCCGCCACGTTTCAAAATCACTAAAATTATCAGAAATCTTATTCCTTCGATCAATACCTGAAGAATATATCTGAGAAGGTTGTGTTAAAATGGCAGACCGATCGGTTGAGCCGTTTTTGAGAAATCGTGCTCATCGACTTTGGAAACACCGTTTTGAGAAAAACGCGTTCAAAGTTTAGGCCACCTACTTTGTAACGCTCCAAGCGTTCTTACAAATTTGCATGTATCTCCAAGAATATTCGATTTTTTGAAAGAAAAATCCAAGAAAATCGATTTTTTGAAATTCCCAACTACGTATAATCCCTTCAATTTTACTCGTATTACACTCTACATTTAAAAAATAACATTCTTCATTTTTTCCCTTGTTGTCAAATTATCTTTGAAGAGCATAAATGCGATGATGGCGCATGTTGTAATTTTATACGATTTTTAAATGTAATTGATTATTTGATAAGTGAATTTGATACGCGTTTTAGTGATTTTGATACGCTGCGGAAAGATTTGATACTTTTTGAGCCTACAATTTCTGGCAGAATTGTGCAATTTCTGGCAGAATTTGCAAAATGATATTTCGTTAAAAGCACGGTCAGAAAAAAGGATTGACTTCTTTAAAATTTTAGATGCGCCGCGTTATCCACGTCTTAGGGATTTCATTCTTTGAATTTTCTCCATGTTTGGGTCCACATATTTATACGAATGCTTGTTCTCAAAAATGAAATTGACGAAAACAGACAAACGTTCTTCCAAGAACGATGCATCATTGACCTCCTTGATGTGAGCAAGTTCTTCAAAAACTTCTGTGGATGTACCGTCCCTAGTTGAATCTTCTGCAAAAAAACTCAGACGATCCAATTAATATTTGTCGGAAAATTGGTTGCTATACTTTCTTCGGTTTTTCCTACTGAGCCAGATTTCATCATTGCATTAATTTTCAGTGGAATAGGCCTCCTGGGAAAACAACTCTAAAAAAATCGCATCTGTGATAGTACCTCACGGGTGATGTGGAAAACTATTGTTAAAATCATTTAATAATTATGCGATATTTATAAAAAATTGTGGTAAATAATTATATTCTTAATGATTAATTAATATAATATTACGGAACGATACAATATTTTAATGACAATTTGTCGCGGGTGCCATGTATTTTTATGATCGGAACCATGGTCTTGTATACAGGTCTGGAAACTCCCTCAAATTTCAGTGGTGGGGGGCGGCCCCCTAACGAAGCTGTTTTTAATTTCTGTATCAGCCACTAAAGGCGTTACGATCGGATAATGCCGATAGACATAACCTGAAAACCCCTCGATAGTTCTCGCGGTTGTCTGTCTCTGTCCCACGAACGGACACCGCGTTACACATATTTATTATATGTAAATATAAGTTATTAATCCCGTCATCTTTAATGAATATACTGAATAAATATGCTCTTAATTTGAATCGGGTTTTAAACATTCTAACTGTTAACCGAGCATGATAAATATTAACTATTTGTAAATATCTGTGTCATATGAATATATATTAGGCGAAATAGTTGTCTCTTGATGGATTGATCTCCGTTAGATTTTCTTTTAAATCCTACAAAATAAACAAAAATTTTCATTTACAAAAATAGAAATACATCGAACCGTTTCACATATTTAATCATTATATTTTCATTATATATTTGTGAAAATTGCAGGTACTCAAATAAAGAGAAAAGTTGAAGAATTTATTTTCATTCATACTTGATTTTGAAAACTGAAACACTTTGCGGAACCTAAAAAATAAAGTGTAAGAAAATGTAAATAGAGCTGAATTTTAGTTACCTTAATGTACTATTTTTTGACATGCTACTATATACTGTCCATTTCGGAATATTGACAAAACTCAAACAAAGAAAAAAATTAAAGTATTTATTTTTATTCATACTTCCTTGATTTCGAAAACTGGAACACGTGCAAAAACTTAACATAAGATTTATCCAGTAGTTAATTTCGACAATTTTTTTTAACAACAAATTTCTTTTTCAATTAAAAATTTTTCTGGTGCGCATATTGCCTCATTCTTAATCTTGCATAGGAAATTATGGCATATGATAAGAATTCAGATGCGTTCTCTTTACAGGGATAAGTGAAGGTGTATGAATTAAATACTTCATCTAAAGTTATATCGAAGACATCAATACGAGAGGAATATTTTGTAAATGATGCTTCGATATGACAGATCAGATGGAAGAAATGAGGATTTGCGTGAATCAGGCCACCGCGTGATTTCATTTGCACCAGTTGCGACTCTGAAGATCCGCAGCTGGTTTTCAAACTCACAGCTTCTTGACACACTGGGCAGGATTCATATTTTTGACGGAACTTCAGGGATATATGAAATATCAATAGAAGAAATGTATGTATGTTTAAATTACTTTTATTTCAACTCTTTTATATACTAACAATGCTATAGATACATTCTGTTAAGGAAACTTACCAAGGCGACTACTGATTCCTTGAATTGACGATTTCGTGACGCTAAAGGATGGAACACTGCTTGGAGAATTTCTTTCAGAATTCGAAACTTGTTTCGCATATCCATACTCTGGCACACAATTTTCCTTTTCCACTGAGATGTCATCGAATCTTGTTCGCACAGCAAACTCTTTGTGTCGCATTGTTTTGTATGGGACATAGTTTTTAAACTATGTTTAAAATCTTTTCATTAAACCTACCCGTGCAATTACTTGGCCATTTGCGTCGAGCTTGACCCATTCGCGAACCATGTCTTCATTGTTAAAATGTCACATACACGGTTCGTGTGTTGTAATTTTATAATGCCTGGAATAGATTGTTCCCACTTTTTCCACAATCAATGTTCTTAGGCACTCGGAATGTACAATATTTTTTGTTTATTTTGCTACCGGTTTTACAATGTGGCACTACACACCGGTTCGTCATTCTTAATATGATAATCACTAAAAGATTGTGAACACAAGACTGTGCTGTGATCTACACCAAATAAACATAATATTCAGGCATAGTAGTATCGAAGGGTTTTTAGGTTATGTTTATCAGCATTATCTGATCGCAACGCCTCTAGTGACTGCTACAGAAATTAAAAACAGCCCGTTAAAAGGCCCATTCTCGGCGGAGGAGTTTCCAGACCAGTATACAAGACCGTGATCGGAACGCTCCTGAGATGGTGCGCTTGCCGCCGTGGCCGCCGCGCGTTACGTGGCAGAGGGGGTAGCGGAGGCGTCGCCTTCCTACCGGTGCCCAACTGTGCAGCTTATCCCGAGCTCTGCTCTAAGTCTCAAAAGCTCGGTAATGCTGTCGTCGTCGGTTGGTACGGTCGGTAGCCGCCAGACCGCAAATGTATTTGTTTCAACTCGTTACCGCGATCCTTAATATATTGAAGATTCATCAATTATTAAGTACAAAAATTAATAGCCGCCCTTTAAAAAAGACGTCACGGATTATCTGGAAATGCGATGTATTTCTGCAGCCGGATAACTCATCTTGATGATTGACTGTCGATGTCGTGCTTAGAGTTCGTTCATGTGCATATTTCAGATCGCACGATGAACCTAACCTACAAAAACACTGCACGAAGCGCGCCTACCGATTCTAGTGAAAGTAAGACACATAACTAGAGCGTACTACGCTCGAGCTCACTAATACCTGTATTCATAGTCCTTCCTTATCTTAAGGATGAAGGGAAGCCTCCATGAAGGTTTCCTTGAATCTCCAAGGCCGCCATATTTCATAGACGTATCTCGAGTCTTCCTTTAGGAAGGAATACTTTAGGGATTTTAGCGATTAGGGGGGATGCAGTACTGTTTTATGGCGCCAGTACCGTAACCTAACACCAGTTCAGGAGTGCAGCTACATAGAGCCCAATTAGCTACACATAAACTGCCACTATCTTATTTTCAATTATAGAGACAAAAATCATAGTCAATAATGGATGAAAGAGTTCATTATATCACAATATAATATACATAATCATTATTATAAGTATAATGTAAAATTATATTTATATAAATTTTTTATGTTCAATAAAAAATATCCTTATTACAAAAAATGAAATTTTGTGTTATTTAATTTTGCAACGCCACTTTCAAGAAGGAACGTTTTAGTTTAGTTTTTGATGAGCAAACAAAACATTCTTCAAATCATTGTTAATTTTTAATCTAAACATATGTACAAATGCAAATTTGTATAAATTTATCTTGATTAACATTATTACATCATGCCAATTATCGTAGATATAAACTTAATATAAAAAATATAATTGATTCACAGCACTGTTTCATATTTAAGAAAAATGTCTTAAAATAAAAGCGTTTCTGCGCGCAAGTCCTATACCATCTTGTTGACGATTTATATTGTCTTAAAACATTTTTCCATTAAGCTCTTCTTCGTATCATGTGCTACGAAGTTGAGAAGTGCATCTTCTCTTTAAGGAAGCTCGTGACCTGCCTTGAGATAAGGAAGTCTATAACGCTCCTTGCTCGGACAAGGAAGGTTTATAAAATGTGGAATAAGGAATAAGAGATCCTGATTCCTTAAGGAGCAACTATGAATATGGGTATTAAACCTACTGCAAGGTAGAAAATGTATACAACGAGATTAGAAAACATACTCAATTATCATACCTATTATTGGTTCGCTAACCATATTTCAGTGGATGTAGATTACGTGCTGATCTATCACCAACCTATACATTGGCATTTTTTCTCTGCCAGTGCATGGGCTCCTGCTATTCTTCCTTCTTGCTTCTCCTGTGCTGATGTTCGTCCGCGCAGAGGAGTATACGAAGTAATGCAATAATAGGTGTATACTAATGATACAGAGGGGGCTTGCGAAGTTGAACGCACGGGGGGTTAGTTCGGTGGATTCAGTCACGTAGTTACATTAAACTTAATATAAATAATAGCGGTTTGTGAAGCACTGGACAGCAGGTTCGCTCAACCGTTCGTTCACCACAACTCGGGTATATAGCCACCTATCTCCATCTTCAACGCAGCCGCATCGCGACCCATAATACACAGTCCATTCTTCCGTTCCATCGTTTCGTTTCGTTCGGGGTACGGTCGTCCGTGTACTATATGGGCGATATACACCCTGCCCTCGCCTTCACTTAATAAGCAGGATCTCGGGATTCTGAATCACCAGCAGCCACGAGTGCCCTCGGATCAACCTGAACGAATACCCCCCGACTCCCACTATGCCAACCATAAGACGACAGGATTATACAAGTTCTCTTATGATCCTTGTTTTGATGTTTTTTTAAATTATATACTACGTCTTTGATCTGATTACAGAAATGATGAACTATTTCGCTATCAGATGGGAATTCCAAAGTTTTCGGGAGTCTTTTTCCGATGTTCATTTTAGAATGAATAAAATCGGTGATCGCGCTACGCGCGCTGCCTTGTCGGTTAGTTCGTCGTCTACGATCGCGTCAACTGAAGTACGCACATGATCGAACTCCGAGCACGACATCAATAGCCAATCCTAATAGCGACATAGCCGGTTTCAAGAATCAATCACATTTCGAGATATTTCGTGACATGTTTAGGGGAGATCGTATATGGCTAATGGACAAGAGAGTTGAGGTTTGAAAATCATGTACATCGTTTATAGGCACCATTTTTTTGGACCTCTTACTAAAGGAAGTTAGAGGATTTCAATTTCTCGGAAGCTGTGAGATCTTGAAATTTCATGATCTCATTGGCAGATTTAGATTAGATTATTGTTGTTGCAGGAGAGAATTATCTCGTTATAAACAGGTGCAACGAATTTACGTAGGTTTGAGGTAGACTTTAATTCACGTTCATTACCCTAATGATTGACAACCGTCCGTTCCCATGATTCATTTTTCCCCTGATACATGGAGACTCATAAGTCAAAGACATTACGGACTTGGACTAATGCTACAGCGGTGAGAAAATTCATAGCGTACTAAAAGCACACGCAAACTTTTCAGGTTGTAAGTACAGTCTGTTCAACAAGAAAGCAACCGCCGTCATTTGGAGCTTATGCGTTTGAATCTTTGTTTCGTGCTCTTGTGCCCAATATATAATTTGCCGGCACATTATGTTGTTGACACCAGTGAATTCGTTATCTTCACAATGAGTGCAACGTTCCTGAAATTGACGAATAAAGCGACAACAACGAAGAAAAATAAAACGATCTTACGTTTTTTTCAAGACAAGCCAAGCCTTTCACTCCGCTCTGCGGAAATGAATCTTCGTAAAAAAAGGAATTAACGTCTGTCGATATACGAGTCGTCTCGTATGATTTGAAGTTGCCTAAATGAAAAAAAAACGTGTCTTTTCGATCGAATTTGAAGAAATCTTTATTGTCAGAAAAGCACATCGAAAAACGACCGGGGTGGGCAAAAGAAAATTAGGATCGAAGTTGGAAAAGTGTTATCTTCACGGACGAGTCTTCTTTCTGGTCATGGTGTTCATCACCTCATCAAAAGCGTGGTCAACGAAGAGTAATATGATTCTTCACCGCACAGCGAAACACCCTGTAAAAATGCATGTTTGGAGATGCTTTTGTAAACTCAGTTTTGGTTGCCGCTTTCCGTTTACGGACAATTTAACTGCCGAGAAAGTATGCACCATCTACCAGATATGCTTGTTGAAGTCTGCTGAAAAACTTTTCGGTTCTGACAAAACAAGTTGGGTGCTGCAAGACAATGACCCTAAATATCGCAGCAAACTGTGCGGAGCGTGGAAACAACAAAATAACGTCATTACGATAAAATGGCCGGGAATGTCTCCACATGCTAATACGATTGAAAATATGCGGTCGTACATGAAAATGAAGCTCAAAGGAAAGCCAGTTTACACAGTGAAGCAGGAAATCCCGTCGGAAGCATGGAAAAAGGGTGTCAGGCTGTAATCAGCAATGGGAGTGATTAACATATTGGGTAATTGCGCAATAGCTAATAAAATGTACTTTAATAAAAATTTAAAAAAATTATGTAACTTTTTAATTTTTCCAGAATATGACGGTCTTTTTCTTCTTAAAGGACCTGTCAATACTTATATATGTATATACTCATACATACGCACATGCGGTCAAACCTTTTTTTTTTTATGATTTTGCGATGTTTCGGTACATTTTGAACATACAGTCGACCGCTAGTTATTTCAAGTAGTCGAGACCGCGCAAATCCCTACTCACTGCGGCTCTTTCTCTACATCACTCGCCATCTTGCTG
Organism: Oxytorus armatus; assembly: GCA_958009045.1. Taxonomy (NCBI): domain Eukaryota; kingdom Metazoa; phylum Arthropoda; class Insecta; order Hymenoptera; family Ichneumonidae; genus Oxytorus; species Oxytorus armatus. The sequence continues at coordinate 11,822,744 of OY253751.1, read as the reverse complement.
TTGCCTTCATAAGTGTCATAGGCGGATTACACGAGGTAGGATACATGAAATAGGTGACGCAAAAATGATGAAATAAGTGGTACCTTGAAATAAGTGGCGTTGAAAGAACTGGCGCTCGACTGTATTGGCATTGAAAGCTCGAAAAAAATCGTTCCACCATGACAAAGCTTCCTGTACGAAGGAACGATTTTTGCATCACTTCTTATTACTGAAGCCATTTTATTGTATAGATTCTTTAATGGAACAGTATGCTCATCCGACCATTCTCTGGACATAAGCTTGTAGTACAGGCACGAAATAAACTCGCGCCGCGCAATGGATTCTCGAGTGGGCTCCGATGTACCCACCCAAATATATTTATTAAATCTATTATGCCTTTGTGCAAATTAGGGCTGTTACCTTTATCCGTGTTAGCCGGATACCCGAAAGTATCCGGGTATCCGGAAAATCGGATCCAACACTTCAGATTCGAATACCCGAATATTCGAGTATCCGGGTATCCGAATAATCACGGATCCGGGTAATAACGAATAATGTCGGGTAATTACCCGATTTTTCGCGTACAGGCTCAAATAGAACCGCCGGCGTAAAAAAAATAATGATATTGTATTAGGCTGGTCATCAAATAAGCCGAAAATAGCGCGTTAATAGTTACCATTGAAAAAAATTGGAAAATAACTTGTATCAAATTTGCTCTGTTCAAAGAAATTGTGCAAAACTACGGTAAAAATGAAAACTTAGTGTTGAAGAATCAGACGTTACGATTTTCCAATTTATAATAATTGTGTATTTACTCGGGAAAACATTTTACATGTGACTCCCACAATTTTTTAGAATCTGCTGTTACGATCACAATTTCTTGCCTGGAATAGCCGAGATCTGCTTCTTCACATTCTATATTTTCTCTTCAACTCTAAAGTTCATAAAAACTGCACACACGCCCATAAAGCAAATATACATTTCAGAAACTAAGGATAATTATTAAATAATAATATATCGTGATGAAAAAATAATATTAAAGATGCAAATAGTGCAGGTCAACGTTGATTAAGTTCTTATGAAATGATCATGTTTCCCTAACATTGTATAGAAGATTATGTCATTGCTTTTTTAATCTACACAAGAATGTTTGGTGTACATTAAAATTGTAGGTTGAAATTGTAGTTTTTGTCGGATGTGAATTACAGTAAAGAAATAGTTTGGTAATAATAGTAAATACGCCTGCAAGATTCTTTCCAAGAATCTTCGTTATAATGATAATCTAATTTGTTTAATATTGATATCAGTCGGTAAAAATAAAAAATGGTTAACTAAATGATCGGACACGAACACCGATATAATCCCGGTTTCTCAATCTTCCGGTAATGATTTGTTATTCGTCTTATAAATGTACTTCGCAAACATTGTTCTTGGCAACATCTACGCATGCCTCACAAATTGTGTAAATTGAACAATTATTTTCAGCATTTTCGGCATCAATTATCGGCGGTAATTGCCCGATATTATCCGTTATTATCCGAGTACCCGGATACCCCGAAACTATCCGCATACCCGAATCCGTTATTACCCGTACATTATCGAGTTATCGAGATATACGGATTTGAAGCGTCGGATCCGTGAAACCCGATTTACTCGGGTATCCGGATACCCGGAAAAGTTCAAGCTCTAGTGCAAATTACTAACTATCGTTTATAAATTTTATTAGTCCAGATTTTTCTTTCCGTGATCTTGCCGAGCTTAATTGGCTGATACTGGAAAAAAGTCCGTTTTCATTCATTTGTGCCGCTAATCTCTGTCAACCTTTGCCTGTTTGGCCTGATGCAGTTCCCCTTTAAGGATCGAAATGAATTAAGTTTCTACCACAAATGGGGAGCTTCGCTTTTCTACGAACGATATTTCTTTTCTGTGTTGCTCGAGCGCAGTACAGAAATCCTCAATTCGACCTTTGAATAAATTCTATTTACGAAAAGGTACCTGGCATAAAGGCGATTCCATGCCAACTCGTTCAACCTTGGGTCAGACCAATTTTGATTTCCCTACTTTTTTTATATTGGTGTTGTCACTCGAATACCATTACTTTTTTTTTGTTATTAATACTTTTTTAGCGTGTTACCTCAGTCCGTTTCTTTTGTATAAATTAACTTGAAATTATGTTGTTAAGGGATAACACCACTGTAGCAGCAGAAAAAAAAAGGCCATACTTTGACGATTTATCTTGCAAGTATGAATAAAGGAATAGGATTTCTTTTCAAAGGGTTAATTGAACAAATATTGAAGTATGAAAAAAAAAATTATTATAACTTTGACACAAAATGGCAGTGACAGAGCCCATCTTGAAAATCGACTTTTTTTAAAACACCTTCACGGGAGAACGATTTTCTCGTAAAGTATAAGACCTGAAACAAAAAACCAAAAAATTTTATAATCTATATACTATTGGGGCAATGGGACTACGTAGGGTTTTTTTTTAATCAAATTTTGTAGAAATTATGCACTTTAAAGAAAACAGTAAGTTGTTCATAAAAAAAAAATGTACATCAAATCAAAAAACGGCTACGTACTCCGATACAGAATGTAATTGTGAAGCTAGTACCAAATTTCAAATCGATTCATGCAACGGTGTTCAAGTGATACGTCCTCCCTGTTTGAAGAAGACGATTTTCAGGATGGGCTCTGCCAGCGCCATTTTGTATCAAAATGATAATAATTTTTTTTCATATTTCAATATGTGCTAAATAAACCGTCTGAAAAGAAATCCTATTCCTTTTTTCATACTCCCAAAATAAATCGTCAAAGTTAGGACGTTTTTTCTGCCGCTAGAATTGTGTTACCCCATAAAACAATTTAACTGCATCCAAAAAATGATATCGAGTAAAACACCTAGGTAATTTTTTTCGTCTTGGAATGCACTACAATGTTATAAAAGTGAAAAAAATTCTAAAGAGAATTCTAAAAAGTTGATTTTTTATAAAAGCACCATTCGAACTTCAAAAAATTCACGAAAACTTTGCATACAAAAACCCTACATTATGTGATAATGGGCGCATTTCACGCGAAAAAAAGTCACAGAGATCGATGATGTAACCAAAGACTCTTCTCGTATGAGGTGATTACGGTGATTTAGCTTTTACGAAAGAGAACCTTTAGTCTTGACGAAATTCATGGCGATTGAGCGATTACAAGAAATACCTATGTAGTTATCGTCCATCTTTGTAATGTTTCGATACACGGAACACGTATTTCATCACTGCCTACATGTAAGATTACTTGGAAATAGCCATTTTTAAGAAAATGAATTTAAGCACTGCCCTGTGCCAAAGTTTCATACTTATTTCAGATTTCCATGGGACGGGACTTTCATGATACTAATTCAGATGGATATGAGATGATATTTTTTTACTCAAGTGGAGCGATCTATTGATTATTTTTAGAAATCAATTATGCAAAAATCAAATTCTAAACGTACACCCCGGTGTCAATGCTCACGCGGTATGTTCGAGACGGTCATGGCCAACAGTGACCAAGGTATACAGATTATCTTGGCTACAAAGGTGCATGAGGTACGAATTGAGCGTAGCAAGAAATTCTCTTTTGTCCCTGGAAACGCAGGCGCAGTGAGGAAATCACTACTTTGCGTTATAAATGCGAATGGAAGAACTCGAGAAGATGTGCGGTTGGGCCTGCTTTTCATCGCAGGTCCTTCCACTCGGAACAGGAGCACAAAACAGCAGAAGTGTAGCAACACTAGGGCATGGGTGTGGGTATTCCGAAGCAGTAAGGCCGTTTAGATCTCGATAAATAAGTGAAATAAAAAGGAAACGATATTGCCGTTGACATGGAACGCGCTGCAGTCTCTTGGTGCTGTTGCTCGCTACTACTCTCTCTTGCTTCTACTGATGCTGCGAGAGATAAGCATCGCATATATAAAGCGTTTCACCTTCACCTCGGATATACACCCAACTAAACCCTTCGAGTCGGCCTCTGCGTGCGAGATCGTGACCTAGCGGCGAGCGGGAGAAAGGGTAAGGTAGAGAAAAGGTGTAAGAGTGACTGTAGCGAGCATAGTAACGAGTACGCAGTGATCGTAAAGTTCCAGCAACACATAAGCATATCGATGGATGGCATGAGCATCGTTAGTAGTTGGATACTGTCTTGCGGAAGGCAGGGCAAGAACGTTCAGATACTCATCTTACATATTCACGAAATCTTCTCGGCAACTTCATTTAATTTGATGTACTAAATTCGTTTCTATAAGAAAGTCACATCACAAAATATCCTGAAATACGATTTATTTCTGAAGCCAGATAACTCGTCATCATGATTGGCTATCGATGTCGTGCTCGGAGTACGTTCATGTGCATACTTCAGATCGCACGATGAACCCCACCTACAAAAGCAGCGCGCGAAGGGCATAGATTCTAGTAAATAAAAATGCCTGTGACTGACGATGTTATTTTGGGTTTTAAACTTAATTTCCGCCGTTTTATATGAGATGTCGTAACGAGTATTATTTTCATAGAAATAACACTAAACTATACTGTGTTGAAGTATTGGACATAACCTATAATATTCAGTATTCGAGAGTGAATTCACTTGTACACATTACTTCTTTGTAATATCGAAAATTTCAGGTCATGAACCAACGAAATAGCATGTGCTTTGCTATTTAATAAAAAGTACTGCTGAAAGTCACCGCATGCTTCAAGAAGGTTATAGTGGGCAATCTGAGACAATGGGCAAAGATTGATTTAGATGATGTAGATGATTGAAAAGTGGCGATTTTGACCTTAAAGACAAAGCACGTCCAGGACAGTCGAAAAAATTTTAAACTCAAAAATTGGAAACCTTACTGGATGAAGATCGATGCCAGGCACTTAAAGAATTGTCTGATAGATTAACCGTTACTAAAATGGCTGTTAGCAAACGCTTACATAATCTTGGACTGGTTCAAGAAGCGGGCAATTGATTACCACATCAATTAAACGAGAGATAACTCGAAAAGAGGAAAACGCTTTGTCAATTGCTGCTTCAACGATACGAAAAGAAGTCATTGTTACATCGAATCATGACTGGCGATGAGCAATGGGTTCATAATGAAAATTCCAAACGAAAAAAACATGGGTACTGCCAGGTGAACCAGGTCCACCAAGGTCAAAACGCAATATTCATGGTCAAGAAGTAATGCTATGTGTTTCGTGGGATCAAGAAGGTATGTCACACCACGAGTTGCTGAAACCGGGTGAAACAATCACCGCTGTCCGCGATAGATATCAATTAATGAAACTAAACCAGAAATTGAAAGAAAAGCGGCCTGAGTACGCCAAACGTCATAACAAACTGGTTTTGCTCCATGACAATGCTCGGTCGCATGTAGCAGAAATCGTAAAAAAGTGTATAAACGACATGAACTGGGAAATCTTATCCCACCCGCCGTATTCGCCAGACATAGCACTGTCTGATTATCACTTGTTTCCAGCGATTCAGAATGATTTGTCATCACAGCATCCGGTTTTTTTTAGGTAATAGAAAATAGATCGATGAATGGATCGCCTCAAAAAGCAACGATTTCTATTGGCGTGGAATCCATTTCTTGCGTGAAAGATGGCAAAAGATCGTAATTTATGAAGGACGATACTTCGAAGAAAATAGAATGTACCGTAAACTATATATAATTTTATTTTATTTTAATTGAAAAACAGCAGGAATTAAGTTCAAAACCCGAAATATGGAGAAAGGCATTCATGATTTCCGATTTTCGTAATATCGGAAATGTTTCATAAAACATTTAACGTTACTCACGATTGGTTTCTCGTTGTAATAATTTCTTTTCTCTATTGAAATTATTATGATTATTTTTCGAGGAAATAACGACAATTTTCGTTTTCATTTTATAATTAGTTTCTTGTTGAATTTAATTAGTAATATTTGATCATAAATTCTATTTATTTTTTATTATTTATTTTGTTGGCTCGAAATCGTTTAATATTATTTATATTTCAAGGTGACGCGAGGTACATACATAATAAATTCACACATTCGCATACACATATATTTAGAATAGAAAGTTCTTGTGCTTATCTTTTCTCTGGTTTTTTCTTGGAGGGTGTTGCGTCAATTGATTCGTCGAACGATTCCCTTTTTATTTATGAACATCTAGGACTTTGGAATTCGCTTAATCGCTCTGAATTTTGTTCGTTAATCGCATTATTATTTTCTATACAATCATAAATTCGCAAATCTTACCTCTCCCAGCCAATAATTCGCTTGATGTGCAGTCGACACTTAACATAACGCTTCTTTGCATGCGTTATGCCCGACAAGTATATGACAGGTTAAGATCCCGATACATGGGTGGATATAGAGACATAGACACTTGACTCTTACAATATAATCGACGCACAATAGATATAAGACCGGCTCAGTTCGCGACCGCTGCGAGAGTGCGAGAAGCAGTTCGTGAATCTATTCGCTAGTATTCCGATCATAATGATAATAAATTATATTAGACGTTATATTCGGGGGAAACGTGCCTATAGCGGCCTCTCTAACTATAGCCTATTCTCCCTGGACGCTATAGTGCTATTCTTACTCACAAAACTTCACATAAGTGGTATTATAATGGTTATTATTTCATAAACAAAAAATCTCATAAAAATTAACAATAAGCTTCATGAACGTAAAAATAAAACTACCGGTTTTCAATGCCGGCATGTTTAGAATGTTCCATAACTCCGAAGGCTCGGGCTGAAACTGTCGTAACTAATAGAGTCGATTTTATGAATGTTTGATATTGGATTATTAGAATTTAGAGTTTCTTGTAAAATAAGTATTTATGATGTTACTCCAATGCAAATGTTGATGCGTACAGTATGTTTAAGTTGATGATTTAACACAAAATGATATCAAACCTTGAATGATTGAGCTTCAGCAACAGAAAATGGGATCCAAGTTGAAAAACGCAAAATGCTTCCTCATAATTTGTGGACATTCACAATAACAGTGAAGTTTGAAATGTTGCATAATTAAAACAACTTTCCCAGCTCTCGACGCTGACCATATACCGATAAACGGCCGATCGTTAACACAAAAATATCAGTCACTTTTATACTTACTGCTGAATTTTTTTTTAATGAAATGCGGAGCTCATTCAATTTCTTTCCGATGTTTGTTAGAATGAGTAATTTCTTAAAGGGATTAGGAAGGCTTAGAATGTCAAAAAGTCGTATTTTTTGTTATTGACCTATTCCATTAGTACAATCTTTTGCGAACATTTTGGCGCAAAGAATACTAAAAGATTCGCAAAATTGAGCTTAGGTGAACCAAAAGTGTGCACATTGCGTGAAAGTGATCGCTTGTTGAAAGCAGAGAAAAAATTGCTGACATTATCAAAAGAAGCTAGGGCACAAAAGGAGAAGCTACCCACAAGAAGTAATTTTACAGCGTGGATAATTTTTCAGATACATGAGTTACAGTTCCCCACAGTAATATTACGCCCGATCTTTAAAGTAGTAGTCTGGTAACTTAAGCCGATTTTCATGTCTTTTTTGGAGGGCGTTTTTTTGTAGGATAATAAAAATGAATCGTTTTGGATATTTAGGATTTTTTTATTTACATATTAAAGATACAAAAAAAACATTTTTTGAATAAATTTAATAGTGTATTATTATTGTTGTTGATAAAAGTTGGCACCTCAAAGTTGGCAGCCCGGGTCCTAACTTTTTTTCTACCGAACCGATTGCTTTCAAATTTTAACAGGCTACTCTACACACTTATAGTTCTCGTCGGAACTACCGAGAAATTTTTTCACTCCTAACTTTTTATTTTACAACCCCTTCTTTGCTAAAATAAAAGGACTTTTTTTTCCAAAGCCCGCCATTTCGTTATTTATCCATGAAATTTAACTTCAGTAGTTCCGACCAGAATGACATGTCTATAGATTGAGAATTATCAAGAATTTTTCATTTCAGATAACATCAAGAGCCAAAATCACCGGGGCCACCCACGCGTTTTTTTCGAGGTGCCAACTTCGATCAATAATAATAATAATAAACTATTAAATTTTTTCAAAATTTTTTTTTTTTATCTTTAATATGTAAATAAAAACATCCTAAATATCCGAAACGATTCATTTTTATTTTCCTACAAAAAAACGCCCTCCAAAAAAGACATGAAAATCGGCTTAAGTTACCAGACTACTACCTTAAACGCGTTTACCCCAAAACCACAATTTCTATTAGGTTTGCCACGATAACTCAAGAACGCCTGAAGTATTGCCTTGACTTTTTTTTAAAGTGGATGTAACAATTTTCTCCACACATTGAACGGACGTCTGTATAGTAAAAAAAGGACGTTAGCCAGGTCTTTCTGAACTTGAGATTTATGTGTAAGCATCTCAGCGCGTAATGAGTTTGCACCTGATTCTTTTTGGGAATAATGTGCGAACATTGGGTTATTAATATTTTTTATTGGCGTATTTATCGGAGTGACAGAAGGGTTAGAAACGGCTACGGTGATTCTACACTTGGTGTGGGTCCGACTTGGTCCGACTCACTTTGCGCCATCTCTAGGCGACGCGGCCAACTTCAGTGAGCTCCCACGAACACACACTAATGTTACTTACGCATTTTTCAGTTTGCACAGAATTACTCCCAGCCACGGTCTTATAGACAGGTCTGGGCACTCCGGCTGTAAAACCGTGCCGAAAATGAAGCCGATGTTGTGAATTTTCGCCGCTAGCGCTAGTGAGGGAGAGGCCTACTTAGTACGCATGCGCGGCAACTGTTCCTTTATTTCACTTTATTTACAATCCGTTAACCTCTTTCGGCTGTTCACTCAGTTTAATATCTACGCCAGTATTTTATTATTTATTCAGTATATTTTAAAAAATCCAAAATAAAGCTGGATTTGTCCCCTTCAAAACGCCGCTTATTAAATTGGATTATCATTATTTTCGAATAAGATATTCAACTTTTTACTGACAAGTCAAGTGTGCTACGTGTCATTTAAATGGGAAATCGATAACTCGATGTTGCGACCTCGTAGGATTTTTTTACCGGTCTGAAACGATGCATGGTGTTGTTTGGGGTCGCAAACTTGAGTTTCAGCCGGTGGGAGAGGAAAAAAAGTTTTTTTTCGGGTCACCCTAATATATATATATATATATATATGTTTGTGTATTTTCCAAATATGTCAAATATATATATATGATGAAAATAGATTTAAAATATATAAAATATAAATTATATATTTTACTGCAGAATAAGTTATATATTTTCACATAAAATTTTTTCCATACGGGACTCTATGTATCTGAATGTGACTCACTCCATTTTCAGTATCCCTGAAGGTGATGTGAAACAGATATAATTGCGTGAAAGATCAACCGAAAGCATGTTTAACACCACGTTAATTCTTATCCCATGACCTTTTCTTATTACAAAAATTATAGGAATAATTATTAAAAGGATTTCCTTTGTACGTTGACTGCTACTACTAGCGTCTACATTTTTATTTGCGTAAGATGAAATAGGGAAGCTGGTATCATTAGGTAACAATACAAACATACTTCTTACCATCTCGTGTTTTTGTTATGTTGAAATTTCGGGATATCTTTGCAATCAACTTCTCAGGTACACTAAATGCGACGTCTGTAGAAATGCCATAAAAAATGCAGATTCATATTCGCAAGAAGCGAGTACACAGCTTGTGAATTTAAAAACTCGCGGAGGGCTCATCTATCCGAACAAAACATTCTTCAATCTCATCATTGCTTTAGAGTCGCGCTTTATAGAAAATTGTCATTTACCAAATGTATACAATCGAACTATCGACGATATGTTAATGTCATATAAATTTTCATTCCCGTGTAAGGAGCATGCAGATAGCTTTTTATCGTATGCGATCCATTATTATTTGCGGCTTCGTATGCGGCAATTTTCTGCGCAGCAAACCAAATCGCTTAAAAAAAAAAGTAGCGAGAAGAGAAAACAAGCGAAATTTCACAGATGCTAATAAATAAGAGTTTTGACACTACAATGTAATATTTAATTAATCCCGACCGCACCCTACAATCCTATTTTTAGTATTCTTTTTAATCCTTCAAAATGTTATTTCATATAGTTATGATAACTCATTTCGCCACACAGTAGAAACATTGATATAGCTGGCTAATAGAGTCAAATAAAATATTTAGAAAAATTCAGAACCTGCGGGTACAAATCCAGAGCTTTAAAAGTAAAAACGAATAATTTTTCATTCCTATATATAGCAGGCTTGTACGATAATAAATAGGGATTGAACTCGTTTATAACTTTCGCTCTTCCACTTGGTTCTTCGGCTTGCGATTCGATTTTACGGGTTGAATTCAATTTACTATTGATGCACTTGTAGTAACCTTTTTGTTAATATGAGTCTTAATTACGATCTGAATTAGAATAAATAACCCATCAAAACATTATACAAATCTGCAAGCCTAGCACGCAAGCGCACGGAGAAAAAGACGGCTGCCCTATATTCCTCTCTTTGTTGCACACCGGCTTCCGAGATTGCAGCGCTCCGGTCTTTGGTGCACAAATTGAGAAACACAGGCTTCAAAACGGTCACGCTGCGTTATATAGGAAGGGGCTTGGAGTGCCCAGACCCACGGTCTTATATACAGGTCTGGAAACTCCTCCACTGAAAGTGACCTCCTTAACGAAGTCAAGTTTAATTGCTGTAGCAACCACTAGAGGCGTTCCGATCTTAGTTGCGACCTTACAATGCCAGCAGGCATAACCTGAAAACCCCTCGATATTGATATCCTTGCATATTACGTTCATTTCGTTTATATCACGACTATTAGTGATAATTATATTTGAAATGAGATATCAGTGTGTGGTCCCAAATTGCAAAACCGGCAGCAAAAAAAAGAAGAAATGTTCTACATTTCACGTGCCAAAAGACATTGATATGCGGAAAAAGTGAGAAGAGGTTATTCCAGGCATTGTAAAATACAAAAGACGAATCGTGTATGTGAACAGCATTTCGACCATAAAGATATAGTTCGCGAATATGTCAAGCTCGACGCAAATGGCCAAGTAATTACACGGGTAAGTTTAATGAAAAGATTTTACACAGAGTTTGAGAAGTTACACATAGTTACTCATGTCAAGTATTTTTCAATATGTAAGGTCACGTACAAAAGAATGCGACTCAACAAGTTTGCTGTGCCAACAAGGTTCAATGACGTGTCAATAGAAAAGGAAAATTGTGTGCCAGAGCATGGTTATGCGAAACAAGTTTCGAATTTTGAAATGAATTATCCAAACACTGTTCCGTCCTGTAGAGTCACGAAACCGTCAATTCGAGGAATCAGTACTTGTATCGGTGAGTTTCCTTAATAGAAAGTACCTATTGCATTGTTAGTATTGTGACGCTAGATTTTTGGCCAACGTCACAAAGTATACCGAATTCCTGTATACGATGTCAGGACATGCGAGAGCATCGTCTCTTCACGCCCGGAGTCCTTCCCGAGTGAAAAACCAACAGGGCATAGCGTTAACATACCGAATATTATTTCTAATTTCTTTTGTATTGTATTTTCTAAAGAGATGAAATATAAGTAATTTAAACATACATAAATTTCTTCTATTGATATTTCAGATATTCCTGATGTTCCATCATCTGTTTCTGTTGGCACAGACATTAGGTTGTTACTTTCTTCCATGAAGATATTAAGTTGGGAGTCTACAGTAGCAGATTTGTCTGTTCTTGAGAAGCCTGCAGAAGTATCCTCATATATGGAAATCAGCAAACGTGAGTAACGCAATATCTTGCCTAAGTGTTGCAACGTAATGACTATAAGAGCCATTTAACGTTAATACCAAATGACTATTGTTAATAAAAATTGTAATTTACTATGTAAGATTAAGAATGAGGCAATATTGCCATCAGGAAAAATTTTAACTGAAAAAGAAATTTGTTCTTAAAAAAATTGTCTAAATTAACTAGTGAATAAATCTTATGTTGAGTTTTTGTAAGTGTTCCAGCTGTCAACATCAAGGAAGTATGAGTAAAAATTAATTCTTCAATTTTTCTCTTTATTTGAGTTTTGTCAATATTCCGAAATAGACTATTTAGCAGAATGCCAAAAAAGAGTAGATTAAGGTGAGAAAAAGTCAGCTCTTTCCGTTTTTTTACACTTAATTTTTTAAGTTTTTGCGAGTGTTCCAGTTTTCAAAATTAAGTACTTACTTAATGAGTATGAATAAAAATAGATACATTTATTTTTCTCTTTATTTGAGTACCTGTAATTTTCACGAAAATATAATGAAAAAGGATCAAATTAAATATATGAAACGGTTCGATATATTTCTATTTTTGAAAATGAAAACTTTTGTTTATTTTATAGGATCTAAAAAAAAATCTAACGGAGATCGATCCATCAAGATGTAGACAACTATTTCGCCTAATATATGTTCATATGACATAGATGTTTACAAATAGTTTATATTTATCATGCTCGGTTAACAGTTAGAATCTTTAAAACCCGATTCAAATTAAGAGCATATTTATTCAATATATTCATTAAAGTTGACGGGATTAATAACGCTTTCATAATTACATATAATAAATATGTGTAATGCGGCAGAAGTCGTTAGTGGGACAGAGACAGACAACCGCGAGAGCTATCGTGGGCTTTTCAGGTTATGTCTGCTGGCATTGTAAGGTCGCAACTAAGATCGGAACGCCTCTAGTGGTTGATACAGAAACTAAAACGAACTTCGTTAAGACAGTCACCCCCCACCGCCGAAATTTGACGGAGTTTCCAGACCTGTATATAAGACCGTGCCCAGACCTGTCTATAAGACCGTGCTCCCAGCCGAAACAGAGGGGCATGGAGCCTAGAGTAAAAGAGTTCAATCTTCGTACTCTGAAACGGCATAAAAAATTCAGCAAAAAAGGTGTCGCTGCGGTCGCAAGTTGATCCGAGTGAAGTGAGCAAGAAATAAACTCTACGTGGAACCTTGCTGAAGCTAGGCACCTACGGTCAATATACGTATACAAGACCGTGCACATGACTCTTCAGTGTACTGAGTGTAATCACGCGTCATCCTTAATATAACAGTTTTATGAAACTTTTAATTACTGCCAATCTGTAAAAGTAAAAACATAGAATAGCATTTTATCGACTTTATAATATACTAACAAAAAGAAATGAAATAGTTTCGTAAAGGTTACAAAAAAAAACCAATGTGATTTATATTTAACGAAATTTAAAGTGCAATAGGTGAGGAGATTGTGCATTGATTAGTCCAGGATCAATAAATAACTATAAAGACATCCCAGTTAAAAAATACAGATGATGAGCGTGTAATAAATAATGAGGTAAACATCGGGTTCAGGCGACCCCCCTCCGATTCCTTTCGTAATAGGCTCATCCGACGCGCTTTCGCACGCGAAACAACTTTTTCTTCTGACAAAATTGGGGGACGTTATTTATTAAAAAGTTATTAACAAATAAAGTTAATAATTCATACAGCTATTTTCCTTATACCAGCCAGTCCCAATCATCTTGTCCTTTACATGTATTGTTAAGAATACCCCCTCAGTACATACAAAAAGTCGCGTATGGGGTGGGGGGTTCTTTAATTTGTTGTTTGTTATTTTTGGTTTGTTTTTGGGTTGTCTTTGGTTTGTTTTGGTTTGTTTGTGGTTTGTTTTTGGTTTGTTTTTGGGTTGTTTTTGGTTTGGTTTGGTTGTTTCGGGTTGTTTTTGGTTTGTTTTTTGTTTGTTTTTGGGTTGTTTTTGGGCTGGTGTGTAGGGGGTGCAGCGAACCCGCTCATACGTGTACTGTTCACCATACACTAGTATAAGTATTTCATTTTTGATTTATGAAACTTCTTTTGTTAATAACTTTTTAACAAACAATGTGCGACGGATAACATTTTTTGTATGTACTCAGGGGGTATTGTTAACAACACATGTGAAGGACAAGATGATTGGGACTGGCTGGTATAAGGAAAATAGCTGTATGAATTATTAACTTTATTTGTTAATAACTTTTTAATAAATGACGTCCCCCAATTTTGTCAAGGGAAAAAGTTGTTTCGCGTGCGAAAGCGCGCCGGATGAGCCTATTACGAAAGGAATCGGAGGGGGTCGCCTAAACCCGTTGCTTACCTCATTATTTATTACACGCTCATCATCTGTATTTTTTAACTGGGATGTCTTTATAGTTATTTATTGATCCTGGAATAAAATTAAATAAAAATCACATTGGTTTTTTTTGTAACCTTTACGAAACTATTTCATTCCTTTTTGTTAGTATATTATAAAGTTGATATAATGCTATTCTATGTTCTTACTTTTACAGATTGGCAGTAATTAAAAGTTTCATAAAACTGTTATATTAACGGTGACGCGTGATTACACTCAGATACACTGAAGGGTCATGTGTATAGTGACCGTAGGTGCTTAGCTTCAGCAAGGTTCCACGTACAATGTATTTCTTGCTCACTTCACTCGGATCAACTTGCGACCGCAGCGACACCTTTTTTGCTGAATTTTTGAGGTCGCTTTTTTCGGCCGTTCCCCATTAGAGATTGGACTCCTTTACTCTAGGCTCCATGCAGAACAACATAGGTAGGGAATTTTCCAGGTTTCTCAGCCTACTAGCAACCATTCTTCTAATTTTCACGTTTTTGTGTAATTTTTAAGTTCAATCTAGCGACGCAAATCTCCGCAATGGAATGCCGTTTGAAAACTTCGAAAATTTGCATCCGGCTACTTGGAATTGTGGCACGAAGGGAAAAATGCGCAAAACGCACAGAGGTCTTCAACCCTCAATATACTCCTTAATTATTAATATTTTATTACGAATACCAATGATTTTCATTCGACAACAAAATTTAAGTGATGAACAAAGTGAAAATTTAAAAAATCGCGTAAATTTTTTCATTTGTGGATAAACGCCATTTGAATTTTTACCCCATTTTCGGTCAGTCAAAGCTTCCTACTCTTTTTAAGGAGTTATACGCAGTGAGGAGACCGAAAAAAGCAATTTTTCAAGAAATCTTATTTTATTAACGTAAAAATTTATATACATATTGTGGTAACTTTTAACTTTATTTTCATATTTTTATTTGTCAAAATAATAATTATTAAAGCTGCTATAGCCGATCTCTGGGAGCTCCTCTCAAAAAAGGCGTATTGCGGTGAGCACGATATTTCTGGATTGGATCATTTTAAATGAAAAAGCAAAAAAGATTTCCTCAATATAAGGTATTATCTAGTATTTAATCGAAGGAATAAGCAAATACAGTTTTGAGAAAAACACATTCAAACTTTCAAAATCTACTTTCAAACGCTCCGAGACGTCTTTACAAATATGTATGTAACTTCGAGAATATTTGTCGGATTGACATGATTTCTGTGTAAATACTTAAATATACATACATTACGGAAATGAAAGAAAAAAAAATGTTGTTTGAAAGTCCTGACTGCGTATAACCCCTTAAACGCGATACAACAATCATTGGGGTCCCAGGTACACCACAACACATTCGTTTCAGTGAATAACCGAAGGCATCCGATAATTAACATAGTGTCATCCCATGTTTGTTTTGTGTTATACAGGAAGGGATTTCGTCAATCAAACTAAAGTTATTACTGGGAAAAAATATCCCCTTTGCCCGAGATAGCTTCTTATATATCCGCAAACCTACCAGAAAGATTTCGCTTCAACTAAAAAAATGTTAATGAAATTGGGGTTGCTGTTAACTTTGATTCTTTTTTTTATAAAAGTAATATCTTCTAAATATGATACAATCATTTTTATGGCTTTAAAAATCGCATCAACTTCGTTTCAGAGAATAAACAGTGGCTGTCCGATATTTATTGCCACGTCATTTATATGTTCGTGTAGCGTAAGGAAGGTTTTGTTCAATGCAACTAAAGCATGTTCCAGAAGAAAAATATCCCTTCTATACGATACAGCTATGTATGGGTTCATAAACATACAGGAAGTCTTTCGTTTCAGTAAAAGACTATATACGAAATTATAGTCACCGTTGACTTTTCAATATTTTCATTCCATCTATCTGTCAGTCATGGATCAATTATGTTCGGCGCAGTTCCGAGAATTTAAAAAAAAGTTGCAAGGTGAACCTTCCGAATTGCTTACTCAAAATTCCCTATACGATGCTCAAAATCTCCGCTACGATGTACCCCTATGATATATTTCTCAACTTTGGCTTCCTCATAGAGGAATCTTTGAGTATTGTGTGAAATTTCGTGGATGCAATTTGCGAGTTTCATCTTAAAACTTTTTCTCTGCATGTATTGTCAATCCCAGATTCTGTAAAAAATTTAACATTTCATCAAATCTCGCAAAATTCAATACCAACCATTATCTAATTATTTTCTATTTATTTTCACAGTTCGAACGCAATTTATCGGAATCTGTAAACGGTAAAACGACAGATTTTTCAGAAAACTTCAAAATTTCATAAAATCTAAATGATTTCCTCGATTCTCGCAGCTGCATCAATTCTAGGTTACTATTCATGCCCCATATCCGTAGTTAATTATCGCAATAATAACGCACATTTAATAATATTCTAATCATAGGGAGAATTTTAGTCGGTCAGCTCAGAATTTTATAAGATCTTAACGGTTCCACCAATTATCACCCAATTCAATGCCACCACTGAAATTTTAGGGAATTTCCAGACCTGTATACAAGACCGTGGTTTTCAACCCCTCGGCGCCATGAGCTATCATCGGCGATCATTTTCCTAAAGATGAAGCGAGGAAATATTGTATTATCATCAAAAAAATTAATTTAGAATCAAGAAAGTTTGAAATCATTCAATAACCAGTAGGAGTAAAACAATACCAGATTACAATTATCGAAACCAATTAGAACAACACTTACCTTTCCCATATCTTGACTACTTGTGACGGATTTCCTTGGAGCAACCTCGGAATTCCCTGAATCAGACCCTACAATATTCTGAGTAGTAGTCATGGAGACTAGAATAAAGAAGTTCCACCTTCGTACTTCCGAAGCGGCCTCAGAAATCCGTAAAATAAGCCTTGTGTCAGTTGACACTGCAAGGCGCTGATGTTGCAAAAATCTAACGATTGGTAAATGAAGGATTGTTGATTCACCTTAATTTGCTATAATTCCTAATATTAGGCATTGCTCTTTATCTTTTTAAATCAATATTTATTTGTAACAAATTTTAAGTCGAATAATAGATATAAAAAATACCATTTTATCGATTTTATAATCTGCTTTTTTATTACATTACAAAATCGATATAATGCTATTTTATCTCCTTGCCTTGACAGATTCGCAATAATTTATAATTGTATATAACTTTTATATTAATAATTACGTATGATTACACGGGAGAATCATGTGTCTATTTACTGTAGGTGCCTAGTTTCAGCTAGGTTCCACGTGCGGTTTACTTGGTGCCTTCACTTGAGAACTTTGGGACGACAGAGACGCTTTTGGCGAAATCTGGAACCATTACACGACGGATTTCTAAGGACGAATTTTGCGTACACTCCCCACTAGAGATCGGACTCATTTACTTTATCCTGCTTGGTAGTAGTGACAGATTTCCTTGGGATGACCACGGGATTCTCGCGATTAAGCTCAACCTTTTTGAATAAAATTAATTAGGAACAAAATTTATGTGGTATTGTCATTCCTATTGGTCCAAAAAAGCACCACTCAAGGAGTTATTAAGCATTATTATTGTCTCGGAAATTCAACGGGAAAAATGTGTGTTTATAATTAGTATCATTATATTTAAGAGTCGCGGTAGCTACTCGAGACGTGTCCTACCATACCGACACGATGACGAGGCAACCAAGACTCTATACTCGACAGAACTAGCTTATACACAAGAATATAATTAATGAATTAAAAAAGAATTTCCCATAATTAATGAATTATGACAACTCTGTGAATACTACCTCTATGATCATTTTTCATTTATTTTCTCTTTCCATCTAGACTACCGCGAGTGCTGTGGCTATGAAAAGAGAGCGGCACATTCAATTATTCTGGGTAATGAATTATTTCCCTAATTATAGTTATCTTGTATAATGAGAATATAATTAAACAGCTCTCAAAATCTGCATCTCGTTCGCGTCCACGAATGTTTCAACGTCCCGAATGTTTAGTCTCCAATGATAAGCTTGACCAACGAGACAGATTTCTCGAATTGACAATTGTCTTGGATGGTATTGTATCTGGAAACAAATAATCAATCAAAAATGATATCTGTCCGAACAGATGATCTCCCGAGGAGAAATAGCGCTTACTACTGGTCGATCATGTAGATTTCAAAAATACAATACTTCGTTAATCTGCGAAATTTTTACCGTCGATTGCTATATTATGATTGAAATAAACCACAACACTGCAATCATTCGTCGTCCCGACATTTATTCGTGTTGGCAGAACCGCTTCACGAATATTACGCAAATTTAGGAGAATTGTATATCTTTAAATCTACATAACCGACCAGCAGTCAGTGCTGTTTCTTCTCCTCCGTCGCGACATTATCTGTTTTTGATAGAAGTAACCGGATCTCTCTGTGAATCTGGCCGGTCGATTTTGACTGTTTGAAATTTTTTTTCTGTAAACGTTTGGTGATCGTTTGTAAGTGTTTGTTAGTTTAATAAAAACTTTAGTTGGTTTATAGTTTTTACGGAAATAAAAAATAAATTATGGTGTGAACTTGGCCGGAAAATTTTTATTCAGATCGCACTGAGTTTTCTAGGGCCCTAATGGATGGCGTAGCGGTTTGTAGATCTCAAATAATTAAGTAGAACGTTTGTTGGTTCGTCGTTTCTCGAAAAAAGCTAAAAAACGTATCGGGTACATTTCATTGATTTTATGAGACCCGATCATATGACTGCAGGGAAAAAACAGTTTTACTAAAAAACTAACAAACACCCACAAACGATTACCAAACGTTAACAGAAAAAAATGTTAAACAGTAAAAATCGGCCGGCCAGATTAAGAGGGAGCATGTCAAAATCCCGACAGTCAAACTCCTGATACGACTCTCGTGTATACCTATAAGGTTTTGTTAATACATGTTGTCGGAGTTTTGACTGTCGGGATTTTGACGTGGAGGTCCAGAATTATTTTTGTCGAAGACAGATAATGTCGCGACGGAGGAGAAGAAATAGCACTGACTGCTGGTCGGTCATGTAGATTTAAAGATAATATACACCCACGGCCTATCGCGCGTGTACCGACTGTTTATAATACGTGTACAACCGCCAGATTGCAATAACGGTTAAAGCGCAAACACATCGTAGTTAGGCAATGAACGTAGTTCCAAGCACGGTCTTGTATACAGGTCTGGAAACTCCTCCGCCGAGAATGGGCCTCGAAGCTGTTTTTAATTTCTGTAGCAGTCACTAGAGGCGTTGCGATCAGATAATGCTGATCGACATAACCTGAAAACCTTTCGATACTGCTATGCCTGTATATTATGTTTACTTCGTGTACATCAAAGTCTTTTAGTAATTATTATATTAAAAATGACGAATCGGTGTGTGTTGTGCCACATTGTAAAAGCGGTAGGAAAATAAACAAAAAATGTTGTACATTCCGAGTGCCTAAGAACATTGATATGTGGAAAAAGTGGGAACAATCTATTCCAGGCATTCTAAAATTACAACCCACAAATCGTGTATGTGAAAAGCATTTTAACAATGAAGATATAGTTCGCGAATGGGTCAAGCTCGACGCAAATGGTCAAGTAATTACACGGGTAAGTTTAATGAAAAGATTTTACACAGTTTGAGAAGGGCGTCTCTATTTAAACAGATGATCAAAAATGAGTACATTATTTTCCAAGTTATCTGTGCAAGCAAGTTCTTAAAAAATATGAATCCTGCCCAGTGTCTCAAGAAGCTGTGAGATTGAAAACCAGCTGCGGATCTTCGGAGTCGCAACTGGTTCAAATGAAATCACGCGGTGGTCTGATTAACGCAAATCCGCATTTCTTTCATCTGATCCGTCATATCGAAGCATCATTTGCAAAATATTCCTCTCAAATTGATGTTTTCGATGTGACTCTGGATGAAGTACTCAATTCTTACTTCTTCACTTATCCCTGTAAAGAGCATGGATCTGAAATCCTATCATATGCGATAATTTATTATGTAAAGTTAAGAATGAGGCAATATTGTCACCAGGAAAATTTAAAACTGAAAAAGAAATTAGTTGTTAAAAAAAATTGTCCAAATTAACTAATGAATAAATCTTACGTTAAACCTTTGCAACTGTTCCAGTTTTCAACATCAAGGAAGTATGAATAAAAATAAATTCTTTATTTTTTCTCTCTATTTGAGTTTTGTCAATATTCCGAAGTGGACAGTATTTAGTAGCATGTCAAAAAATAGTAGATTAAGATAAGTAAAAATCGGCTCTTTCCATTTTCTTACACTTTATTTTTTCAGTTTTTCCAAGTGTTCCAGTTTTCAAAATCAAGTAAGTATAAATAAAAATAAAGTCTTTAATTTCTCTTTTTATTTGAGTACCTGCAATTTTCACAAAAGTATAATGAAAAAGGATTAAATTAAATATACGAAACGGTTCGATGTATTTCTATTTTTGATAATGAAATTTGTTGTTTATTTTATAGGATTTAAAAGAAGGTCTAACGGGGATCGATCCATCAAGAGGTAGACAACTATTTTGACTAATATATATTCATATGACACAGATATTTACAAATAGTTTATATTTATCATGATCGATTAACAGTTAAAATGTTTAAAACCCGATTCAAATTAAGAGCATATTTTTTCAGTATATTCATTAAAGTTGAACGGGATTAATAACTTATAAATACATATAATAAATATGTGTAACGCGGTGGATTCCGTTAGTGAGACAGAGACAGACAACTGCGAGAACTATCGAGAGGTTTTCAGGTTATGTCTATTGGCATTATCAGATCGCAACGCCTGTAGTGGCTGCTACAGAAATTAAAAACAGCTTCGTTATCGGGCCGCCCCCCACCACTGAAATTTGAGGGAGTTTACAGACCTGTATACAAGACCGTGGTTCCAAGTGTTGGGGTTCTCAATAAAACCGAGGGACGTGACTGACTAGCAAATTATTTAATGAAATAATACACGTGGGTTCCTCTTGGCTATATCGGAGCGAGAAAAAGTTGAATAACATAAACAACTGTTTTTGGTTGAATTTCTTATAAACAATTTGTTAACAAAACCAAGAATAAATAGTATTATGATTATTGCCGTTAATTGTTTAATGAACAAATGGTAAATGATTGAATAAATTGTCCAAGTAAATTGAAATAATTGTTTTTATCGTCGTTGTTATTATTATTGATACATTTCGTCGCAAAGATTTGACCGGATAAGACACGTGGGTTCCTTTTGGCTATATCGGAGCGAGAAAAAGTTGAATACCATAAACAACTGTTGTTGGTTGACGTTCTTATGAACAATTTATTAAGAAACCCAGAAATAATTACTATTATAGTTATTGTTAGGTTTCGTTTAATGAACAAATGGCGAATGAATAAATAAACTGTCCAAATAAATTGAAATGATTGTTTTTATTGTCGTTGTTATTATTAATACATTTCGTCGCAAAGATTTGACCGGATAATACAGGTGGATTTCTTGTAGCATATCTATACTTCTTAATGTGAATCGACAAACATGCTCATGGGGTTAAGAGATTAGATCAATACCCATCATACGACCATTACGAAATATTGTAATGAAATGTTATAATAAGCAAAGATTACTTGTGATAATACCTCATAGGCGTCCTCGATGTCCTCGGCAATTAATTTTCTCGATTCGTACGAATGAAAAAAGTGAATTTTTGTGTAATCATCGAAAAATCTTCAGGGAACAGAGGCACAAATTTTTTGCTACCTCGATTTTCGAGAAGAGTGGCTTTAAGAGTTCCTGGCTCGGCTGGTTGAGCCGGACGGGAACCTTCCATCGCCGCTTCGCTGACGTTCTCGGATGATGTACTAGTCGCTGGTATCGGTCTACGTTGACGTTTGCTCAATGATTTTGCGATTGTTCCACAGTCACTCGGTACATTTGCCAGAGCATGAAAAATTTGATGTTTACGTATAATCGTGTAAACCAAGTTGCTATTATCGTCGAATTGATACTGAAATAATGAAATGAATTATTTAGATTAAATGAAAATATTACGATTGTACATTTTCACTCGTCACTCACTTGAATTATATTGTTGAATATGTCAAGGAAAAAGAAAAGAGGGTGATGGTTCGTCGGTGCGAAGAACGATAGTGTCTAAATGCCTCGAGTAGATGTAACAATTTTCTACACGCTCGCTACTATCGACAGGGTCTTGAAATCGGTCCTACAAGAGACAAAATAATTTTGTATCAAACCATTCGTCGCGCTGGGTTCTTTCCAGGCAATTTTTGCGTTAGTACCGTCCCCCAAACACCATTGTACGTCGCGGGTTTACCGGGCACATCCTAGCCCGTGTAATACTTATTATTACCGTTTTGCAATGTTCGCACTTTAAACTGATAATCATGAATGGTTTGAGTTTCTTGCTTATAACCGATTTAAGGGCGTCGCTGAAATTTCATCAATTTTATTAAAAAGATATACATTTTTTTGTCTATTTTTTATCTAATATTCCATTGTTCTTGAAAGTCACACAACGATGCAACCTGTTCACTCGGGATCCGCCGTGTAAACTGGTCGATAGCAAATTTCGAAAGTTTGAACGCCATCGGCATTGGATATTGTCCAAGTGACGAGAATCTTGGTCGATGATATTTGTATAGCTTGCAGAGCGGTCGGAGCGTTTTCTTTTTTGTTTTTTTTTTTTTAACAATATATATATTAACTACAATCTATCCCTTAAGGTGGGATATTCAGTAATTTGTCTGTTATGTATTTATTTGTTTCCTCTAGATAGAATATCCATTGATAATCCTCTCTATGTTTGTCTACCCTTTCTTTTTTCTGTGTTGTTTTTATTGGGTAAAACGATTAGCCAAGTCCAGGGTTTTTGCGCGTTTGAGCCTATTCACTTCGTCGCGACGATCCAGTAGTCTTCTAGCCAGTTGGTTCGGGTGGTTGCCGAGTCTTTCTTGATATTTTTTGGGAAATTTCTGGATGGTTTCAGTGACGTAATCGATCTTTAGGTCGTTGTGCAGAGTTTTGTTCGAAATGAACCACGGAGAGTTCGCGATGACTCTTAGTAGCTTTGATTGGTATTTTTGGATTATGTTTATATTTGATTTGCAGGCTGTTCCCCATAGTTGTATACCGTAGGTCCAGACAGGCTTAAGTATTATCTTATACATGAGTAGTTTATTATTCATAGACAACTTCGATCTTCTTCCAATTAGCCAATATAGTTTTTTTAGTTTGATATCCAATTCTTTTCTTTTGGCCCTTACGTGGCGGCTCCAGGTGAGCTTTTTATCCAGATACATCCCCAAATATTTTACTTCATCCGTTGTTGGGAGAGGTTTACGGTTTAATAAGACGGTTGGGCAGTTCTCTTTTCGTAAGGTGAATGTGATGTGTACTGATTTCGCTTCGCTTGCTTGAATCCTCCATTTTTTTAGCCAGGTCTCAATATTTGTTAGCGCTTGTTGGAGTAGGCTTGATGCCACTGTAGGGTCTTTATTCGATGTAAGTATTGCGGTGTCATCAGCATACGTTGCTATAGTAGCATTTGTTTCGTCTGGCATATCCGCGGTGTATATTGTGTAGAGTACTGGTCCAAGTACACTGCCTTGTGGTACCCCCGATTTGATCGGGAAGTGTGAGGAGTGTTCTTGTCCATACCGTACGTAGAATTTCCTGTTTTTTAAGTAGGATTTTATGATGAGATAGAACTGCGGTGCTTTGTTTTTAATTTTGAAGAGCAGGCCATCGTGCCAAACCTTGTCGAAAGCTTGTTGTATGTCTAAAAAAACAGCTGAGCAGTAGTTCTTCTTTTCAAACGAGTTCCGTATTACATTGTATATTCTATTGACTTGTTCAATTGTAGAATGGTAGTTTCGAAATCCAAATTGATGATCTGGTATTAGTTGTTCCTGTGATATGTGCGGATTCATTCTCGAGAGTAGCAGCTTTTCAAAGAGCTTTGACATTACCGGTAGTAAGCTTATGGGCCTGTATGATGTTACTTCTGTTGGAGGTTTACCAGGTTTTGGAATCGTTATTATTTCAGCAACTTTCCATTGATTAGGGATATGTGCTGCGCGTAATATGTTATTAAAGAGGGATGTCAGTAATGTAATTGCCTTTTTTGGTAGTTCTTTCAAGATTTTGCCGGTAATAAGGTCATATCCTGGGGATTTTTTTGGATTAATATTGTATCGAATGAATTTATAAACTTCGTTATGAGAAAACGGTTTAATGGGCCATGCCACAGGTAGGGGGGAGTCTAGGAATTCTTGAATCACGTTTTCATGCTCAGTTTGACATTGTGCTGGGGGTAGGGGTGTAAATACTTCACCTAGGTGTTTGGCAAATATTTCTGCTTTTTCTTTTTCATTCCTTGCCCATTGACTGCCAGCGTTTCTTATCGGTGAGTTCGGCATCTGCGGTCTTTTTAAGTTTTTCGTTACTTTCCAGAGATCGTAGTCAGTAGCACGGGTAGCTGATAGGCTTTGTAGGCGATGTTGTAGACTGTTGTTGTTGTATTCATATATAAGCTTTTTTAGTTCTTTGGTGGCTTTATTGAAGCTTGATTTATCCAAGGGATTCCTGCTAAGTTGCCATTTTCTTCTAAGTCGTCTTTTTTCGATTACTTTGTTTTTAATTTCCAGAGGGTAATTATTTGCTAGCTGAGTGCTACTCATTGCAGGTGTTGATTCCCATGCTGCCTTTTGTATCAGAGACACTAGGTGTTCATTGGCGTCGTCTATTTCATTTACATTTTTGAGTGGGATATTCGGATTAATTTTCTCAGTAATAGTTTTTCTGAAGCTGTTCCAATTTGTGTTGTTGTTGTGTAGTGTGGGGGGAATGTTTTTCTGTATTACACCGGTGCTTATTGTCATGATGACTGGTGTATGGTCGGAGGACAGTTCAAGACTTGATTCAATTTTGATATAGGTTTTTGCAATTCCTGCATAAACAAAAAAGTCCAGCACGTCTGGGATTTTATTTAGGTCGGTCGGCCAGTATGTAGGCTCGCCAGTGGTGAGCGTATCGTAGTTTTTTGTTGATACTGTTTTCTGAAGTTGCCTGCCTCTAGTTGTATCAAGTCTTGAGCCCCATTGTTTATGCTTTGCGTTGTAGTCTCCCCCGGAAATGAATCGAGGTCCTAGCGTTTCAAAATAATCGGTGAAATTATTTGTTTTGATGGCATGTCTCGGTGGGCAATACACTGCAGATAGGGTTAAAGGCCCATTCCATTCTTCGATTTCAATGCTAGTAGCTTGCAAGAACTCTTCTTTGTACTTAACTAGCTCGTGGTGTCTAATACTACGTCGAACAAGGATAGCTGTGCCACCATGGGCGGTGCCATCTGGATGTCTCGTGTCGTAGCAATTGAATCCTTGTATATTGAAAAAGTTTTTATCCGTAAAGTGTGTCTCAGAGATAAGCATTATATCTATTTTATTGTTACCTAAAAATAGAGGTAGTTCTTGGCGCCTTTGCGCCAAACCATTGGCATTCCAGAGAGCAATACGGAAGAATTTGTTCATTTTTCTGATAGCTTGGAAATGAATACTGTTAGCAGTTTCATCAGAGAGTTCATTAGTTCTGTTTGTTGAGATAATACTTGTTTAATTTCTCCGAATGATTTTTCTATTACCTTAGCTATTTCGCTTGTGTTTTGATCTTGATTGTTGTTATTGTTGTTGCTGTTATCATTGCCTTCATTTTTCCTGGCCACGTTTGCGTAGCTTCTATTATAGCCGTTGTGTTGTGGGTCGTGTGTTCCACTAATACCCGGTTGTCTCTCGTTGTTACCTTGGTCTGTTGCTAGTTCTCTTCTGTGCCAGTGTGGTTTTTGGATAGTGCTTTGCCTTCTTTGTAGTATCTCTTGATATACTGTGCAACCCTTGTAGTTGGAGGGGTGGTCTCCGTCGCATAGAGCGCACATCGCAGGTAGGTCCTTGCTTTTTTTACAGTCTTGTGTCTTATGTTCATTGCCGCACTTTACACATCGGTGGCTTCTGCGACAGTAGGTTTTAGTATGCCCGTATCTTTGACATCTTGTACACTGGGGTATTTCATTATTTTTTCTGGGCGGTTCAATTTTAACTTTTGCATTTGCCAGTAGATCAACGTCGTATATTTTTTTATTGTCAGGCGATGGTTCCAAGTCTACGAAGAACATTGGGAGAGGTAATTTGGTTTTACGATTTCGCATATTAATAATGTTGCGTACATTAAATCCTTTTTCATTTATTTCGTCTTTCAGCTGTTCAACAGGCGTTGATGGATGTAGTGAGCGGATGACGACTCTGTAGGCACGTTCTTGTTTGAGTTGGTATGTGTGAAAGTGTGCTCCGTCTTTGTCGAGGAGCTGGACGATTTTTCTATATGCTTCAGGGTTTCTGGGCATTAATTTCAGCTGGCCTCTGCTGTCAGTTGTCTTGTGCGTGTAGTCCTTGGATTCGACAATAGTTTCAATCTTGTTCGTAAAGATTTTAATATCCTTGACACCTGGTACAAATATAGGAGGTGGTTTAAGTTCGGCGTTGTTTTGTTCTGCTGTGTGCTGTTTATTTATGTTGGCGCTTGGTATTGTAGAGCCTCGCTCATTATTATTAAGTACGGCGAATCTGTTTGTGTTTATTATGAGAGGTTGCGGTCCACTCTCTTCGTCTGGGGTATCAGAAGAGCCGGTTCTGCGACGTTTCTTGTAGTGCTTAACCTGCCATTCTGGCAAGTTTCTTGATTGATTTTGTTTTTGTGTTACTTCAGTTTGTTGAGAAGTTTTAGTGAGGATGACATGCGGAATTCCACTGCCTTTGGAGGCTAGTAGAGAGCTTGCGTATGCAGGTGGGGATGCAGGTCTATTAGGTGACGCTGGACTCGGTGGGCTCTGTATTGGAAACACAGGATATCGTTGTTGGTCTGCGTAATGCTGCTGGTAACGCTGTTGTTGAACACTATATTGCTGTTCACTGTGTTTTGCCAAGCTATTTGTGGGCTCTCCAGGGTCTTCCTCTCCATCCATTTCTTCCTCTCCATCCATTTTGGGAAATTACAAGAGTTGAAGAAGTCGCGAAACTTTCACTTTCACTATTTGTTGTTAGGTACACGGGCAGTAACGTAAGATTCAATATGTAAATAGAGGAGCTCACAATAACACGACCGTACTCGGCGAGTGTAGACGCGCGACTGGGAGCGTTTTCTGACGAACATTACACAACGGTAAGTATGATTGTTCGGGAGAAGGAAAAAAAGTTTTTTAAAGCTTATCGATAGTTACCGGGAATGGCTTGAGTCCATTCGATAGTTTCCTTCAGGCAGGCGATTTCAATACCTGAAGTGATTATACAAAGATTCATTGTATAGGAAACATTAACCTCTGCAAGTATGAAGGAAAAAAGATGAAAATTGCCGCGAATGTTATAATATTACGTGAATTAAATTGACCTACCAAATTTGTGAATAAATATTCGGTGATATTAATCAGTACTGTGACGGTAACGAGTTATCGTCGTTGGCATTTTCACTGTGAATTTTCCACGAATCTATGCTCAATCGTGGCAAATAATCCTTCCGCGTTTCCTTCCAGTTCCACGTTATTTTTATCGTCGAAGCGTATAAACGTAAAATTTGAAGATAAACGAAATTTCTCACTTCTGGCCGATCAATTTCCAACGACGGCAATATCATACTCGTCCAACCTAAATGTCTCTCACTTATATTTCCCCCAACCTTGTGTCGTTCTCGCTAATTCACGAAGATCGTTCTGCGCTTCAGACATCAAGTCCCTTAGAACGTAATTACGAAAGGTAACTGGAAACAAATGTATCTTGACAAGCGGTATCCAGATAACGTTGAACTTTGTACTGCCCAACACGTCAACTCGTATTTTCGGCGCGGCTTTTCGAACTGATGGGATCGGATGAAAAGATTTGAGGATTTTACGAAATTTCGACAAATATTTATAATTTATTTGGACAATTTATTTATTCATTTACCATTTGTTCATTAAACAATTAACGGCAATAATCATAATACTATTTATTCTTGGTTTTGTTAACAAATTGTTTATAAGAAATTCAACCAAAAACAGTTGTTCATGTTATTCAACTTTTTCTCGCTTCGATATAGCCAAAAGGAACCCACGTGTATTATCCGGTCGATTCTTTGCGACGAAATGTATTAATAATAATAACAACAACAATAAAAACAATTATTTCAATATATTTGGACAATTTATTTATTCATTTACCATTTGTTCATTAAACAATTAACGACAATAATCATAATACTATTTATTCTTGGTTTTGTTAACAAATTGTTTATAAGAAATTCAACCTAAAACAGTTGTTTATGTTATTCAGCTTTTTCTCACTCCGATATAGCCAACAGGAACCCACGTTCATTATTAGATTAAATAATTTGCTAGTCAGCCACGTCCCTCGGTTTTGTTGAGAACCCCAACACTTGGAACTACGTTCATTGATCTCCAGTAACTTGGCGAACCGATTTTGACTTTTTGAAATTTTGTTTAGTTTAAACGTTTGTTGGTCGTTTGTAGGTGTTTGTTAGTTTGATAAAAACGTTTGTTGGTCGATAGTTTTTACAGGAAAGCACACATAAAATATGGTGTGAACTTGGCAGGAAAATATTTATTCAGATCGCACTGAGGTTTTATAGGGGCCTAATCGATGCGTAATCGTTTGTAGGTTCCAAATGAACTAAGTAGAACATTTTTTGGTTCGTCGGTTCTCGAAAAAAGATTTAAAAAAACCTATCGGCAACGTGTCACCGATTTTTCCAGACCCTGTCATATGACCGCAGGAACTTGACCGCACGATAATTATTTTTAAAGCGTTTTTGTTCAATGGGGGGCTTAATCGATTCGGAATTGTTTGTAGGTCGATAATAATCGTATGAGAACGTTTGTTGGCCCTCGGTTTGATTGGAATATATAAATGACCACATGTTGTCTCGCCGAGTGTCTCGAAAAAAATTTTTGAGCATCTTTTCAGTATTTGAAAATAACGTTTTTTTTTAGATTTAAAAAAATAGCCGATGATTGTCGTGGATAAAAGTTGAAAAAGTTTCCCTTGGTCTTTTAGGATTGGAAGAGTGACGTAAACCAATAATTAATCAAATTCGGGAGTTTCAAGGTCGACTAACTGGTCGAGCTGTCACGGAACTTCCCATATACATAGCTTCGCTCGACTGACGTAGTGCGGAGCCCCGAGGAGCGTGTATCGTGAACGCTACTCTCGAACGTTGGCCCGTACTTTTCGTTGTTGCGAACAAAAAAGGGCAAAAACGGCAGAATAAACGTGGTAACAGATGGAAAAACGTGACGGAAAATTACGCGGATTTTCGGTCATTGTATATTCGTAAAATTTTTTAATCGCGAACGGTTTGTTATCGCGTAAAGAGTGCTCGGAATCACTCGGTTGGACAACGTTGGACGACGACAAAGAGAGAGAGAGAGACATCACGCGATTTTTATTATTACAAAAGAAAATATAAAGCTTTCTTCCACTCCATTGTTAATTAATTAAATATTTTTCGCGAAAAACTATCGTCGTGATATGAATAATATATTGTGCGCAAATATGTACGGGGCTCTGATAGCCGTGGTACGTGCTGATAGCGAGCGAAATCCCGCGAAGCAGTGCGAAAAATTTGACAAACACACGAACATACAAATTCGCATGGCCGAGTCGGTGAGAAGCAGTGTGAAACATTTGACAAACAGAGGAATTTGAATGATCGAGTCAGCGGTGTTAATTATGCCCTTATTCATAGTCCGTCCTTATCTTAAGGATGAAGAGAGCCTCCATGAAGGATCCCTTGAATCTCCAAGGCCGCCTTATTTCATAGACGTACCTCGAGTCTTCCTTTCGGAAGAAAGGGATATTTTAGGGATTGTACTGATTAGTGGATGCAGTTACTGTTTATGGCACCAGAACCTAACCTAACACGAGTTCAAAAATGTAACGAGTAAAAATCTAAAGGTATTGAAAAATCTTATATATTAGGTTTATATTAATTATTAATATTAGTTAATATGAGTACTAATGGTAAAGTAATTGATTTTCAGAACTGCAACGAAAAAGAACTACTACTAATAAAACCGAGAAGCGATTGAGCATCAGCGGGAGCTTCACGCTAAAAAAATTGCGATTGCTGAAGCAGAAGAGAAAATAGTTATCTTGAAACTGTTGAGAGAGCAAGAGGCATTCGGGCAAAGATAGTATCATATAAAATATTGATGTTTTTAATATCTAATTATTATTATAAGTGTTAAAATATCAGACTGGTGGGGAGTTACGAGGAAAGGGAACGATGAAATAAAATATCTCTTGCAATTTATTATCAACTTCCGGAAGTATTTTTGTCCTCATATTATTTTGTTCCTCATAGAAAAATCGCTGGTTCTATATACGGCTGTGTGTCTATCCATAATTAGGTCGATACAAATAATAATAAGTGCAATATAAAAGTATATTTATATACATTTTTTATGTTTAATACAAAATATACTAATTACTAGAAATTAAATATTGCGTTTTTTAATTTTGAAACGTCGGTTTCAATAAAGAACATTTTATTTTAGTTTTTAATACATAAAAAAAACATTCTTCAAATCATTATTAATTTTTAATCTAAACATATGTATAAATTCTAATTTGTATGAATTTATCTTGATTAACATTATTACAACATGCCAATCATCATGAATAAAAATTTAATATAAAAACTACAATTGGTTCACAACACTGTTTCATATTTAAGAAAAAAGTCTTAAAACAAAGGCAAATTATTTTGAATACACAATTGTGCAAAACAGCAGTGGCACAGACAACTGCCACCGTTGTGCACAACTTTGTTCTTAAGCCGTAATACAGGTATGGAAATCGACGTTTCCAAACTCCAAAAAGTTGTTCAACGATAACTCGTGTTTTGGTATGTGCAGTATTCTATCGAATTTCTGCGTCTGTCTGAGGTCTTAAAACAGGTGTTAGAAGATAGCTATTGCACGCATACCCACTATCACCAAGTAAAATTCCATCCAGGTGTCCTACCTCAAAACGACACCGCACACCGCTTCGATCAATTATTAATGCTTGTTGTGTAAAAACGCAGTGCTACTAACAACTGAGTTAATGGAGAAACTGGCAGTCGACGATTGTTCAATCGCCTCAACTAAGCATTTACCAGAGGTAATAAGATCTCAATTACAGCTCCTTTGCTGAATCTGTATGATGTTGAAGTTTGCATCGTTGGAACGCAACGCAAATAAGTTTTATAATTTTTATTTTCAGTATTCCTCTTGCTTCTTGTGCCCATTTAGGTCCAGGTCCTTGAAGGATACTCCAACAAAACGTTTGAACGATTTTTGTCGTCGATAATCCAATCTTAAGAGGGCCTAATGGTGTAAAAAATCTATTTTCGTTGCATTCTAACGATGCAAGCTTCAACATCATGAATCTGTACCTTTTCCGAAAAGGAACATCTTCGAAAAATTCCAAGGGATTTTCCCAATCACGAATGTACCTTTTCACAAGTCGGAACAGAATCGGATTCTCTGGATTTTCGTCTTCAAATTCATCGTCACAATAATTTAAAAATGCGTTGTCCATGATTCTTTTTTTTCTTTATACACTTTGTCCGAAAACGCGGCACCACAAGTAACCACAAACTTAAAATGTGTCAAATTTGTATAGGTTATATTTGGCTGTACTCTGCGCATCATATGGTAAGTAGTTCACAAATGCAGCAAAAACGAACAGACCAAGGCGGCATTCCCTCCTCAAGGGAGCTCGGCAGCTCCCTTGAAATAAGGAAGCCAATAAGGCTCCTTGTTCGGTCAAGGAACGTTTATGAAACGTGTTATAGGGAATAAGGGATCCTTATTCCTCAAGGAACGACTATGAATACGGTCATTAGAGTCAGTGCGTCGGAATAATGGTCGAGTCCTTGCTTTTTATTAGAGTCAGTGAGTCGTAACAATGCCGTGAAGCAGCCGAGCAGCGCGACGAAAATGCCGTGAAGAAGCCGAGGAGCGCGACCAAAATGCCGTGAAGCAGCCAACGAACTTCAGATTCGGTGAGTCAACCATTTTGTTTTTTATTCCGGAAGACATTTTTTTTTCCGCGAGATCACATTTTTATTTCATTTTTCATGTATTGTAGTTTTCGTTTTTTTGTGAAAAAAACGTTCATTAGCTTTCGTTCTCCGTGTTTTTTATGGCCATTACGTGACGATAAATTCAGTGTCGAAATAATTTTAGACAAAGAAAAAACGAGATTTTCCAATCTCAAATAATAAATGAAAAATTCTGTAGCATCATTAACGCTTCGATTAACTCGAATTTTCTAGTCGTCGAATATCGCGACAAAATGGACGAAACTAATTGCGAAAAAACGGTGGTGGTCAGTGTGTTTCTCTCTCAACCGCCGAGCGCCCTCTCCTTCTCCCATTCTTCCTTTCTATCTCATCACGACAAAAAGCGTTAACAAAAAAAAAACGATGGAAAAAATATTTGCATTATTTCTATATGCTTTTTTCGTTAACGGTTTTTGTAGGGATAATATAGATATAGTTTTCTTAGAGATTTTGAAGGCAAAGCGAAAGGAGAAATGAAAAATAATACAGCACTTTTTAACGCTTGAGCGAACACGACTGTTCGAGACATTGAATTCCGCGAAAAAACGGACGAAGCCAATTCCGATAAAATAGAGGGAGGTCAGTGTGTCGCGTGCCGAACCACCGAGCTCCCTCACTCTCTTTCTCTCTCTTTGTTTACGTCTCATCCTCGCTAAACGCGTTAACGAAACAAAGATGGAAACAATACTTGCGTTACAGTGGTAATTTTTTCGCTAAACGCTTTACGTAGGGGTAAGATATGTATATCTATAGAGAGAGATCGAGCCGAGGCATCGAGCCACTTGTCGGAATTTCAACGACTCGAGCTACAACCAACGACGTTTTAGAATTTTTATTTTATTATTTCGCTTCGAAATATTTCATTCCTTCTTTCCTCTAATCTCGTTCCACAATGGACATGTATATTTCTTATAACTTACGAGTTTTCCCATCAGGAATAAGTATTTTTCTTTTTTTCTCTTTTTCTTTTCGCAATTACCAACTTTTCGACAAATTGAAATTATTTAAATACTTTTAACAATAAATTTAGCATCGAGACAATAAATCACAACCAAATTTCCTCTTACAAAATGTTAATTAATTGAACAATTGTTTCTTTTTCGACAATCTGAAGTTTAAGTTAAAAACACGATTTTGTGTTTCTCAAACGCCGAGGAACAATGCTATTAGATAAATTTGTTTGAAACTTGCAGGTAAATAATGTTTTATCGCAGAACAACAATTATTTAAACAATATCGATTTTCACGACGAGATTTTTTTTGCTGTTTATTCTGCTACAAAGATATAATTTCTTTCACACACCAAAAAGCAACATTTTTGATCTTGCTAAATTTCAAATTATTGTAAAAAAAATTGTTCAAACAATTCCGATTTTTTATTACGAGATTGAAACGGATTTTTTTTTTCGCTTTAATTTCTCTTTCTCTTTGTGTTTTCGTAAATAACAAAAGATCTTTTACGTTACAGCCTAAATTATTTGAACAATCAATTTTTTTCAAATAATTTGATATTTGATAATTTCAAAATATCAACTCTCTCAAACACTGAGAAACAATAATGACAATTAAATAAATTTTGTACAATCTTGCAGTTCAAAATTTTCAAATTATAGCAAGAAAAAAAATTGTTTAAACAATTTTGCTTTTTATTACGAGATTGATAGGCAATTTTCTGTGTCGACGGCTTTTTATTTCTTCAAACATATTTTCCGATGTTAAATATTCGTTTCGAAGATTGGTTTGATAAATGTTTTATTGTAAAAAACAAAGAACATTCGTTAAATATTTTGGATTTTGACGACGAGATGTTTTGGTAATTCTTTTCTGTCTCTTCGTGCCCTCGTAAGCAATGCAAAAATCTTTTACGTTGCGGTCCAAATTATTTGAGCAATTAATATTTTTTAATATTTCCAATTCAAGATACGAAGTCTCCCGACCACCGAGAAACAATAATTACCGATCGAACAAAGATTTTGGAGTCTGACAGTTTAAAAATTTCAAATTGAAGGAAAAAAAAAATTGTTTAAAAAATGTGGATCTTTATTACGAGATTGATAGACAATTTTCTTTTCTCGGTGTGTTTATCTTTCGTGAAAAGTCGTTTTACTATAGCGAATTTTCATTTTCGAACGTATTTAATACATTTTCTATTGGTAAAAACAAAAAACCACTGAAATATTTTGGATTTTAATGATGACGTCTCATTGATAATTGACGATTCATTGATAATTGATGAAAATAACTTTTTACGTTGCAGTATTTCAATCACGGACGAGTCACGAAATCGAAGACAGAGTTTGTACTCGTGAGGGAAATCTGGATTGTGATGTCATGAGGAAAATTTCGATTGCGATGTTAGGAGGAAAATTCTGGATTGTTACCCTTCTCCGGTATCGTTAATATTGTAAATACCTCCGAACTCCGGAAATGCCGTAGGACGAAAAGTCCGATCCGGCATGGAGCTCTCGATTGTATTGTTGTCCCGCCCCCTTAATGGCAGTTGCATAGTGACCGCGATTTTTTTCCGAAATATCGAGAGACGCTGAAAGTGGTCTCTCGATACGACGAGAGAAGTTGCGAGTGGCCCAATATTGTCATTTGTTTATTTTATATGTTTAGCTGAATAGGGCACGCTCTGCTTGTGTTATTTTCTGTTTTTGTTTTCCCGTTAATTATCGTCAAAAAAACTTGATGATAGAAAAAAAAATGTTTTAAGAAGCCTGCCAGAAGGCTCCAAATGTTTGAAGCTTAATACGTTTTGAAGTAAAGCTCAATTTTTTCGGTAAATTATTGTTTAATTGTTTACCGATGGTTGAAAGATATGAAAAGAAAAATATATCTTTAGAAGCGATACCGGGAAAAGCTTTCGCGCGTGGCACAGTGATCTCGTCAAAGCGATCTCAATCTCCGCGATGTATGATAATTTGCGATTTTTCGTTCGCTCTGACTCGATCACCAACGCCGAGGATATTTTAACAGCTTCTCCAGCTGGCGAGACTCCATTATGGAAAATCGCACCCAGGCACTTTGCAAACTCACGATCGACGAAAATAAGCTCATATGGCCTAACCAATATAACCCCACATTGGGGACCATCATTCCGCTTGAAATGAAAAGTAGAAGTAACTTTTGCATCACGTTATTTGCGGGATCGGGGAATTTCGAATCATCTCATTGACATTGAATTATTTATTTCTTCATTTTTATTGACCAAAGTTCTCGTAAAATGCATGCCTTATAAAAATTCTTTCGTCGAATCAGCGGCGCTGCTCTCACCCCTTCTCGTGCCTTTTTTTTTACTCGTTCTTTTCTGCGGCAACAAATTTCCAAATTACATTATTCAAATGCTTGGCAAAGCTTCACTCTACCCGGCAGCTCCTAGGAGAGGGTCACACTCTTCTCGGGGAAACGATTTGCTTCGTATTATATGAGCATACGAGCAATTTTGAACGGTTACTGATTTCTTTCGATATTTATGAAATTAACGAAAAAAAAAACAACTTTTCTTGAGATGTGGGTATTGCACGAGAGCAGAGCGTGATTCGCTATTACTTTTTCACTTCAATAAGCACAAGGAGATGCTTTTTCGAGTCTGATAGTTAGCTCAGAATTTCGAGTCTATAGTCCGTTTAGACATTTTTTACTAATCCGTTTGAGGCATTTCAGAAATATCATTAAGAAACACGGCCTCCGAGAACTTTAATAGATATTAATCGGTCAAACTCGCCTCGTCCTTCGGAAAGCTTTCGCAGGGTAGCTTCTGCGAAGTTTACCGGTAATAACGAAGCGAGGGTGACAAACCATTTGTAAGCGTGCGTGATGCGCCTCCTTTGGCAGGGAGGCCCATTCTCTAAGTGTGCCTAGGGCCCAGTATGCTCGTGTGGACAATGAGCGTATCTCGTGGAGCTTAGGCGGGGGGAGGGAGGGTTTTAGACAGGTGTCGCAATTTTTTCTTTGTACTTTGAAGCGTTAGTGGCAAAAATGAGGCAGGATATGTCGCGTAGTTTTCGTAAGTAACGTCACGACTTATCGACGAGTGTGATGATTTATTGATAAGGATAGGCAAGACAGAGAACGGCAAAGAATGTTCGATTTTCTCTTTGGATCAACTCGTTCGTGCCTTTGCTCGTTTTCACGTACAATTTTTTAAGTTCTCAGGACTTTTTCTCGATCGAACTATTTATTGAAGCTCGAGCTGAGTCCGTGGCGGTCCAAAAATGGCTGACACAGAATTCATCTCGGTAGCCGAAATGACTAGAGTAAATCGTTTTTTTGTCAATCAGTATTAAAAAAAATGATTGACCGTACAATGGCAACCGTGACCTTCCGTCCGGACATACGCCATTTTGCTTAAGGTAGTAGTCTGGTAACTTAAGCCCATTTTCATGTCTTTTTTAGAGGGCGTTTTTTTGTTCGAAAATAAAAATGAATCGTTTTGGATATTTAGAATGTTTTTAATTACATATTAAAGATACAAAAAAAAATTTTTTTGAAAAAATTTAATAGTTCATTATTATTATTAATATAATTGATCGAAGTTGGCACCTCGAAAAAAAAGCGCGTGGGTGGCCCCGGTGATTTTGGCTCTTGATGTTATCTGAAATCAAAAATTCTTGATAATTCTTAATCTATAGACATGTCATTCTGGTCGGAACTACCGAAGTTAAATTTCATGGATAAATAACAAAATGGCAGACTTTGGAAAAAAAAACTTTTTTTTCCAAAGTCCGACAAAAAATGATTTTTTTTCATTTTTTGCCCACTTTTTCGGAGATCTAAATATGTCGAAATTTCAAATGGTCATAACTTGGCTCCCGTTTCATCGATTTTGGGTTTGAACGGGTGTTTTCAAAACATCGTGAGTAAACTTGGAGAAAGCATTTTGGATCATCCCGATATCTCAATGTAGCCGTCAGAGCAGGTTGAAAATCGGCGAAAAAAAATAAGTAGGGAAATTCTTAGCAAAAAAATTTTGAATTTCTAAATTTTATTTTAAAACGCTATATCGATGTATTTTGACTCGCTGATTACTAATTCAGTAGCCATTCTCTGCCCACCATTCATTTTTTGCCCACCTTTTCGGAAACCTAAAAATGTCGAAATTTCAAATGGTCATAACTCGGCTCCCGTTTCATCGATTTTGGGGTTTTAACCGGTGTTTTCAAAACGTCGCGAGTCGACTTAGAGAATGCATTTTGGATCATCCCGATATCTCAATAATTGTAGCCGCGAAAGCAGGTTGAAATTCGGCAAAAAAAATCCACAGGGAATTCGGCAAAAATTTTATTTTAGGACGCTATATCGATGTATTTTGACTCGCTGATCACTAATTCAGTAGCCATTTCTTCGAGAAACTCGAAGTTTGGAAAAAAGAAAAATAATTTTTTTTTCATTTTTTGCCCACCTTTTCGGAAACCTAAAAATGTCGAAATTTCAAATGGTCAAAACTCGGCTCCCGTTTCATCGATTATGGGGTTTTAACCGGTGTTTTCAAAACGTCACGAGTAGACTTAGTGAATGCATTTTGGATCATCCCGATATCTCAATAATTGTAGCCGAGAGAGCAGGTTGAAAATCGGCAAAAAAAATCCACAGGGCCCTGTGCATTTTTGCGAGCAAAAAAATTTTGTATTTTAAAATTTTATTTTAGGACGCTATATCGATGTATTTTGACTCGCTGATCACTAATTCAGTAGACATTTCTTCGAGGAACTCGAAGTTTGGAAAAAAGAAAAATAATTTTTTTTTTCATTTTTTGCCCACCTTTTCGGAAACCTAAAAATGTCGAAATTTCAAATGGTCATAACTCGGCTCCCGTTTCATCAATTTTGGGGTTTTAACCGGTGTTGTCAAAACGCGCGAGTGGACTTAGAGAATGCATTCTGGATCATCCCGATATCTGAATAATTGTAGCCGCGAGAGCAGGTTAAAAATCGGCATAAAAAATCCACAGGGCCCTGAGCATTTTTGCGAGCAAAAAAATTTTGTATTTTTAAATTTTATTTTAGGACGCTATATCGATGTATTTTGACTCGCTGATCACTAATTCAGTAGACATTTCTTCGAGGAACTCGAAGTTTGGAAAAAAGAAAAATAATTTTTTTTTTCATTTTTTGCCCACCTTTTCGGAAACCTAAAAATGTCGAAATTTCAAATGGTCATAACTCGGCTCCCGTTTCATCAATTTTGGGGTTTTAACCGGTGTTGTCAAAACGCGCGAGTGGACTTAGAGAATGCATTCTGGATCATCCCGATATCTCAATAATTGTAGCCGCGAGAGCAGGTTAAAAATCGGCATAAAAAATCCACAGGGGTGAGTATTGGGAAATTCTGAGCAAAAAAAAATTTTGAATTTTTAAATTTTATTTTAAGACGCTATATCGATGTATTTCGACTCGCTGATTACTAATTCACTAGCCATTTCTTTGAAAAACTCGAAATTTCATTGAAAATCGTCCAAAAAGTGATTTTTTTCGTTTATTGCCTTTTTCTCATTGATCCCTTGAGATTTCGACTAAAAACGGTGTTATTCGTAATTAGCGAAATTTCATAGAAAATTGTCCAAAAAGTGATTTTTTTCGTGTTTCGTCTTTTCCACATTGCTATTTTGAGATTTCGACTAAAACTCGATGTTATTCATTATCAGCGGAAAATTTCCTATCGAATAGGGTATTGAAACATTGAAAAAAGAGAAAAAAAATTTGTTGTAATTTTTTGCCCACCTTCGGTCATTATCGCATGGATACGCAAGTCATCAATCTCAACAGGAAGCATCTCTGGAAGATCATTCAGTGATCTTTGCCGCACGATTCCGGATTAGGTAAGTTTTCGTTTTTCATAGTGCAAATAAAGGGTTAATTTTTCATCTTTCTCTATATCGAGAATAAACCCGTGGGATGAGTCTTACGTGCTATTTGTGCCATGATTTGAACAACAATAATCATAAATACTATTTATTCTTGTTTTCTTAATAAACTATTTATAAGAAATTCAACCAACAACAGTTGTTTACATTATTCAAAATGTCCTCGCTCCGATATAATCAAAAGCAACACACGTGTATCATTTGTTCAAATAATTTGCTTCTCTGTCATGTCCCTCGGTTTTATTGAGAACCCCAACACTTGGAACTATAATCATTGTCTAAACGCGATGTGTTGACGCTTTAACCGTTATTGCCATCTCGCGGCTGTACACGTACCAAAAACAGTCGGTACACGCGCGATATTTGTCCTGCTAACTTCACACTATCAAATACCTTATCCCCACTGATTAGACGCAAATGTTTCTTCCATTTTTTTTAACATAAACTACGGACCATCAAAACTTTCTGAATAGAATAATCGTGATCACCAAACGATTAGATAAAGACAAAATTTAAAAAGCCAAAATTGTTCGGTTCACTTCACGCTTTCGTATTACACGACCCTCCGCGAGACAGCATGGGTTCATTTATATATTCCAATCAAACCGAGGCCCAACAAGCATTCTAACTAGTTTATTATTGACCTACAAACAATTCCGAATCGATTAAGCTCCCCATTGAACAAAAACGCTTTAAAAATAATTATTGTGCGGTCAAGTTACTGCGGTCATATGACCGGATCTGGTAAAATCAGCGACACGTCCCCGATAGGTTTTTTTAGCATTTTTCGAGAACCGACGAACCAACAAACGTTCTACTTAGTTCATTTGGAACCTACAAACGATTACGCATCGATTAGGCCCCTATAAAACCTCAGTGCGATCTGAATAAAAATATTCCTGCCAAGTTCACACCATATTTTATGTGTGCTTTCCTGTAAAAACTATCGACCAACAAACGTTTTTATTAAACTAACACACACCTACAAACGACTAACAAACGTTTAAACTAAACAAAATTTCAAAAAGTCAAAATCGGTTCGCTAAGTTCACAGAGGTGACTCGACATAACAATTGAGCGATAACAGAGACGCTTTTAGCGAAGTCTGAAACGATATTATAGGATGAATTTTTGAGGACTCTTTTTTCGTACGCTCCCCACTAGAGATAGGGTTCCTTTCCTCTAGTATCCAAGTGTTTACACTTTGAATTTTTCGTCTACAATACCATAATCGCTATTCTGCGCATCCCCATTATACGATGAGTTGCGGTTTGGGACGTGACTTGTCAAATTTATGGCTGCATTCCTTAATTTAACTTTTTTGGTGCAGCCTTAATCCTAGATACATCTTGGCTACAGCCCAAATGTCCCTATACGTTCTTCTATCTAATAAAAATGCGACTCAGCATTTTGCGTACATTCTGGAAGCCGCAATTTTCTTCTGAAATCAAACGAGGTTGAAATTTACTTTTATTATATGTCTCTCTTCTATATGAACCTAAATGCTATCAAAAAAATAGAAAATTTAATTTTTTACAGGGGTCAAAACAAAAAAGCATGATTTTTTGCCATTTTTTACAACTTTATTTGGAAAAAAAAAATTATTTTAAATAATGATAATATTCCGATTTTAGGTTCATATAGCGCGCAATACTATGAAGAAAGTAACTGCCAATTTTCAAAACGCTTGGTCGAAAACTTTTCAAACTAGCGTGTACGCAAGTTAAAAAAAAGTCGTTTTCAGAAAAACGCGTTTAAAACACGTGGCGCGCTCGGGGCCTGAAGGAGAGCTACTCACTTTAATCTTTAATGGCTTATAATCTTATAACAATAGAACGAGTCGGAATTTTCATTTAAAATTTTGGGAACATATTTTTCAATAGTTTTACTAACAATTTATGAAATTTAAAAAAAATCGAGTTTTTGAACAGTCTAACCCTATTTCCCGCCTTAAGTTCCTGGAAACCCCGCTGATTTATTTTCGATAATGGTTGATCATAAAAGAACGATCTTTTTGCACATCTGCGCAGATCTGCGTAAAAACTTAATCAAGGAACGCAGCTATAGGGTGCGTTCTCATCTTCTCATAAAATTGTTCATCGTCGTGTCTCTTTCTAGTTCAATATATACGACAGAGACAGAACGAGGAAAAAACAGAAAATGAATTAAAGAAAAAGGCGCTACCGAGAAAATGTAGATGACGCGTCGATTTTGTTCTGTGGTATAGAGGCCAGTTCCTGTGTGTAACGAAAATAAAAGGCGTGATCGAAAAATTTCGAGAAAAAAAACGAAAAATCAAAACACAGGAAAATGAACGAATCATTTTTTTTTCAAAGACGTACTACTTTCTGAAACTCTTGTGCATACCTCAGAGATCTCTCCCTGTAAGCAGACTGAGGAATTTACAGCGATGGTTAATTGATGATTTGTCTTCTGTAAAATGGACCGGGAATGAGATGCCGGAGAGTGCTAACGTTTCTTTTTTCCATCGGAAGGGTCTATAAAAAGAATTTACAAAATTTTCATGAAAATGGAGTTGTACGAAAACCTTTACTGTATGGGACATAAAGAAGACATTTTTTGAGTTTGGTTCAACTTACGTTCTTTTCTTTCGTTCAACCGCTCTGATAATATTCTTTGTGCAATTATTATTTTTGCACGCAAATGAATGGTGGAACACTTGTTGAATACGTTCGAGCACGTCGGATGTAAGATGGCGAGTGAAAATCTTTTTTCATCCCGTTCTCCCTCGACGACGAGATTCTTCCATAGCAACGAGCGGTACAACATTGGTAAACGCGTGCGCGTCAACGGAAACACAATGAAATTCAAACGTAACAGTCGTCACGAAAATAAAAGAAGTGGATGCGCGCGTATCGACTCCTCGTAGTTTTTCGCAACGCGCATGCGCACTGACAATGTTGTGTTATTGGTCACCATGACGACGGCAATGTTGGTGCTTCGGTCGTCAGGGAGATAAAAAATTTTTTCAGTCGCCATCTTGGAAGCGTGGAGCTCGAGCCGTATTCAGCAAGTGTCCCGAGAGTCCCGCACTAAAATTCTAATCGACAAACATCGGTGTCGGGCTGGAAAAATGTTTGAAGAATTTACAAACGAAATGTAAGATGATGCAACTTACAAAAAAACTCTTACCCCCGATAATTACGAAGACGCCTTTTTGAACGATCTGTTTCATGAAATGTTTCCAATTTTTCTGTCGCAGTCGTGATATAACGACATGAAAAAAAGGACGCTACGACCTCGTTCCCGGCGTCATCACATTTCCGGTTCATTTCACAGAAGACAAATCATCAATCAACCATCGCTGTAAATTCCACAGTCTGCCTACGGGGCAGACTGGGGCCTCTCTGAGATATGCACAAGAGCTCCAGAAAGTAGTAAGTCCTTTTTTTATTATTATTTATTCGTTATTTTCATTGTTCGTTCATCCGCCATTTTCTTGCTCGATTTTGTCTATCGGCATACTTTTCCGTGTACGATTCCTCCACCCCCCCGCGCTTGTTTGTATTTTTGTAGAATTCTCGTTTGTTTTTCCGCTATTTTCGATCTCCTTAACCTACTTTTTTGGTAACAGCAACGGAAATTACCCAACGACGCTTTACCGCGC
This sequence comes from Oxytorus armatus, assembly GCA_958009045.1. Lineage (NCBI taxonomy): Eukaryota > Metazoa > Arthropoda > Insecta > Hymenoptera > Ichneumonidae > Oxytorus > Oxytorus armatus. The sequence goes on along the minus strand of OY253751.1, from coordinate 11,779,905 downwards.
AGTTTTTCTGCGTCGCATTTTTTTTATAGTACTACGCGCTTTTGACCTGAACAATAATGCAAGGAAACAAATTTTGGAAAACCCGTCTCCGTCAATAAGATAGCGATCCTACTTACCAACGCGATCGATTTTTCAAAATTATTTTTTTCGAGTTTTCATTTTGTACACCTGTACTCTATGGCTGCGTACCTTGATTCAGTTTTTTTGGTGCATCCCATGGAGACTAGTGTATGGTGAACAACAACACTATTATGGCCGGGTTGTTCCAACCTCTAGGTAAAGTGTCAGGTAGGCTACTCGACGGATAAACGCTCAACTAGCGTTTTTCCAACTCCCAGTTAAATTAAACCACCGGGTAAATGATGCTATTCGGCAGATAGTTTATACCATCCATAAAGTACCGAGTAGACTGTTTAACCTCCCGATAAACGAGCGGAGAGCAATAGTGGGGGTATAAAACCGCTTGGTTGGGCCGCTTGTGGCGTCTGGGATGTAGTGCTCAACATAACCTATAATAATCAGTTACTTGAAATTGTTGCAATCTTACATCGTTCAATCGCTATAAATATTATTGCGTGAAGTGCCAAGTCTGAAAAGGAAAAGAATTATATTTCACGCCCTATGGCTTTATTCGAGATAAATCCGTTAATTTATAGTGATGAAGACGACGATGATGATTATGAAATTGAAATGATAGTGCGTGTACGAAAACCTTACACAATACGACCGCGTCCCGATTTATTTCATGATTATGATGACGAAGAATTTCTACGACGATTTCGATTCACTAAAAGAACGTTCCACATGATACTTGCCATTATTGAAGAAAGAATAAGAACCAGGACTGATAAGTAACTACCATTCATTTCCTTACTGTGAAGTTGATGTGTTGCAATGGATACGCAGTGTTATATTTGTTATTTTTACTCATAGATTATATGAATGAGCTACGCTTTTTCCATTTTATTCAATGTAAAATGTATATTTATACAATGCATATTGATTTTGTAGAAATCATGCTGTACCACCAAGGCTACAACTTTTGTTAACACTGCGGTACTACGCTACTGGAACCTTTCAAGCAGTGATTGGTGACTTAGGTGGAATTCATAAGTCAACAACATGTAGAATAATAAGAAAAGTGACAGAAGCCATAGCTTCTCTCTTACCATTATATATTAATTTTCCAATTACCAATGATGGCCAATGACGCAACAAAAGAGGTTTTTATCAAATCGCTCGTTTTCCAAGAGTCATAGGGGCTATTGATGGCACACATGTTAGACTGCAATCACCAGGTATGTGCATCATTAAAGTTCTTGCTATAAATTCAAAATGTACATTATTTAAAACTTCCATATATTTCAGGGGGACAGTACGCTGAGGTTTAAAGAAATAGAAAAGGTGTATTTTCTTTAAACGTACAGGCAATTTGTGACTATCGAATGAAATTTTTGGACATTGTGGCACGGTGGCCAGGTTCGAGTCATGACTCAACTATATTCAACGCCAGTAGAATACGTGCACGATTTCTTGATAGACAAATGGGGACAGGGATACTGCTTGGCGACAACGGGTATGCCTGTTCAAATATTATCTTGACCCCTCTGTTACAAACAACGACTCGGGCTCAGGAATTATACAATGAATCGCACATTCGCGCACGAAACATTATTGAAAGGACTTTTGGAGTATGGAAACGTCGGTTTCCGGCCCTGACATTCGGATTAAGAATGCGACCAGCATTCGCTCAGTCTGTGATAGTTGCAACGGCAGTGCTTCACAATATTTCACTAGATGAAGCAGAGCCTAATCCGCCGATTGATGTAGATTTTGTAAATGCTCGGGCACAGTTGGAAGTACAAGGGGGAAATATACGAGATGCTGATGAAGATGTTAACGTCCGAGGGTCATTAATTGATACCTATTTTTCGAGGTACAGTAATGTGTTCAATGAATATTTGATATTTATACTACATTGTATACGAGACATACCATATGAACTCGGACAACGTTTGATCCCAACCTCTTCAATTTTGTAAATTATTTTTGACGTTATATTATGGAAAACTTGAACACTGATTTTTTAAATATAATATTCAGGCCAGATATAAAAAGTAAATAATAAAATTAGTGTTTACGTTTTCGACGATACAATAATATAAAAAATAATTAAATTAATCGAAGAGAGTCGTGGCAAAAGGTTCCCCGAGTTCATGTGGATTGCCCTATATGTAGTTGAACTACGTGTTTAAAAATACCATTTTTTTCAGACTTACGAGAGTACGGTAATATGAACCGTATATCTGGACCATCTCTACTTTCATCTGATCGCTCAAAAACTCGCACCGAATCAAGAGACCTTTCTCATTACTTCATCCGGCTCGCATGTACCTTTATTTATATTTTGATAATTGAGCTGGATGAGATTTTTCGCAATTATTATATATTTATATTTATTAGCACTTCGTCTGTAAACCGGAGTCGTTCGTGTCCGGGCGAAACCGATACCTCTTTGTACTTCTTAGCAAAAGAAGGAGAAGGCTCCTCTTCTGGTCCCTAAAAAAAGTTATGTAGGAGGGCGAACTGATGCCCAAGTTTCAAATTTTTAGTACCCTCCAGACCGTGGTGAGAAGCGGATTAATTCAGCAGAGGACACGAATGACCCCGGTTTACAGACGGAAGGTACCGAAAAAACGTTTACAGACGAAGTGTTAAAATAAAAATTGTAATTCAGTCTTTATTTTTGATTATGAAAATAAAATTGTCATTTGTAACATTGAAATAAAATATTGATTATACAACGATACGCCTTATGCTAAAATATTTCCTAAACGTACTTCTTCGTGTTGTTTTTGAATCTTATTTATTTCTACTTCGAGATTAGCAGCTTCCAAGCGAGCCTCATTTATCTCCAGTTCTTTTTGAAGAATGCTCATTCGCATTTGATGTAGTTCATCTTTGCGAACGGTGTCACATGCACAACTTGGTAGAATGACTTGTCCGACCCTTTTGGCTTTTTCCACAGGCCTAACTTCCAATGTCATTGGCCTTTTCAATAAAGGAACACCCTTAGGTGGAGCTCTTTAACGACATTTGTGGTCGTCCTTTGTGCCGCTTCTTCGTGGTGGTGAGCATCCTCCAAATATTCGAGTGTCTCCAAATCTTCGAAAGGTGTTTCGTCATCCTGTTTAAAATTAAGCATATCCATTTGTTATATTGATAAAAAATTGTAAATCAAGACATTTTTTGCTTGTTTTTAAAAATATACCTACTATTTGCCGTGTCTGCGATTCATAGTTAACTTTATCCATAATGTCATCTTCGACACCGGTATTTTGATTATGCATTTCTGTTGAGGAAAAGTAATATTAAAAAACATAATAAAAATCTATCAGTGTAATGTGAAAAGACACACATAAGAAAGGTTTTACACCTATTTTCGAAAACGCAAAATCAGTATGACTTAAAATGTTTACGGTATGTATGTGATAATTAGTGGGCCGCTGTGTTCATATTTTGAATGAAAATACGATTTACGACAAATGATTGCGAAACACCAAACAACAATTTCTCTTGAAATCATGAGAGTTTGGTCTGTGTATCATTTCACCCTAAGCTCCAAATTAATGTAAAAAACCTCACTTACCAGGAATTCTATCGCTATCCCAGATAGATGGTCCCCCATCTATCGTTGAGCCCATAATTGCCGCCACATTTTCCTCCATATTTGAAAGTTTTTGCAAAACGGAAGCTCCACCGCCGGTCTTGAATTGTTCCATTTTGTTGTGTGCATTTTTTTTTCGAACGTTCTTCTTTATGTCTTCGTATTTAGTCCTTAACGTTTTTTTTGTGCGAGGAACCGCCAAACACGAGTTAAAAGATTCTGTGATAGTATCACACGTTCTATCCTTTTGTCGCCACGTTGTGGCATCTGTTTTCTTGCACTCAATAACTCCCTTATGTTCGGAAACTATGGACACGAGCGTATTTATTTCGTCCGCCAAAAAATTGGACCCTCTTTCTCTCTTCTTTAATTCGGCCATCTATTTACAATACATTAAGAAAATATATACATTTTTATAACAATGCAATAATATACAATACAATATATTTACATCCATTAACATCATCTTTAAATCGATACACATATAATTTTTAATACATTTTTACTTACATTTTATTTTAGCACAATATATATTCACTAGATCAAAGAACTCAGATATACTCGTAAAAGAAAGGTTATGTTCCCACAGCTGCAACACTTTGAACGGTTTGAACATAGCGATAGAGAATTCCGGAAGTACTAATCGCAATATATCGCTGGGTAACTAACAGTCACATAAATGTAAGTGGAACAACGCTCCGACATTTAACTAGCAAGTAAAATTTACCCGGCAGTTAACAACCTGACACTTTACCTAGAGGTTGGAACAACCCTGCCTATAAGTTAAAAATAATTAGTATGATTTTTTATTAATTCAATATTTCTCAGAAAATAGTTGACGTTTAAGAGATAAAAAATGTTGAATATTCTAATTCATATCCGATATAATGATTTTGCTGAAAATATTGATGTTTGAGAACATTGGATGACATTTTTTGAGGTGATGCTGGGTTTACGCATCTTGACTGTTTTTTAACAAAAAAAAGTTTCCATACAAAATGTCGCATTCCGAAGTTGATAGAAAGGATTTAGTAGCGGTTACTAAATAAACTTACACTTTTTTTCCGTGAATAAGTAAATCGATGGCGAGGTTCGAACTAAACATTATGGCCGTCCAAAAGTGATATTTTCCCCAGTTAACCTATTAAGTTACGTTTAAACGGAGATTATACGCCAAAAACATGAATAATAAGAAAAACTATACGTCACAATTTGTCAATTGTACGTAGTCGGAAATGAAGGGAGTGAAAAACCAAAAGAAAATATGTGTTGTGCCAAACTGTACGAGACGTTCGACGCCAGGTAATGAATTAAGTTTTCATTCGTTTCCACGACAAGGCCAGACTTTTGTCGATGTCACAACGAAACTTGGTATCAAGGAAAAAGTTGATCGACACTTTGAGTGGCTAAAAAGATTGAGAATTTCGCACTATGAACGTGATATGTGTGTATGCTCTCAGCATTTTATGCCAACAGATTATTTTTTGCCAGGTTTGTGCACACGTATATATAACCGTTAATATTGTCATATCCAAATCGTTCTTCAAACGATACATTTGTAAAATAGAAAAAATAATCCACCAATTATTTCAGAAATGCGAGCGAAAACTAGTGTTTTGAAGATTAATGCAGTACCATCGAGAAATTTGCCACCGTCAGTGGTGGAGCGAAAAATTTCAGCAAGTACAGAAAGGAGAAATGCCGAACGATTGGAGAGATATCGCAGACGACAGAAACAGATTGTCGGAAATAAATTTGCAAAACAAATTCACGAGAAAAACACGACAATTCGTAAAACCTTAGAATCAAGTCCGGCATGTGTCGCCAGCACATCTGTGCGTTACAAGCAGCCTCAGGTGCACCTACCGATCGTTGTCCAAGCAGCAATAAAATCCACAAAAGAGAAACAACCATTGAGACTGGACAGTGCGGAAAAGTTATTGTCAATCTACAAAAATTGTGGTTGTAATCATCCACAAAGGACAGCGTTGCATCTTTTGGATCGGGGAACTAAACAATTCTTACAAAAACAGACGAGGAAAGAGGAAGCGGCAAGTAAAAGTACAATTGTACCGCTGACACTGAGTATTGAAAGCGACGATGCGTTATCCACAATGTGTGGAATTCATTCTCACACATTGTTCAACAAAATTCTTAGTCTGTTCGCCATGTATTATCCGGACAATGAGTCGGAGCAGCATCAGTTCAGAGATTATTTAATCTTAACCGCCATGAAACTTAAGACCAATGTAACATTTGCGAGTCTCGCAATAATTTTTCAACACACCGACGGATCCGTTTGTCGAAGAATTTTCATTGAGACTTTAAAAAAATTATCAACAATTATGCGAACCGTTGTACAATGGTTGCCCAACGAGGAGATACGTAAAAACGTGCCAAAATCATTCGAGGGCTTCGAAAACACAATTGTCGTTGTTGATAGTATCGAGATTGCGATAAAAAAACCAAATTGTTCAGATTGTCAAACGAAAACATATTCGCCTCACAAATTTGATTACACGGCAAAATTTATGATCGGTCTAGCGCCTAGTGGTGTACTGACATTTATCAACGAAGCATACGGCGGTCAAGCCTCCGATAAATTGATATTTGAGAAAAGCAAAATGATTAACCGCATTAATCGTGACGAAGCGATTATGATCGGTAAAGGATTTACTATTAGCGATTGTTTTTGTAAAAAACACGGTGTTCAGCTGTTCAGACCATTGTTTTCAATAACTTGTACACTATTAGGTAAAAAACCATTGTCTATGGAGGAAAAATTGTTTAATAATAAAATTGCGAATGCACGAATTTACGTTGATCGAACGAAACAACGAATTTGGGAATTCGGTATATTGAAATATCGAATTCCGAACAAATTGCTACCTTATATCGAAGATATTTTTTTCGTTTGTTGTGCATTCTCCAATCTAGAGATGACCGGTCTTGGTAACTAAAAATCCACGGGACTCTTTTGAAAATGTTAAGTTTTTCTTTTTTATTCGAAAAACTAGATGCTTGTTACAGATTTTGTCGATTAAATTATTGTATAAAAAAAAATCTGAGGGGTTGATGGAGCATCTTACGATGAACAGCACATGATCTTCATTGATCCGAACGATATTGTGAATATTATTATTTTGTGAAAAAATTGAACGAAAATACTCGTTGAAAATTTATATAACTTCTTTTTTTTTTCTCTTACATATCCATCGTTACAGATATTTTTGGGGTGCAGTAGCTACCTTAAGGGCAGGCAGGGTTTAAGGGAGGAATGTCTTAAGGAAACGGTTCATTCAGTTTCGTAAAGTGTTTGTGATTATTACGATAGTATTTTTAATTAGTCTTCATCGTGAAATAGTATACGATGAGAATATATATTTTTTAAAGCAACCCTTTTATACATGGTTGATATAATTTCTGCAAGGATTCCATTTTATTTACTTCCTGCTATCTTTTTGGCTTTTCTTTTATAATCGGTAGAGTAACAATGAAAAAAATAAAATAAAAATCAGTAACTACATTGAATGCTGTATTTATCTGCAATTCTATTATCACATATTCATATAATCCCAACGATAAAAATATATAATCATGATTTTACAACATTGGCGTGGGGTCATATTTCTTTTTTCAACTATTATGTACATCGTTCATAAATATATTTATATATAAAAATATCGGACGTACAATTTGGAGACGGGCTATTGTACAATGTATATAATTATGGATATATATATAAACTTCATTATCTGGCAAAACTACCTATCGAATTATATTGAATTTACGATTAAAATCAGATCGTTTTGAGAATTTAACAGATTTTTCCAGGCAAGAATAAATTTCCTCTTTTTACATTTGTTTTACAATTCACAAAAATCTCGATAGAAACCTGGGATGAGAAATGTCAAGCCACTTGAAATTATGAGAAAAAATAATTTAAAATAATTATTACGAAAACAAAATAAAAAAATGTTTAAGGTCGAAATTTAAATATTCTGCTCATTAACGTGAATATTCTTTTTTTTTAAGGTTTCCGCTTCACTCATCTGCTCCACACCGTTTTATTTTTATTATAGCAAAAAAAGACAAAAGACCGCGTGAAACATGGCACTCACAGCAATGTTTAATACCCCCTCAGCGATATATCGTTAAACTCGTCGTTAATGTATAATTTGTTCCCAGTGAAAAATGAATTGTAAAATAATAATTAAGAATTTAGTAGATAAGCAAACTAATACGAAAAACATTATATGCTCTCATAAAAGAATATCAACGTTAATAAACAGCCCATTATTTTCGCTTTGAAATTTTCGTAAATTCTAATTTTTTTGATATTTAAAAACAGTTAAATATTTTTCATCAAAGATCTTCTGCTGCGCTCGAGTTAATATTACGTGACAAATTGAGAAAACCTTGATTAGCGAGGCAATCTACAAAAAACAAAAAGTAGTTATTTTGAATTACCCTACTGCCCATCGCCGAGTGGAGACACGGTGATAAATTTTCTCTCGTCAAATTTCAGATTTGCAATTTCGTAGGATTTACGTTATGCCCGATTATGAAAGACACGAAATTGGAGGCACTTGTTGATTGTAAAAGTAGTTGGATTGGATAGGAAGGGTATAGAGAAACCGCATATACGAAAGACGCGATCATACTTAACGACTTAATATCTCTATTCACACTAATGATTTAACAACGTTGGGACCAGACCCGCGATTCAAATTTGCAACGGTTCAAGCTATTTTTTTCTCTCTCTGTTCTCTCTTTTTGTTTTCGTCAAATCGCATTGATATGTATTTTCGTCGTAATTGATCGTGAAGCAAAAAAAAAACATGGGTTTGTGAATAAAATATCGTAGCTGCCATAGTTGCAGAACGACGAATATGATGTACGATGCTTGTTTTTTTTTCGCACGTACGATAATCGATCGAGAAACATAATTTATAGATATACAGAGTACGTGTACGCGTTTGTACGTATTAGAAAAATTTTACGTTTTCCTCATGGACAGAGATAGGCATCATTCGAAGGAAAAAAACGATTTGAGCCACTTTTTTAAATAACATAATCATCAATTGTTTGAAGAAAAAACAAACAGAATGTTTATTGTAAAAGAATAATTATTTCGAAAGATTCTCAATCGTTCGCTGACAACTTTTTTCATTTTATGATATCGCGACAATGATTGATAATTATTTTTTGAAACTTATTCCTTATGATTTTTTTTTTCAATTCAAATGATCCTCTTGAATAACTATTGACTCAGGATGGTCTTGGATATCTCTGGCGTTAAACTTGCACCTGCAATGCCTTACAATAACGTATTCACCAACAAATCATCACAATCTCAGGTGTATAGCCTCGATTCTCAAAATCGCGTATAAAAAGAATCATACAAGTGTGTATATACGTTTGTATATATACATAGGCGAGGGGATTAACCCTGAAGACATGTAGAAATCGAATTGACCAATCGAGTTCTAATGGCTAATTTTTGTTTCCAACCTTACCTTTTCACGTCATTATTCACGCATGACTATTATGTTTGTTCGCAATAACGTTAGGAAACTCTGTTAAAAATTGTGATTAACAATTATTCATCGGCAGCATCATTGTTTTCAAAGCCAGTATTTTTTTTCGAACAACATGGTCAATTTTGAGTAATACGGCTCCGGTAGTTTCGGTGATATGAATTTTTTAAATATTTCATCTTTTACAGAATTCACGTCTTTATAGAATTGATATCTCGAAAATTACCGGTCGTAGATAATCCTACTTGGGACCTTTTTGATGTAAAATTGGCTCGAGGGAAGTAAATAAAAATACTGGGGTTAAAAAAATGATTGTGCAAAAGAGCTAATGTTCTAAAGAATTTTTTAACACAATTAATATCTTGTCAAGAAACGGCCATAGATAACATGGTTATAGGACTTTTTTTACGTTAAATTTACACATGTTTCCGGGAAAAAATACTTTTCAAAAAATGTTTTTCATCGTCATAATGAACTTATTGAAAAGTTTATCATTAGTAGGCCATGGATTGTCATGTGAAACAGAAATTAATTATTAGAACATGATTTTTCGATAGGTTCAATGGGAATCAGAGTAATCAAGTAGCCAAATAACGAATCTCTTGCATTCGTTGCGAGTCTGTGCTACACCCCGAAAGAAAAATCGTCAAAACGATTGAAAAAGAAAACGGAAAAAAAAATGCAATCTATCATACAAGTTTCGAATCCGTTCCAACAATATTTCTCAATGCTAGATTTCTGTTCCGCGACAAAATTCTCCCTCACTTTCTCTCCTCGTATGCGTATAAATAGCTACAATTAATAATCAATCTAATTCTATAACTTATTACGATCCTAAGAAATATAATATCTACACTATTTATATGAAAACCATTGTGTATTGTGTCGTATCGTTGGAAGTTTTTTTTTTTTTTCATCTTCTCATTAATTCCGTGTTCGTATCAATTTTCATACAATATTTCGGTGTACAATTGAACGGAACGCTCGTTAATTAAGTTCCGACGAATTTGATCGTTTTATTTTCTCGACTATTTTCCTCTCTCTCTCTCTCTCTCTCTTCTTTTCTTGTATTTGTTACTCGAACAATACAAAATGGCAGTAGTTGATAATAAAAAATAAAATAATAAAGAGCGGCGAACATGTGGCGTTCTACTCTAATACTGTTGCCCTCGACGACGTCGACGTCGGGATTCGTCGAATCCAGCTCGGACGACAGAACGTTTTTTTTTTCACCCCCTTTTTCATTCTTACATTGCTTTTGAAACAAATTTTTGTCCAAGCCGGATACACACGTACAAAGATACGTTATATATGGGAGTCACGATCGTGTAATGCCCATTTGGCGAGCACCGTGGATATATTACGGTCGCACGTGCAGATCGAACTCTTTATCTGTTTTTTTGCTTCTACTTTTTTTTTAAATTCATAATTATTTAATGTATAGAGAAATTAGCGATTTAACGTTAGGACTTTAGATTCGAACATTATAGTTTTGTAATACACGCATTCATAGTCTTTGTGTTCTTTGTTCCTAATCATTGATTTTTTTTCTCTAAAAAAAAAACAATTCTCATGAACGTGTTCGTCGAGTTGTTCCTTTCTTCCCCCCTATCATTTGAATTTTCGAGGTTCAACGATACGTGCGAAGGATTAATTTTGAAGAAAAATTATAACGATGGCCCCTTTTTTTAAAAAAGAAAACACACGTGCGACATTATTCGGGACTATAAAGTTGAACATTTTCTTATTCACAATCTCTTTTCTTTGATCAATTTTTCATTTTGTTTTTCTTCTTAGTTTGTCACGAACAAAAAGGCTCGATCGATCGAATCAGGCATTAACGAAGCGCCGTGTATCGGTCACGCATATGTTTTTATAGGATATTGGCAATTATGATGAAAAGAAAAAGCCACCCTTACGGAACGAAAATAAAAATTGACGTAGATCGCACCCGTTTATAGAACATCATCGTTTCTCTTGCTCCGTTATCGGTATATGTCGTCTTAACAATCTGGAGGGAATGAATGTATGTATAAAAACCAACGAAGAAATAGCCAAATAGACTTTCTTTCATTCTTGCGATTTACACAGCCTGTCGTGTAACACGCTCTCCTTTTTCGCTTCTTCTTCTTCTCTCATTTTGTCGAAACACGGATTATTGTAAACGCGAAATTTTTGCTCTTTCCTCTCTTTGATTTACAATCAGTGCTGTGTCTCGTTCAAACTCTTCACTCCAGCCTCCGCGTCTTTTGTCTTTTTCTTTTGCACCTCGTCCTTGTCGGGATTGTCCCAGGATTGCCTCTCACCGGAACCGAATATTATGTAGAACGTCGAGCATACGATGTAAATAACGGCCGAGAGCATGAAAACAATACGCCATTTGGCTTGAGTGGGCTGAAAAAAAAAGTTTGTCTAAACAATAAATTCAGATACTTGCGATGTTATTTTAACGATGATTTTTTCTTCTTCAATTTCAACGAATCTAATCATTTCAATATATTCGTGTAAATTCAACCGTCATTTCGCCTTGATACCGCGAGAGAAGCTCGTTAAAAAAAAACATCCCCTAAATAAAGACTCATTGAAAGATTATTATTTTCATCGCGTGTACGTAATAAATGTTACCTTTCCGACGATTATGTGACCGGCTGCTATCGGTGCAAGAAGCCCCGCGAGATTGGCAAGACAATTCGTGAATGACATCAGTATTCCAGCGAATCTCGGCGATATGTCGAGATGATTGACCTTGAAACCCGAGTAAATACCACCGTTAAAGCCAACGCCAATCGAGAGAATTGCAACGGTCAGCCACTTGTCGCAGCCGGTATAAGATGCGGCGATTAGCGCTATCGCGGGCCCAAATTGGCCGATGCTGTTGATTATCTTGCGCGTTATCGTGTGATTGAAACGACCGGTTGATATCATCCAGTCGGCGATGTGCGAGATTATCATTGAGAAAATCCACATGGCGAGATAAGGCAGTGCGGAAACAACGCCATTCTGTTTCGTTAACGAGAGAAAGGTTAATAAAAACAAACAAATTGTAAATATACACCGAAGAGAATTTAAAGAGTTTCATCAAAATAAGTCAAAAGTTAGAGTTAAGGGTTTAAGATCTCCTAGACCTTGAACTCTGCAGCAATTTATTCCCAATCACTTGTGGAATTTATAGAAAAGCAACAAAATCCAAACTACCCCTACGAGACAATAATTGGAGTAACACACCTTAGTGATCATTCATCTAAACTTTGTCGCTGCAAAATTATAGCGGTTTTGATTTTTCATGGATTAATACCTTCGACTCACCAATTTAATGTTAAAGTGAAGTATCTGTTTCATAAACGTCGGCAATTCTGTCATGAGAGTCTCGTAACCGTAATTCTGACCCATGTGAGCAATTAATATTGCCCAGAATGGCAATGACGTTACGATGGATTTCCATGGCACTGGCGGAGACTGCGTGAAAGAAAATTAATAACGACACGATTGCAGTAGATTCATTGTCAAATTGATCGACGATAAAATAAACATTGATTTACATGAGTTGTTTCAGGATAAAAATTCACTTAACGTCGATTTTGTTATGGCGAATAACGTATTCATGATTTTTTATATACGATTCGGAGCATTGGATGTAATTAACGTAAATAATTAACGTAACGTATACTGGAAAACATTGCAAGTCAAAAGAGTTCAATTTTAAAAAGGTTAAAATACAATGCCTGAGCACAGATTTATCGTTTAAATATTCGTGAAACGCGCTAATTGCACAATATTGAATCAATGAATAATCGATAGAAAATTACTCACGGATGCACCGGCCGATCCCCAAAGAGCGCTGAGAATATATTTCTTCTCGTCTTCGGCGATGCTCGGATGAGTCTCTGGATCCTCGTGAACAATTACGAGAAAGGCGACGCACCAGATTGTGCCAACGGCACCGAAAACATAGAATATCGATGGCCAACCACCGGAGAATCCGTATTTCGAGAGTAAACCACTCAGTGGCATCGATATTACAGTACCAAACTGTGCACCTACGAAATGGGAAGAAAAGAAAAAAAAACCACCCCCCAAAAAATGCTGAATTAGTTCGTGAATCTTGAGACGTTAAGAGAAAAAAATTGACCTTACAATTTTGCTCACCGGTATAGAAAAAACACGAATTACGATATATATGTAAAAGATAAACGTGCCACTGAGAACAATATTTCGTGAAATCCATCTTAATTGTAAAAAGGCATTAATAATGTTAATAAAATGAATTTTTCATTCATTTCATTATGGTTTCATTACTTTGACAACTATTTCCGGTGAATCTGCTAAATATTGCATTATTCGTTTGCAATCCATAATCTAATTGATTTCACAAAATATTTTTCTGCCCGTGTATACATATTTATATCAAAGGGCATCCAAGACTTTTTTTTTCAATATAGTAGCAGTTTTGACGAGTTGAAAGTTCAACGTGTTAAATTTCAAAGCAATTATGAAACTCGACAATATCAATTAAAACACTAACGCCTGAATTTTAGAACAAAACTCGCGCTTAAACACGAGCTTGAACGTGTGTTTAAGCATGAACTTAAGCTTCAACGTACAAAATCTTAATTTCTAATGTCAAGAATGTAACTGAAGGTAGAAATACATTCCAAGTTAGAAATTTGGATATTGGAAAATAGGGCTTAAATCCGAGCTTAAGCTGATACTTGAATTGGAGCCTAAGCTCTAACTTAAACGGCAGTTTAAGCACAAAATTAAGCTCTAACTTACAAACGAAGGATTTTTTTAAGATGGCGCTTAAACTCGTGCTTAAATTCGAGTTATGTTCTAAAATTCGCATCTAAAACAGAGTATCGCTCACACGGTATATCTGCAAATTTACATTGAATTATAAAAAATTGGGTATCCAGTGGTATAATGGAAATTTCGCGTTTTTTATAATAATAAATCATTACAGTTGAGAATTTGCAGCGTCAAAACAACAATTCTCTTAAATAAATTGAAGCACTAGTGTCTTAATCCCGTGCTTCATACTACTTTTTAAATCCTAATGTCCTAGAAACTCCCAGTTATATAAACATATATTCATGTTTTTCTTTTGTTTATTTTTCATTCCGAGATAAATAGAATCATAGAATATATATGAGGAAAAAAAGTCCAGAGTTCCAAAGATCCAGAATATCCCGTTGTGGATGGCATAGGAGGCGCGGATGTTTGATTGTACCGGATTATGTTTCTCATCGTAAATTTGACACGTTCTCGGTAGAGGGGGGCACGACGACTCGAATCTTGCTATTTCAAAAAAAAAGATCGAACGATATCGTTCGAGATATCGTTTGATCGCGTTGCTTACCGGCATAAACGAAGGCGCCCATCCTGCTCCTCTCATTCGGTGGTATCCACTTTGCCAGCATTGCGTGCGTGCATGGCACGATCGGACCCTGCAATAGGGATAATCCATTCCTAGGGGGAGGAAATACACCCGTACAATCAAAAAGCGTTCACACTCGACTGTATTCTTAAAAGACATCAATGAAAAATAACGATTGCCACTTCTTTTATGTTTCACCCCCTCTTTAACCTAAATTATTTTAAGGACTATAATGCGTAATCGAGACTCGAGCATTGTCCCCGTGATTGTACAAAGTTTTCAACCCTCTTATTTGTTTTTCCTTAGGATTTCGAAACATATAGAGTTGAACATATTTTTGATACATTATTTATTCAGGAAATGGCATATTCTCGTGTTGCTTCGACACAAAACGTCTCGCAATAACTTGCTTTATAAAAATATTTTTAACTCTGCATATGTAGCTACATGTATTTAATGATATTTCGTAAATGGCTCATTATAGTTACGAAACAAAAGAGCCAAAAGGCTCGCTTTATTTTTTTGCATCTGCAAATAAAAAAAGGTGTTTACGTCTTGAGGAATTTGAAAGATATTTCGTTTTGTTTTGTTTAATTTTCATTCTGGCTCGTCGCATACATTCTTGATTCTCCATTTTCACCGTTCTGTCACTCGCACTCTCATCATTTGTCACATTTGATCGTAAACTTTTGGGAATTTACTTACCTCGCCGAGACCCTGAATAAAACGCACCGCCATTAGCCAACCGAAACCCCAGTGCGCCGATATAGGAACTAGCAGACCGAATATCGAATTTATCAGCATACCAATACCGAGGAAGTATTTCGAACCGTAACGTTTCGCCAATATTCCAAACGGTATCTGCGTTATGACGTAACCGTAGAAGAATGAACTCAGCAGATATCCTTGCAACGTCGTGTCCCAATTGTATTCACCGTCCGAGCTCTGTAAAGAGAAAAAAATATATATAGTTTGCCCTCGATATAGATGAAGATTTTTTTCCAAATCTCTTATAATACGCATTTTTTCTGGAATGCATTTATGTCAAATGCATTTTCTGTAAGATGCATTTTTCTGAAATGTATTTTCTGTGAGATGCATTTTTTCTCAAATGTAATTCTTTTAAAAATAGCCTGTGCGAGTATTAGTTTTATTTTTTTTCGTCAATAAAGTAATTCAAATAGCAGCCAGTCAAGATCGAAAAGTCAGACTACAATTATGTATCGTTTTATTGCGGATATATTGCAAGGAGAGTGATAACGTAGCGTAGATCAAAGTCCGGTGGTGCGAGTTAATTGATATTCTCGTTGTTCGAAAAATATATATATTGTTCGCGAAATTCTATTTCTGTGGTATCCTGATTTTATCTCTCACAAAACGAGGATTTGCTCTCTCGCAGCAAATTTAGATTACTATTTAAAAAAAAACAAAATTTTACCGTAAAAGACTCAAATCAATATGTACGTGACTAGTAAGACAAAGATTTTCTTTCAATCGGAGTCCACGTTGAATCTAAATGTAAAAAAACTAAGGTAGATCATGAAAGGAAAAAATCAATTTTTACCTGACTTTGTTCATAGAAGGATTTTTATTTTTAACTAGTGAATGTGAAAAAAATAAGATTGCTCCAGAAAGATTCAGATTAATTTTCATTTCACTGCAGGAATGGAAGAAAAAAAGATTGAACCGCAAAGTTTGAAGTAATTTTATTGCTGGACTTTAAAAAAATCTCTTTTTTATTTTCCATAGATAAACGATGAAATAAAAAGTTTAAGTATTACTTACGGGATCGTATTCAAGTTCCTCGGTGTCATTTCCGAGACCGCACTCGTCGGCAACGTCATTGGAATCGTGATGTGATCCGGCTGCAGCTGTGTGATTTACCATTGCGACAATTGCGACAGACATGTTGGTTCGCATAACGTAGGCGTTCGCCATTCCCAGGAAAAGCATGAAGGTCACTATGTGACGTGACCCAACCAGGGCTGTAACGATCAAGAAGAGAGAGAGAGAACGAACCGTTATTATGTCTGATTAAATCAAATTACAAACGGCACAAAGTCGTTTGTCTATGAATAAGGTCAAATTTATCATCGATCAATAAAATCAATCGAATCCGCAACGAATAATCAAAATTATCGGTGAAATGATCATTCGGGTTTTTCATCGCAACGAAATTTCACAAAACTTCTCACGGTCATATCGTTCATAATTTTTAAATCTAACATTTTGTTCATTAAATTAATGACTAAATTCCAAAGAATTTGTTCGTTGCGATAAATTTCCATCGTTATTATACGAATTTTATATTCTTTCGTAAAATATATCTCTCTAAGATAAATAATTAATTGCTTATCAGTATCGAGGAAAAAGACTATTAATCTCGTAATGTAAAACAATATTCTTTATCGATTTGTTGTTTTTCAGCTCGAAGATTGAGTTTCATATGGAATAAACAAAAAAAAATTGCCAATTCGTTGAATTCGGTATTGCGCGCTTTATCGTTATTCGCCAGTTGTTAGCGACCTTGAGAAATGCAAATTCAACATTCGCTTCTCGCCGAGATATGCACAAAAATTCTAATTAATTGCACATTCGTATAGACGCAGTACTAAAATTTATTCCAATGAAAACATTCATTGGTATCACTATTTCGAGAAAAATAATTATCAATACAATTGACTAAAAAAAATACAATGTATTTTTTTTTCAACTAAGATTTCATAATTCGGAATGATTGGATAAAATCGATCAGCGATTGGAAGGTAACATTTTTTTTCGCGAAACATATTTTCGAGTTTTTGTTGTTATTTCATCCGAATATCTCCATTTCTACGTATAATTTCGAGCTCTCGCGGAAGAAACCATTGAAGTTTAGAAATTTTCGTAGAAGCTCATGATGTATTTGGCAAGATTGCAGAAACGAATAATCGAAAAAATTCGCTAGAGAGTGAGAGAACTGATTTCGCGATTATAATGCTAATTTATATTTTTTTGCGAAATTCTGGTTACGTGGTAGAAGGAGAAATCTCCGACACGACAGAGAAGGCGTTAGACGTGGATATATTTTGTCTCTGTTTGACGAACTATACAAAAAATTTCCTAATTCGTTCAACGATCATTTCAAGATCAAGCTTGAAAATTGTTAAAGATGAAGTTTGCCATTTTTCAATTGAATATTGACGTCTCCACAATTTGTGTCTTGTGCGTGAAATTGCATCCATGAGAAAATTAAAACGACTGATATTCTTCATAAAGAGGGGAAAAAAACCTTTCAATGGAAAAGTATGAGGGTGAATTGCGTATTACTAATAATTTTGTTTTGTTACAATTTCGTCATTGCTCTGCGTTTCAAGTGTGGATAAGATTTATCCTCCTTTAATAGAAAAACAAGATTGAATGCTGTCGTTACCTAATCGATAGTAGTCGAATAAGGCTTGCATCCACTCGAATGTTTATTCTATTGTTTATTAGCGTCGACAGTGATATATATATATATATATATGGCGCATCATCATGTGTTCTAACTTGACACACCAAGAATAAATCTTGATGAGAAATTTTGGCGATAGTAATGCGCGCGCCTTCTCGCTGCCAGACAGGGCACGAGATCTCGTTTTTGAAACATATAAGCGAGTGAGGATCAATCGTATAAATCATAATGACAATAATTATTATTATGATTATGCAATTCTGTAGGTTATTTTCATGGAAAACACATTATACGGATAATTCTATTCGTCGCTCCGCATAAATAATTATAAATTATATAAACGATGAATAAATCTTAATAAAATAGTCAAGTGTCGGCTCGACGAGGGGTGCGAATGAGAAAAATTCCCATCTCCCGATACGCGATTGTAAAGTCATCAATGAGCGGAAATTTCCGAGAATCCTTTTCGTTTTGTCGAGCTTCGGACTTCTTGCCTTGTAAAATCTGTATATAAGTGAAATCGTTTGATGGATAATATTGCGAAACATAAATCTTTTCGCCACACGCTAAGAAACGGATAAGAGGCCCGCCGCACAAAAATGAAAACGATTATTTTGTCGTTGAGGGTATATAAGCGATAATGAAAATCCCCAACTCTATAGCATTTCGTACATTTGTTAAATTGAGAGATAAGTTTGTTGAGACACGAGGAAAGCATAAAAATCATAATTTCTTGCGTTCGTTAAAATACGAGGCAAGAAATTTTCGTTTAATTCTACGATATATAATATATATTCAAGAAATAGAAAAGCAACAAATCGTGAAAAATATAATAAAAGTATTTTACTACGAATTCTCGTGATTCGTTTGGTAACGATATGTGAATTATAGAAAAGAGACGAAGTAAGATTGGAACGAGAGACACGAGATTGACCCGCATTAACCTTACAGCGGGGTAGGGGAAAAAACCTCTTCCTTTCATAGACGCCGACTTGGCCATGAATTTCAGTGTTACAAACGCCATAGCATCATAACACTCACTGTGTAAAGAGATACAGCACATTATGTAACTGTTGCCACTAATATTTCTGCTTGTTATTTTACATCCACTGGCGATATTTCTATTTGTCCGTTCTCGAGTGTGCTCCGTCCAGTGACGCCGACACTCTTGGAGATAAGATCGAAAAAAGCAAAGAAAAGTCAAGTACGATTTTGTAAAAAAGTGTTTGCGACACAAAGCTTGCCGAAAGAGCAAATTAACGGCAGTCACGAAATTCAAAACGTTCCAAAATATTGGTCAATCACATTTTGAACAAAAATATTCGAATGTATGTACGTAGAAAGATAAAAAAAGTTTCGTTGCTCTCAATGAATCGACAATCAGGAATACACAAATTTTTAGTTAGTACCAAAAAATCTTTGATCACACCGAGTCGATTCGTATTTTTACTTTACATTCGTCCAATGTAACAAATATGTTGTGAAGCATGAATTATGTTTCCGTAATTGAACATTCATTTCACCGTCCCTGACGGTGCATTTAGTCAATTCAACGAAACGTTTTTTTTTTGTTCTTTGATGTTTGGTTGTTTGGTTTGCGGGAAGGTTATTTGATGAAGGTGCCAGAAAAAGCTGTTAATAAGAAAAACGAAATAACAATTCGTTGAATTTGTCAAATTACGAATACATCATATAAACCACTCTGATTTTTGAACAACGATTATTCAATATCCATTCCAGTGAAATCATAGATAATTTATCAATAAATAGAACGTTCAATGATTATGGATATTTTAATGAAAAAAAAATATAATAAAAAAGTGCCTTTTTGAGTAATTAATTTTTCTGCAATAAAAATATAATTTTAAAAATGAAAATTGAAAAACGCCTCGAGCTCGTAGAGGAAAATTTGTGAATGAGCAAAAATTATGAAGTTAATATGTCAATTTGAATTTTCACTAGTTCATTTTTTAAATCTTCATTTATTTACGTTTAAAAATAATTTTTTATTCTCTTTTACGCGATATTACACGCGTTCAATAAATCAATATAATCCTTTTGATATTAGTTGATAGTGCTCGACGAGTCGCTTGATTGCCGTCCGATATTGAACGATTGGCGCGCGTATATGATATAATCGGATTAAAAATTCGGATTATTCCTGTCATACAGTATTGTTTAAAATAGTGTGAATTATATACAATATACATATATAATGTGGTACATATACTTTTACGAGATCGACGCGTTGGAATGGTTAATAATAGCGAGAAAAACGCGTAGGAGTTCCTGACGAGCCTGGATCGTCACTATGCTAACGCGCGGATTGGAGAGCTCTTCTCTCGCGTAATGGCAATGTGCCAGTTTATAAAGTCTTTTCGTCGCCAGGTCCGCACTCTTCATTCGTCCCTCGAACCGTACGAACTATTCTTGAAAAAGATTTTCTCGTTCTCTCCGATGTAATTCCAATTTGACTTGGACCGGTTCCGACGAGAATGTCGCTTAGCGTTTCTGTAGCGAAATGTTTGTTTTCTCCGCTCAACAAAGGCCGACGAGAATTCACGGGGGTTAAGACTCTTTTTCGGTTTTTTTTTTTTCTATGACAAGTTTTCAGAAAATCTTGTGACTCTATCTAATGAATGGAATTAATGAATACATTGAGGAAGGTCGAATGAACGTTTATTGGCTAAGATCCCAGTCTCGTTTTTATTGAATTTCAGGTCTTCCATGATTTTGCATATTTATATAAGCGTGAAAGTGTCTCGTGAGCCGCGGGGAGAGATGGCAAAATAACACGATCGTGATAAATTTTTTTTTCATACACTGCAAGGAAAAACAACATGATACTCTTTGAATCATTTAATTTGAATCTTATCTTGTATAAATGCTGTTAGAGGCTCAAGGGATTTTAAAGGCTTTGAATTAAGGGACCGGATTGATCGAATGACAAATAATTGAGAAACTGAATGATTATCCATCGATAATACAATAAAATAAAGCCTTTATTATTATTAAAATAAAGCCCCCTTTAAGGGGAGATAGGAAATTTATCCTATCTCCCCTTATTTTTTATCAAATAACGAAATATTCACTGACGATGTGTGAGCATCTTACGAGAATTCAATTATCCCTTCGTCTTCGATAATACGTAAATAATATTTAAACCTGACATCGGAAAAATAGGATTCAAGATTTACTTTGAAACGTAATATATCGCGCTAGTAATAGCGAAGGATATTTTTTAGACTGTCCTAATATAAACTCATGATTTACTGAATACGTTAAGATCGTAAAATTCTCATTTTATTTATGACGAAAAAACTACATAATATATCTGCTTTTTCTCTGCGCCAAACAATGGATAAAACTTTAAAGCACTTTCACGAATTTTTTCAGATTTTTAGAGAATGTTCGTTCGATAACCGAGGCAGTTGAAGTTTAGTGAGAAAATGGCGCGAAAAAATGATTATTTCATTACTATAAACATAAATAATTAATAACAATGAAATATATTGTATTTAAAAGGTTTCTAATGTCCGTTCAAAGTGTAAACTTTCATTACATTACATTTGTCAATTATTTTTAGCAATGGCGGTACATAATCTTTTACTGGAGTAACTTTGAGTCTGGTAGTTAGAAAAAAAACCTCTTGGAATGTTTCGAGACCGCTTTAGCATCGGATACACGTGACTAAAGTTTTCACCACCAACATCCCCTCCAAGCCTTCTGTGCCAATTACCGGTTTGGCATCGTTCAATAAAGAGTCAAATTCATTGACGATTGACGACAGGTTATTGGAGAGATATTTCGCATCTCCGGGAATAGAAGAAAAAAGTATGCAAGCAACAAGTGGCATTTTGGTGGCCTAGAATTTTCATTACACCGCATTTTTCTCATGACCACATGATCGAGCCAATTGCCTGACTATCCTGTACATTTTCCAAGCATCAAAACATTCGCAGAATGAGCTTTGAGACGTTCATCGCGTAACGAGAATCCAAGGAGCGCAAAAAGAATCTGGCGCCATCGTGAAAAACTTGAATCATTTGTTACTAGATAAATTTTTTTTATTTACGGTGCATTTCCTCGCAGCATTGTTAATAAGCAATTAGTCCGAATGTTCTTTTGTCTCGTGTTTTAATGTCTTTAATGCCAAAACATTTGAAATACGTAATTTGGCATCATGCTATTCAACGAGTGCAGGCTTGCCAATATTTCGTCTGTTTCGTACATTACGAAACACTTAATTACAACACATGATACGCATTATGACATTGGCAATAATTAATGTAATGTGCACTTAAAACGGACAAATTTTAATTTATACCTCTGAGCATTTGAGCCGCGAACAAGTTGAAGGATCAATTTATCTTTTTTTCGCAATATCTTTCACAAAGATCATTGACACTCGAGAAAAAATTCATCTACCAATAATCTCTGAGAAAGATGGATTTTGTTAAATTGATAATAATATATTTTTCACACATCCTTAAGGTCAGACTGTAATGACGCAGATGGGCAAATGACGAATTACTGCAACAATTATTGCTTGTGAATAATAGAACTTGAACAGCACGATTCACATAAGCAATATGGGTACTTCGCATGTCATAAATTATCCCTTATCGATATTCACAAACAAAAGTTGGTGTACTTGCGTCGGGATATTTTTAAACATGACGTTTCATTGTCAAAAATTCGTCGTATAACAAAAATGTCCAACGAAAAGACTCGTTGAACACTTCTCCCAATTTTGTTACCAGATGATTTTTTTTAATTCAATATTTGAAATAGTTTAAATACCCATAGATCCATTCTAGATAAAAAGAGCTAAAGATGTTCGCAGATCTTTAATAACTAATAATTATTGATAATTAGAATGTTCGAAACTACTTAGGATGTTTGTAATTAAGATTTCGGCACAGTTATTGCACAATATCATGCCCCCGATTCAAATGGATCAACCGACTCATCAGCAATTCAAATTGTTCGTTTCATTCGTTCATTATAATATCGAAAACGTAAAGTAATTTACAATTTTACATTCAATCGTTTTACGATAGTTTGATACTCGGAGTTCGTTACGTTGCGAATAACTAGTTGTTGATTAACGTATTAAGGGAGCAAATAGGGTTAGACGGTTCAAAAATCGATTTTTTTTTAATTTCATAAATTTCTAGTAAAACTATTGAAAAATATGTTCCCAAAATTTTAAATGAAAATTCCGACTCGTTCTATTGTTATAAGCCATTAAAGTGAGTAGCTCTCCTTCAGGCCCCGAGCGCGCCACGTGTTTCAAACGCGATTTTCTGAAAACGACTTTTTTTTAACTTGCGTACACGTTAGTTTCAAAAGTTTGCAACCAATCGTTTTGAAAATTGGCAGTTACTTTCTTCATAGTATTGCGCTCTATATGAACCTAAAATCGGAATATCATCATTATTTAAAATAATTTTTTTTTTTGCAAATACAGTTGTAAAAAATGGCAAAAAATCATGCTTTTTTGTTTTGACCCCTGTAAAAAATTCAATTTTCTATTTTTTTGATAGCATTTAGGTTCATATAGAAGAGAGACATATAATAAAAGTAAATTCCAACCTCGTTTGATTTCAGATGAAAATTGCAATGTACGCAAAATGCTGAGTCTTTTTTATTTTATAGTACATACTTAAATTTTATAGTATATAGTATATAGTATATACCAATTTTATAGTATATACTTAAATATATGTATAAAATATTCTCAAAGTTTCAATAAATTATATTCATTTTTTATACTATAAAAAAATTCATGAAAATCATTGAGAAAACGCTGTCCTAACCCTATTTCGCCCCTTAATATGATTATGACTGACATTTATCCCGATTTTAGTTGAAAGTTAGTCCAACCAAAAGTCAGTTTAAGTTTAGTTTGATTAAAGCTCATGCTCAGGCCAAACATTGAATGGTCATAATTTCGTCGTTTCGGTTAAAACATTTGAGAAAATCTCTGGCCCGCTGCCACTTCATGAAACAAGCTAAAATTTCGTATTCTCAGCAACTCAACGATTCCTGATATTGCAACAGAGCGTATGTAATTTTTTTTAGCGATTGACATTGAAGTATTACAAATGAAAAATTGTTTTTAAGCGTTGTAAAGATAGAAAAAGAAGATTTGCAGAGATAAATTTACGCGCGAATCGAATCTGAGCGTCCCAGCAGCCCGATGGACCATATGGCAGAACGCCAGAGATTTAAAAAAAAATTCGCGTCATACCTTCGTACGCAAATGATACATAAATTGTTTGAAGCCTACCAAAAATTGTAAATTTCCTAGACCAAAAAGAAAACAGTTGAACAACAGTACGGCTAAACATGAGCCGTTTCATCTTGACGGTTTTTTGTTATATATACTCTAAATATTTTCATTGTCCAATCTGATTTACTTTTTAACACAGTTAGATGGTCATTCGATGGTTATTGTGCTCATTTTTCGTTAATACTCGAAAGATAGAATTTCTAAAGTCCCTAATGTTTGTCCCTTTCGAAAAGTTCAGTTATTAACACTCCCAAAGGGTTCGCGCTTGTTCGCGGATAAATGTTGGAATTCCCATACAATGTACAGTGGATAAAAAAAAAAAAAGGAATAATCTCTAGCCTAGAATGACTATTCGATAATGTGGAAAAACGTTCATGGTACATTTTACGTTTAGAAAATTATTTTTTCACTTGATCTTTCAATCATCATCCCAGTCTAAAGATTATTGTTTTTTTTTCGTTTTTTTCCTGAAAAGCAATGGAGAGGGAAGAAATAAGTGAAGAAACAGAGTAGGAGTGAGATAGAGATAGTGAGTGAGAGGGGACAAAATGAGACGTACATGGATGAGTCAGGGATTCGAGGACAAACGTGTATGTTTTCCGGTGATCGCCGGTCGGAATCGTTTATTTCCGTGAACGTTCGTGGATCATCGTAAATGATCTGGCAGCCGACTAACACGTGGTCAGCGAGCAGCTCTTGTCATCGAAATAGTCTGTACTTCCCCTCTTGGCTCTTTTCACTTCTTCACCAACATCGCTTACTCATTGTTCATTGTCGGCTGATCACGAAATTGATATATAGGAAATAACGTCGAACGAGTTCGTGCGACAGATATATACGTAATAATGATAACTAACGCAGGAGGAGGTCAACAATTAAATCTCAAATTGGAATCGATTTTCCATTCCAATTTGAGATTTTCCATTTTTTTCCCAATTTCAGATTTAATTTTTGACCTTTCGATGAAAACTCATTGTGATTAGTAATCAACGAAAGAGTTCCCAGATATAGATTAAAAACCTAGTAGAAGATAGAGAAAAAAGTTTGCACTTTTCTTTTACTCACTTTTTCGGAAAAACAAAAATAGCAAAATTTCAAATGCCGTCATTACCTCGCTCCTGTTTGAACGATTTTCCTTTATTTTGTGGCAATTTGAAAACGTCGTGGGTAAACCCAATGAATAACGTTTGATTCGTACGGAAAGCTTGGATTTTTGTAACCGTAAAGACCATTTTGAAAATCATCGACATTCACTTCAGAGGGATTTGCAAAAATGTACGATAATCCAATAAAAATTAATTATTCCTCGCGGCTCAATGATTCAAGCAGTGTTTTGCGAGCTTGAACGATTATGAAGTATCAGTGTGGAGTACAAAGTCTATCGGGAATAAAAATTACAACGATTTCGGTGCACCAATGGATTTTTCGTCCAGATGTACAATTATAGAATCTTGATTTTTTAAATTTCATTTAGAATCGATATTCGATGCATTTTCTCCTACTGATTACACGCATAGATGAATAACAAGAAGATTTCCAGAGTACGTACGATCCAGAAAAGGATAAATGGGAAAATAAACTATGAGTGTGGATCAGTGCGGAGTACAAAGTCTATCGGAAATAAAAATTACAACGATTTCGGTGCACCAATGGATTTTTCGTCCAGATGTACATTTAAAAAATCTTGATTTTTGAAATTTCATTTAGAATCGATATTCGATGCATTTTCTCCTACTGATTACACGCATAGATGAATAACAAGAAGATTTCCAGAGTACGTACGATCGAGAGAAGAATGAACGGGAAAATAAACTATCAGTGTGTATCAGTGTGGAGTACAAAGTCTATCGAGAATAAAAATTACAACGATTTCGGTGTACCAACGGATTTTTGGTCCAGGTGTACATTTAAAGAATTTTGATTTTTGAATTTCACTGAGAATCAATTTTCGATGTGTTTCCTTCCACTGATTACACGCATAGATGAATAACGAATACATTTCCAGAGTGCGTTGGATTCAGAGAAAGATAAACGGGAAAATAAAATTTACTCTGGAGTTTCTAGTGCGTTTCTCCTCATGTGAATGAATCTAATGACTACTCGCTAAGCTTCGTGACGTCAAACCTAGAAACGTATGCTTATCAACGGCGAATGTAATCGTTCCTTAATAATTTAAGATAGCTGTATCTTTTTCACCTTTTTTTCATTCATTTTTTTCAAAAAAGTCATATTTTCTAGCGGAAATTCGTTATCCAGTAAGCCGATAAAAGTGCCAGTCATCGTGTATCATTTGGATTTCAATTATATAAAAAAAATCGAGTTGATTCACCTCAGGTATGGTATTTTGGGTGTTTCACGTGAAATCGACGAAAAAATATCGAATAACTCGATTTTTTTTCTTTTCATACTTTTACCTGGAATAATTTTTACGAAATAAATTTTTTTTAAATACCGAAACATTGTGCCAGACGGCATATTTTTAATTGCTCTTCGATTTTCATCGGGCAAAATCTCGATGATAAAAGTTCACTTTATCGTAGTCGTTTAGAAGCAAATCTTGGATTTTCGACGAGAAAGATATTTGGAGTGGAATGCCGCATATATTAAATATCCTATATTTCGTGAAATACTCCATATTTGGTTCAAATTAATCCAGACGCATTCGCACAATAAAAATAACATTACGGCGTCAATTTTTTTTTTACCAATGAATTGATTTTCACCCGATTGTGAGATCGATTGGAAGTTGAAATATTATGATTATCTTCTCAACTTCGAAGTTGGGATAATGAGGGTCGGATTCATTACATTACATTTTTCTTTTAATGACGTTGCGTCTGCCGTGTCACTTGATATAAAAAAAGAGCTTAATCAATCGTTCGAAAAAGAGACTGCTGACGTCATTACATTGCAATCGAACAATGGGACGACAAAAAGTGTTGAGAACATATATTTCCAAATCATTATAAAACGAATTAATTTAATTTATATCTGTGAATTGTCAAGATAGCTCATCGAATACTTGAAGGAGAATTAATTCACTAAACAATAGAATTTTTAACATATGACCTTATGGATCATAAAAGTATCCTAATCGAAAATTTGGAAGAAAAAAAAAATAGCGTCGATGGAAAGAGGATCTCTAAGGACAAAGATCGTCGGAAAATACCATATTTTGTTGACAACCTCGATGGTTTCTATTCGCAAGGTTATGTTACTTAGCACCCGCCATAAATTCATATGGAGGCACACACTATTATTATGGCAAGTATGCTTCTTTGGTTTGGTTTGCGCGTAGAAGATGGCGGGGGAAAAAATTAAGAGGAGAGATTTTTTTCGCGTTAATTACTGCGTGGGTGCGCCCAGCTGAAACGTCATTGACGTGTATACCTGTGTGTGCGTCACATGTTAAATGTTTGTCAAGATATAAGACGAGTCTCGGCACCCTCTACTGCCCAAATAAGTAAGAGAGAGAAAGAGAGAGAGAGAGAGAGAGAGAGAGAGAGAGAGAGAGAGATGACTGCCTTCGCAACAGTCTGTAAAAATTTCTTTCCAGGTTTTGTGATGCTAGCGCAAATCGTGATAGATAACGAAAATCGTCCAGAGATACCTCCGGAGTATCTTTTATTTTGTAATCCCTAATTTTTCATCAATCTCATTATTTCTGTTAATATTCTTATTTTTTATTATTACGTTTCAATTGAATCATTAGATAAAACGTTTGTTGGTTTTCATCGGTCTCGACAGACAAAGTTAGGTTGAATTGTTACTGTACTTTTTTTGACATAAATTTGAATAATATCTTGACAAAAATGTCTATTGAAAAAATTGTTATTAATCAGTTGATTCAATAAAATATACTCGGTTGATGATTCGTAAAAATTAATATCAATTTTTCGATATCAGAAAGTTTTAATAATTTAAAAAAATCGCAAATTAATAACCTGTAGCGACGTCCAAATATTTCCTGATCTCGGGGAGGTTCTACGAGGATTTTTTTTTTAACTTACCGCCACTTGTTATATTGTATACACCATGTGTATACAATATAACAATAATTTATTTATATTTATCAAAGATTTTACATTGTTCTGTCCGGTGCTTGCCTAGGGGTAAGTGTAGTTTGAGCGGCCATCTTGGTTTATTCAAATTTCACCGCAAGAGTTGGGTGTTTCGAAACGTTTATCTCAACCACGTGGACACACACGGTTACACACCATTGTTTCTCTCATTCTCTCTGTCTCTTTCTCTTTCTCTCTCCCTCTGTACCTTATATTACCTACTTTTCAGATCACGGGCCTTGAATGGTCGTGGTCCCTGCGATTCCTGCGACCTGGCATCAACCAGGTGCACAACGAGGTACAGACAGAGAGCATTTGTGTTAAATGTATTGTTCATTGGGGTAAAATACCTTCCGGGAAGTGAGCGAGGGAGAAAGAACTGTTTGAGGGTTGTTAAAAAGAGACAGAGGGTCCCGCGACTTTCAAGTCGTTGTAACACAATGAGACTTCGACGGGAAGAAAATGGGAAAAATTCCCCAAGGGTTCTTGGAGCCTTCGAGAATTCCTGTTGTGTTTATAAATAGGTATAGGGGAGGGAGAGATGAAGGCAAGAGGCAGAAACGGGAGAATGCAGGCGTCTACACTGCGCCCGACGTCCTTGCCAAGCTCCTTGCACATTTATCGACATGACTCTGCCCCTTCGCAAGAATTTAAGGTGTATCGTGCGAAAGAAAAGTCGTGATAACGTTTTAAAAATTATTTCAACGATTATTTCGAATAAAAAAAAAATTAATAACAATTAACTAATCGTCAAGTCGTTAATTAATTTTTTAATAATTCTTGTTACAATCAAAAAAATTGATTAACAAAATTAAAAACGAAATATTGTCCATCGTTAACCAAAACAGTTTATTCTCTTAAACAGTCATGTGAAAAATTTCGGGGCACATGCCAAGCTTTCTATATCGTAAAAGCTTGGATGACGAGCTTTTTGCAAATCTTTTCTCAAAGAAGGACGAGACAAAAAAAGCAGAAATCTTTACCAACAGAACTTTCTCGGGAATGTCTCGCTCGAAAGATCATTAGGGTTATAAGTTATCGCCTAACGCGATTATAACGCGCTACAGAAGCTACGTTGACACATTGAAAATCTCGAATGCTTTCTCTCGGTTTTTCGTTACGAACCGAAATAATCTGCGACAGAAAGAGATGTCGCTAGTTTGGCGCGCCCACGTAGAGAGAAAGAGGGTTATACACGTCGTACCTTCGTGTATAACCCGCGTCATCTTTAAATAGCCCATCGTACACAGTTATACGCGCCATTTCGACGAACAGGTTGAGCAAGAAAGCGAAAAAAAAGAAAAGTTCGTCGCTAGACTAGAAGGTCGGAAAAAATCGATTTTTTGTTTCTCGAAGGGAGAAAGGATCATTCGAAAAAACATGCGAAAAACTTCCCAATATTAAGAAAGGCTGACGAGCGATAAAAATGTATCGGAAAATTCGAAAGAAAGTTATCGGTACCAAAGAAATACTGAACAAAGACAAAAACTCAATAACGTTCGTGCACCAGACTCGTGTCGTGGGGTTCGAGCAGGTTCGAGGTTAATGAGCCTGTGTCTGTGTCATGGCGCGCGTAAAAGACCGATCGTCGGGCAGAACGAGGGATTCTCCGGTTAGGAGGCGCGCGCATCGCACATTTTCGGACGACACACGGGACCGGCTGAGCGCGCCGCGTGCACGTGCTTTTGCACCTCGCCTCGTGGAAACCCGGCGACGACGTGAATCCCATATGTACACGCGATTTCGTGCTTATAACGTTGCCACGTTAAACGCACGAGCGCGGTGTACGAGTTCGATGTGTGGCAGATTAAGACAGAATGGCAGTGCCACATCGAGAGATAGAGTCTCGAATTAGCATGGTACGCGTGCACATCGAATACGTAACTGTGGAAAGTTCGATCCGAAATTTGTGCGATTCATTGTTCAGCTTAACGAATATTATTCATGCGCGTAATAAAGTTACGACGAAATCGTAAAAAAAACAGCATGGAGTAGGAATTTGTTGGAAAACAGACGAGTCGTCGCACCATCGCCATTCACGAACGATAATAGATATTAAGTCACTCACAGACACTAATATACACTAATAAATCACTAATCAACACTGGCAAGTCACTAATACACACCCGGCTACTTTTACAAGCACTAACTCTTCTGGCACTCATTGTCACTAATCGCTACTCAAACGGAATCACTAATAAACTGAAATAAAGTCACTAATACGAGGTCTGTTAAAAAAGTATCGCGAATTTTGAATTTCCGCGGGCTAAGTATATTCGATTTTCGATTTTTTTGTGAGGCGTTAGGTTGGTACTCATGTCCCTCACTTATGCTGAACAAAATCGGCGATTTTGAATGTTAAGTTAATTGTTGACAGCTGTTTTGGTTAGACGTGTTTTGGCTTGTCTTCGATTTTTGCCTGCTTCAAAAAATGGATCAACGAATCTGTATGAAATTTTGTGTGAAAAACAAAATTAAGTGCGCGGACGCATTCCGAATGTTGACTGTGGCATATGGTGAAGCTACCTTGGACCAAAGCAACGTTTATTGGTGGTACAAAATGTTCTCAGAGGGCCGAGAAGATGCGAACAACGAAATGCGTTCCGGACGCCCGAGCACATCAACAACAGACGAAAACACATTCATGAAGTGAAGAAAATAATATTGGCCAATCGTCGAATCGCCGTTAGAGAAGTTGCTGAGGAACTAAACATATCGATTGGCTCGTGCTATTCGATTTTTACCAATGATTTGGTCATGAGACGGGTACGCTGCGAAATTCGTGCCAAAATTGCTCAATTTCGAACAAAAACGGTGTCGCGTTAACATTGCTAAGGAGCTGTTGGACTCGGTCCGCGACGACCCAAATTTGCTCCAGAGGGTCATAACTGGTGACGAATCATGGGTTTATGGTTACGACGTGGAAACCAAAGCTCAATCATCGCAATGGAAGCTGTTTTTTTGGAATAGGTAAAAATCGAAGACAAGCCAAAACACGTCTAACCAAAACAGCTGTCGACAATTAACTAAACATTCAAATGGCCGATTTTTTTCAGCATAAGTGAGGGACACGAGTACCAACCTAACCACACAAAAAAAAATCTAAAATCGAATATACGTAGCCCGCGAAAATTCGAAATTCGCGATACTTTTTTAACAGACCTCGTACACTCATACAGACACTAATCTCTAATTGACAATCCTCATTTATTAATGGCAGCTCAAACATGGTCACTAATAAACTCACACAATCAGGAATATGTAACTGATACTCACAGTCAATTGTACACTCGAATAAACACTAATGAACTCATACAGGCACTACTATTGGCCACTAACAGTATTGGCAGTTTTACGTCGAGTATAATGGACAGTGACTTTTCTTTTGGAGTATTTTTTTTTTGTTTTACAATAATTGGAGTAAAATTTACCACGCGAGGTTGTCAAGGATTGTAGTTAAGTTTGTGAGTTTTACTCGAGGAAGCTTACTCCAATTGTAAAAGAATTTTACTCCAAAAAAATATCACCGCCCCTTCGTCATTTTGACAGGGAAAATTGGCAAAAAAAAATTGTTTTCTCTGCAATCTTTGGCGGTGTAACTGACACTGAAAGTCGTTAAACGGCGTTCAGACACTCGTACATTCGGCAAAGACGCTAAAAGTCGTTCGCGGCATAAACCGACATTCGACACTCTTTCAACATCCCCGAACGGTTACTCCAAAAAATCTAAAGCCGGCCACGGCGTTGTTGATTCTTCAAAGAGCAACGATATATCAATTATTTCGACGAATACACAAAGCAAGTGATAAAAAATTATTCTCACATTTCGAAGGCACCTTCCGACATCGATAATTTTCCAACATGGTAGCATTAAGGTAGTAGTCTGGTAACTTAAGCCGATTTTCATGTCTTTTTTGGAGGGCGTTTTTTTGTAGGAAAATAAAAATGAATCGTTTTGGATATTTAGGATGTTTTTATTTACATATTAAAGATACAAAAAAAAAATTTTTTGAAAAAATTTAATAGTTTATTATTATTATTATTATTGATCGAAGTTGGCACCTCGAAAAAAAGCGCGTGGGTGGCCCCGGTGATTTTGGCTCTTGATGTTATCTGAAATAAAAAATTCTTTATAATTCTTAATCTATAGACATGTCATTCTGGTTGGAACTACTGACGTTAAATTTCATGGATAAATAACAAAATGGCGAAAAAAAAACTTTTCTTCCTAAAGTCCGCCATTTTGTTATTTATCCATGAAATTTAACTTCAGTAGTTCCGACCAGAATGACATGTCTATAGATTAAGAATTATCAAGAATTTTTTATTTCAGATAACGTCAAGAGCCAACATCACCGGGGCCACCCACGCGCTTTTTTTTCGAGGTGCCGACTTCGATCAATAATAATTATAATTATAATAAACTATTTAATTTTTTCAAAAAAATTTTTTTTTGTATCTTTAATATGTAAATAAAAACATCCTAAATATCCAAAACGATTCATTTTTATTTTCCTACAATAAAACGCCCTCCAAAAAAGACATGAAAATCGTCTTAAGTTACCAGACTACTACCTTAAATGCTTCTTTTAGTATACGCGGAGCTGAAGAAAAATAAAATGGGGAAAAGAAAAACGTCGTCGTACCTCGCTGTCTCTGTGGTCGCCTATCCGACTCGTCCAGACCGGGCTGTTCCCACACCAGCACGTGGCCATTTCTTCCACGGCTCTCACCGTTTGCCTGCCGTCCGTTCATCGCGCGAATATTCTTCGATAATATCGATCGCGAATTAGAGAAAATTATAAAAAAACGAAAATTTACCAATCTGGTCTCTTCTTCTATTTGTTTCTTCCCCTCTTGTACAAATATCGCACGAAAATTCGTTTCTACGACTACGGAATTCTTACTATCTCACGCTCTTGGCTCTTGGCACAAAGTTTTCATATATATATATATATGTACATATATTTATATAGGGGTGTGGAACTGTGAAGATTTTCGATCTATGTGTGTAGAATCACGAAATAACGCGACGATGAAAACATGTGTGTGTGTGCGTTCGGTTTTCTCTATTCCTCCTCTTTCACGTTTGTACTCTTCTTCTCCGTTTCTCTTCACTGCGGTTAGAGTAATTATAATAGCGATATATATATATATATATATATATATATATATATATATATATATAAGTATATATATTTGTGTGTGATATGTACAAATTTGGATCCTCCCCGCGTCACAACTACCTCCGACACCGCAACTTTACTCTCGTTCTTCTCCGACGAATGTTCCACGACGACGAGATGAAAGACATTCGCTTTATTTTGTGTATCACCAAATCTCCAGACGATAAACTGGCACTCGTCAAAAATTCAATTTCACACGATATCGTTTGAGCCAACGCTCGCGTATCGTATTACATATATTTCGTATAATTATGCGGAATATGTCTCACGTAGTATTGGGCGCGAGCTGACAAAACACTGGCGGGGCGCCTCTCTTCCGTTATTGTTTGTTCCAAACTTTAATATACTTTTTGTCCTTCGAATTCCCGATATAAAAGGAAGAAAAAGTTATCGTTCGATCTAACGTCTATTTTGTTGCATTTATTTATTTATTTTTTTTGTTTTATCGTCGTTGTTACTGTCGGCGAGTTATTAGCGAGTTTTAATGGACGACTCGTGCGTGTCCGTGAGTACGGACGACGAAATACGAACACAAGCCGGTCCCCCCGGGAAGAGTGAAAATTCACGACAAAACCTGACGAGACTAAACGGGCACTGTGCGCGCTGCGGCAACTACACTACGCGGATTCTTTTTTTTTCCCCTCCTTGCTTCTTTTTTCTTTTACTTCCTCCCTGCCCCCGGGACACGTTGCGCCGCACGATGGGATCACGAGAGGGTGTTGGTGTATGCGCGCGCGCGCCGGTATGCACACACACATATATATGCACACACACGCGCACCCGCGAGTTGCACACGCTGATAACTCGATTACCAACGACGATAGCGCCGCGGTTACGCGGCAAATGTAGCAGCAACGCCGACAGAGCGGCTAGGGCACGAGGGGAACGATGAGTGTGTTGCACGTTTGTGAACACTCAACCCTCTTCGATCGTTCTCTCTCTCTCTCTCTCTCTCGCACTCTGTCTCTTCAAATGGTTTTCTCTGTCTCTTTCGGTGTCTCCCTCTCTCGTTATCTCGTTCTCTCGTTGCCTCTCCCTCTCTCGCTGTCTCGTATCGTTGCCTCTCCCGCTGTCTCGGTATACAGTTGCCTCTCCCTCTCTCAAAATCTCGCTCCAACGTTATACTCCCCTCTCCCTCTAGCACGATCTCCCACCCTCTCCGTCTACAGTTGTTCCTCGCTCTCTCAAAGTATCATCACTATCTCTATATTCGTATACTGTTCTCAATCTCTCTTGCCCCTCTTCCAAATTCTCCCATTCTCTCTTCGCCGTTTTCTTCTGTCTCACACTATCGTAGGCTCTCACCTCTGCCTCTGTGCCTTCTCGCTCGTTTAAACACGGACGACCAATGCTTTTCCGCGATTCGACGAGTGCGAGTTTGGCGCGCGAGACCCTCGTGTATCGTACACGCGTGCGCCCGTGCAACCTCATCGAGTGATCTCGTAATGACGCGTGAGTACAGTCTCGACAGTGTGAGTTTTGCGCGAGGCGAGCAAACTCGACGATGTGTTACACGCTCGCTCGCCATCACCGACCAATCCGAACCTCGGGATCTCGTGTGTTCGTGCATCTTCGTTCAAATCCGAGAACACGTGATTCACGCGGCGCTGCATACAGTGCCATTTTCGTGGCGATAACGCTAAGCTTTTGGAGTGACAGCGTGACCATTCGAACGGAAAATGTTGTTTCTTTCTAATTTGTTTGTCATCGACTTCCTCGAAATCAATATCTCGCTGTATTGCCAATAATTCTTGGCAACGGCTAGGTAATTCGCTCATGTATACCGGTTAATACGATTTTGAGTTATATTTAAATGCGCAACTGTTAAAGTTAGCTCATGCGAACCAGAAAGAGAATGGGGAGAATAAACAAGAAGAACTTTGGCGACTGGCGAGATAAATATGTCAATAAATCGATCTCTCTCTCTCTCTCTCTCTGTCTCTCTCGTCTCCCACACAATGGACGTCTCACGTATCTTCATCGTGTTATTGTATACTTCTTCGATTTGAGGACATCTACTTTGATAATAAAACCACCTACTTTATAGGGATAGAGGATCGATCGATCGTAATGACTGAAGCGTGTGAAGAATAGTGGACCGAAAATAGAGATTGTTATTAGATCAAAGTCGATAATATTTGGAGGGGGGGGGGGGGGGGGGGGTTGAAATGCTTTAAAATCATGGAAATGTATCCTTTATACACATGCCTCATCAGGGCGATTTTTTTTTTTGACTGTTTTTTTTTCTCCGTCCCAACCTGAAATTTTGTTGGATATGTCGAAAAACAAATTCCCTAAAAGTTGCAGCCTTTAATATTAATTCTTAGTACTTTCCCTTAGCGTGAAAAGATTTTCCATCTAAAATACACGTAAATCGAATTTTTTTTTTTTCAAAATTCTATAACTCAGCCACATTTTATGCTATCATATTGTTCTAGGTTTCGATTTACTCAGAATAAAACAATCTAGAAAAGTGCCTATTGCGGCGAAAGTGTAAATTGTACTGGTGAGTTGATACGGGTCACTGAAGTTGATTTTTACCCAAAATTCTCGTTTTTTTTGCTGTTATCTCCGAAATAATTAACTTTACGAAAAAAATGTGAATGAAAAATTTGTTGGAAATTTAATTTTCTATAAAAAAGGTCCTATCGACACTATTGCTTAGATTGATATTTCTTGTGATATTTATATTATAGAGCAGTATAAAATTTTTACGGTAATATAAACCGCAAAAATTTTGAACTACTCATAAGTTAAAGTTCAATATCTCAAGAAATATTAATCTAAGCAATTGGGTCGATAGGACCTTTTTTATAGAAAATTAAATTTCCAACAAATTTTTCATTTACATTTTGTTCGCAAAGTTAATTGTTTCGGAGATAACAGCAAAAAACCGAGAATTTTGGGTAAATATCAACTTTAGTGACCCGTACCAACTTACCAGTACAATTTACATTTTCGCCGCTATACTTTTCTAGATTATTTTATTCTGAGTAAATCGAAACCAAGAACAATATGATAGCATAAAATGCGGCTGAGTTATAGAATTTTGAAAAAAAAAGATTCGATTTACGTATATTTTAGATGGAAAATCTTTTCACGCTAAGGGAAAGTACTTAGAATTAATATTACGGGCTGTAACTTCAAGGGAATTTGTTTTTCGACATATCCAACAAAATTTCAGGTGGGGACTGAGAAAAAAAATAGTCGAAAAAAAAAATCGCCCTAATGCCTCATAGAGATCAATAGCCAGAACGATTATATAAAACAAAAGAAGAAAAACCCTTTGAGAAAATAGTGTTTTTTGCCAAGTCATAGAATATTCCCAATTAGCAACCTTCCGTTTTCTTATAATATTATAAAAATATTTAACCACAATATAGAAATGTTAAATCTCATATTGAAGGAATTTAATATTAAATATGTTATTGTTTAAAAAAAAAAAAAACATTGATATACAAACATTAAGAACAAATTCTTAATATTTATTTTACTCGTTTATTGAATAAAAGAGGTCGCATACTTTGAAGAAAAAAAAAATCCATGAATGAGCGGGTACGTGAATCAATGGGTTCTATACATTATTTTGATTGGTACATTAACTCTTACTCCATTTCCATTATTAGAATAATATTGGCACTCGAGCGTTCTTATAATACCAGCAAATGCATACCTATTCCCTTCGTATACACGTGACGTTAAAACCGATATATATGTATATATTTAAATATATGTGACAAATTAATATATACGATTTCTCGTCGTTCTTCAATAATATTTGCATTCGTTAGTTGTAAGATCATATACGCTAATGTAAAGACAAAAATAAATGCCACACCGTGGACGCGTTCCAAAATGCAATGACGGTGGGTTAGTAAACGCAACGGTAGCGAGACACTTTCTTGCGAAAGTTCTCGTTTATACGCGACTATCGCGTACTTACTCGATGCACCAGCGAAAGAGTCGCGTGTGTGGGATCCTTGACCTTCGAATCAGGTGGACTAATGATCATTCACCGGTGATCGTTGGGAATGTGTTGCACGACGCAATGACACGGAAAATTTGAATCCATAGCTAATCTTTTTAACGTTTTCAATTTTTACTTGTCGATTATTGAACGTTTTTTCTTTGTTTCAATTCTGTTATATATTTCTGCAATAATATAAAAATAATTAGTTTCCTCAAAATGTCATGCTGTCATTTTTTCTTACTGAATATACAGGCGCATGTCTGTATCATTTTTTTAAATTATTGATTTATGAACATTTTGCAAAATGCTTATTTAAAAAACAATCGTGCAAATAAGAAACTTTTTCATTGCTTCCTCATCGTATTACCTCATTCAGAAATTTCCTTCTCCGAGTAGGTCGCGTTTTTAAGTTTGGCCTCCTCATATAGGAAGCGAACGAAATAATATAATGATGATTTGACGATGCATTCAATTTATCGAAAAAATGAATACATTTTAATCATATTTGTCGATTCTCGTCAAAACCCAATAACAGTTTTCAATAATTATTTATCTGTGTAAAGAAGTTTTGGTACGACAGGAGGAAAATTGAGAGTGCCGGAGTCTTGTCAGATATTTTTGAAAAAAATGAAAACCACTTTCCAATCCAAATGAATGGTAAAATATTGACTAAGTTCATATAAAAGTGCGTGGTAGTTCTGCCTGCGTGCAAAAGCAGATTTCGCAGACTTTACACACAGACACATACACATATCCTTTTGAACATTTTTAGAACGTCATTTTTCGACTCGTTAGACAATTAAAAAAAATGTTGACAAATACTTTGCGAGAGCCTGATCTATATTTCCGAGCCTGATCTATATTTCATATATTTTCATAAAAATCTTACCGTACTTAAAACTTTATGTAACGTGGGTCTCTGTAAATTGCAACACCATCATTTTTATGTCAAGGATTAATTTCGAGAACGATTATCGCGCTGTGTCGTTATCATTACGATTGCTATCGTTAAGCCATGATAGTGACGACGTTTGTATGTCATTCTAATGAGATAGGTATCTTCGTTTGTTTGTCGTCAAGGAAAAAGGCGAAATGTTAAACACGTATAATCCGAGCAATAAAAGCAAAATTTCGAATTTTTCTTCAAGAACAAAATTATTTGAGTTGGTATGTGTTTCAGGGATAACTTTTTAACCGTCTTTTTCTTCTCATTGGCACGTTGTCACTTAACTAAAAATAGACATGATGGCGTATGACTGGCCATTCACGATT
The DNA here is from genome assembly GCA_958009045.1 of Oxytorus armatus. Classification (NCBI taxonomy): domain Eukaryota; kingdom Metazoa; phylum Arthropoda; class Insecta; order Hymenoptera; family Ichneumonidae; genus Oxytorus; species Oxytorus armatus. The sequence continues at coordinate 11,741,104 of OY253751.1, read as the reverse complement.
TTTTTCTTCAACAACACAATGAACGGAGAATAATTTACAAAAACTTTAGTCGCGATTTTGTGGATTTTGAAAAATTAATTGAGAAATAAGAAGCGAAATATTAATTCAATCGTAATTATGTACTACGCAATTAATTATTGAATTAATTATTAATCATCAAAGTTTATTATTGAATTAATTATTAATATTGAATTAATTATTAATTATCAATTCATTGATTACATAACACCCGCTATTTTAACGCATGTGATAAAATAGTCGACATTACGAATTTTATAATGTAAGGCATGTCAATATTTGTTTTCACCTCATTCATAGATTTAGTAAGAATCACAATGTACTGACACGAAACGCGTGAGTCGTAATAACCTAAAATTAATTAAGCCCCAGATTTGTTATCGCTTCAAAGTTGTCTGTTTGTGTCTGTGTCTGTGATTTCTCCGAGGTAACGAGACGAGATAAATAAGGCTTGAGTCACTTCCTTTCAATTACTTTCAATAGAACAATTTTTTTAACAGCAAATAAAATAGATCTCGGTACTGTCCTCAATGTTCATTGCAACCACGTTTTATATATTTTTCATCTCATTTGCGTTGTGCTCAAACTTTCGTCGAACTCAAATTTTCATTATGACATTGATTTAAAGTTATGGTGTACATCAGACGATGCGGAAACTCGTGATCGATTTATTGCGTGCGCTGCGATTTACGATCGATGCAAAACGTGAATCGGCAAATGAAAAAATTGTTTATATATTAAAGTAAAAAAACATTATTTTTCCGCACATAACAATAGCACGTGAGAATATAACAATAATAATAATAAAATTTAGTTGAATGTTTTCATATTCTGCCGGTCGGCAAGTTTGACCGAGACGGAAATACGGAATCATAATGTGAAGGTGAAATTTCTATAATTAGGAAAGAATTGGAAAATGTGCCAAAAATCCTTGCTTGACGACTTTTCATTTTCAAATCTCGAGCATTGTTGTTTTTATACTTGGACGGACTGGCAGCATCAACGCAAGTGACATACTCTTCTGTTTCCTCTCTTTCTTTCTCTCTTCTCGCTCTTCGGTTCTGAGATGAAAACTTGGAAATTACAACGTGTGCAAGCCAAAATGCTAACCCGTTTCCACTTAACGAGACATTTTTCCGTTACGTTTATTCATCTTAGCGAAAAATTATTTTTCCATGACGCCCCGTGTTGTACTAAAAAGAAAATGATTACGATAAGAGAAGAAAATGATAAGAAAAGAAAATACGATGACAGTCCTTTCGATGATAAACCATATATGATTATAATCATATTAGTTTTATTGTTTGCCTTCCGTAACATCCAGATAAAAACACGTTCACCAGTGAAGTCGAGAAAAAAATTCTTTTCAAATAGTCCTCCTGCCTGCCACATTATTCATAGAAAAGTATGAATGACGCAGGTACTCGACAGGACACACACACACACACACACACACACGCACTCACGCTCGCACATTTGACGTAGTACCGATAGAATAATTATTAGTCGTATCAGACTTTGCAGATCCATAATCAATCAGCCCAGGAAAGATTAAGCAAATGGGAAAGATCGATATAATCGATAAACTATAAATCAATTATTACGAACGCAAGACAGATTCTCCATTAGGTCTTGATGTGGCGACTAGTCATTTCATCGTTATCGGACGCCAAAACATTTTCATATATCCGATAGACGAGAATCCGGTACACACTTTATCTCTATGTAACGGAGAATAGCCTTGAATGGAGTCGTTGATTGAATAGATTGATCTATAAATACGCAAGTTCATACTTTCTACCAATAATTCGGTTTCATAATGGAAACTGCTGGATTATCATTGAAAACTTTATCGAGATATTAATAGAGTTTTTTACCTCCCACCATTATATCATCCATACGAAAACAATCTTAATTTCAAACGACACAAAATATACGAGTTAAAACAATAAATGTCAAATATTCAATGTAATTGATAATTTCACGTATTTCAGTAGCGTCAAAGATGATTCACAATGAATTGAAGATTTTCAAAATTAAAACACTATTCTAATCCTTTTTAACGGATACGCCGTTAAAACGGACTTCCGGTACTGCGTAAAACACACGCTCAAAGTTCTCTAAATTATCATTCCATGCTTTGTAATAAGGTTAGAAAAATGTTTTATGTCATTGATATATGGTAATATGTATTGTACATATGTGTGTATTTTGTAGTGGGCAATCATTGGTTTCGATTATAATGTACATGCCCGAGGCATTATGTTACGCAATGTTGCAATCTCCAGTTGGCTACAGTGAAAAAAAAAGTTGCCAGCGAGAAAACGTGACGCAGCAAAACACGCTCGTTCTTGCGGATTATTAAAGTCGGCTCGATGATCACCCAATGACGACCGAGTTACGTTCATCTCAAAATTCCTATATACCAATCTCTCGTGTGTGGGCATGTACGAATGTTGATAGGAAAAAAGTACTCTGACCCACTGACCCGAGCGAACTCGTTGGTTCATTAATTTGTCGTCATCTCTCTCTCTCTCTCTCTCTCTCTCTCTCTCTCTCTCTCTCTCTCTCTCTCTCTCTCTCTCTCTCTCTCTCTCTCTCTCTCTGTGCGAGGAAGCTCGAGTATTGTCGGAGCTTTCGAAAGTTTTAATGTACGATAAAATCGCGAATTATTCGAACAACAATCCTATTTGGTTGCACGATGCAACGAGTATAGCCAAAAGGAGACTAAGATCATCGATATCCATGAAAATCTCATAGCAATGAGATTGATCAAAGAATTGATGCATTCCACAAAGATTCAGGATCAAACACCCTAGAGTTTATACATGTATCAACGACCTACGGTAGTAGTTGCAGAAATGTCCAACGAGGGTTTTTTTTTCGCAATGCTGTCACTAAAGTACGTTCACATATGTCGACAAATTTTCATCAACGAAATATCACATTAGAACAAGATCATTTCATCAGTGAACACGCAGCAGTCTTTTAGTAACTCATTAGTTATTTACTAAAGTCACTAGCAAGTTACTAAAAAGATCTTCTGCTGTTCATCGCTCATGAAAAGGCACCTTCAGAGCCTGTACTATAATGAAGATTTTTAACAATTAATTTATTTTATTAATAGCCGGTAATCAAACTTGAAAGTTCGCTACATATCGGTGGACACGAAAATTTAAATAAATGAGAAATTAAGGTACCGTAGTACGAAAAGCTATAGATGCAATTGCTGAACCTGTATGTGGGTGAGTCTGGGGAAAATGGAAATGAAAATGATTGTCAAATGGTCGCTGTCGAGTCCGTCGACAAATTGCGGACGCACCTTGATGTAACAATTTCGAAAAGACTGCAACACTTGTCCTTTCCGAACACACGTGGAAGATACGTTAGTGACCAGTTTTCAATACGGGCGACCTTCGTCGCCTCCTTATATTCGAACCGTAAATAGATGCTTCGATTTACGTGATTCCTATGTTTCATCGCGATTAATCATATTTTTGTGTCAGTACAGCCGTCATATCACTCATAAACAAAAGTATTATTACAAGAGCATTTCAACGATAAGTAATGCTGTAATATGTATTTTATAAAAAAGAGTACCGATCGAACGCTATCAATCGATATTCTCAGACATCACCAATCGTAAAAGCGACTCTCACTCGTTATCTCGTTGCTCGGAAGCTGGCACGTTGCGACATCTGTTGGAAGCTATTTCACATTGACAGACACGATGCTCGATCCTTGATTTTTTTAAATATCGCCCGACATCACGTTCCGTTTCGTTTGTCAATTTACGATGATAAAACAGGTATCTACGAGAGTTTTAATCTCGTATAACTCAGGTATAGTCTACGTATAGCTGCCGGCGACGTCTGGCGGAAATGATATGGACTACGTGACCCAACGATGATATTAAGTTATCAGTTGATCCATACACCGTGTGAGCCTTTCGATTATTTAGCGTATTTTCTGTGTATACTCAGGTCGATAAGGCCGATGCTCTATTCCCAATGTGTGTGCTTGTCTTAAGGGAGGAAATAGGGTTAGACGGTTCAAAATATCGATTCCTTTTGAATTTGTTATAAGCCATTAAAGCGAGTAGCTCCCCTTCAGGCCCCGAGCGCGCCACGTGTTTCAAACGCGGTTTTCTGAAAACGACTCTTTTTGAACTTGCGTACACGCTAGTTAGAAAAGCTTCCACCCGATCGTTTTGAAAATTGGCAGTTACTTTCTTCATAGTATTGCGCTCTATATGAACCTAATATCGGAATATTATCATTATTTAAAATAATTTTTTTTTGCAAATAATGTTGTAAAAAATGGCAAAAAAATCATGCTGTTTTGTTTTGGCCCCTGTAAAAAATTCAATTTTCTATTTTTTTAATAGCATTTAGGTTCATATAGAAGAGAGACATATAATAAAAGTAAATTCCAACCTCATTTGATTTCAGATGAAAATTGCGGCTTTCAGAATGTACGCAAAATGCTGAGTCTTTTTTATTTTATAGTATATACTTCAATTTTATAGTATATAGTATATAGTATATACCAATTTTATAGTATATATTTAAATATATGTATAGAATATTCTCAAAGTTTCAATAAATTATATTCATTTTTTATACTATAAAAAAATTCATGAAAATCATTGAGAAAACGCTGTCCTAACCCTATTTCCCCCCTTAATGTTCAATACATTAAGTTAGGAAAGATTGGTACTATTTTATGCACTTTTCATATTTAACCTTTTATCCAATTGTGGGAATGATCAACGTCACTTATCTACAAATATAAATTACCCACCCGTTTGGTTAATTCGTTTATTTATCACTTTTGCATACTGTAACGTTGATCGTTCCAATGTGTCAAGTAACGTCACATTAGCGGCGTTACTCGATACATCCTGTTGAACAGCAACGAAATGCCAAAGACATAGTGATTTCCAACTTCCAGGTCGATTGAAAAGTAGTTTTCGAGACCCCGCGATCTCTAGATTTATGCCAACGAAGTTTTAGTTACCTAGTCCTATTTTAGATGGCTCACGGTTATCACAACTGGCAAATATGATTAGTTTATTTCCGGATGCACGTAGGCTATCATGGAAGCTTAAAGAATGAAAATTCATCATGAAACCGAAAAGGTAATTGATTAAACGTCTCCCAGTCTTACCCAGTTGATGGATAGCTGGATCATGATTAGCTGATACATTTCTGTATTCGGTCATTTTGACCTGCACTTAATTATACTAAGAATTGTCGTCGTGGTTAGAGATTCTTAGAATGAAGTCTGGTTGTTAATCAAAAGAACATAGATGTATAACGAGAACACAGATGAAATCTGTAAACGTGTATGGTGTACGGTTGATAATCTGACAATCAGATGATTTCGGTGACAGAGTCGTAGCGGATATAGATCGAGCGAAGAAGAGCGAGGAGCGGTATATAGAATGAAAGAATTAAACACAGCGAACGATGAGGAATCACCTAGTGTTCCAACTGTGTGGCATTCTTAAAGTAGCGGATGCAATTGCGTCCAACACACTACGTTAATAACCGTAATTCTCGAGAGCGTTGTTTGGCCCATCGACGTCACACGAGAATGAGGAGCTTACGATGACGACGACATTGAGTGTAACATACTATACTATACTCTGGAGGATTATATCGCTGACTACATAGGTGTATTATATACCGAGACGTGAAGAAATGCGTGAACGACACGATGCCAGAACGAGGATGTCGACGATTTACTCGATTACTCGATTACCCGTGTAAACCGAGACGTGCTCAGACACGGGTAGCAATGAGCCCTTTTACCAATGTCTCATTTAGTTACTCGCGCACGTTCGACCCTAATTAGACAGCCAACTCTCTCCGTTCAGCGTTTTTTATGTCAACAGGAAGTATCCGGAAAATCTATTCTATACGCTCTTCTCGTATTATTTCGTCGTTAAAAAAAAAATAATAAATCTTATCTTAACTATATAAAAAATTATGTTTTACATACAGGCATACATCTAGATTTATGGAGACCGGGCACCGAGTATAATGGAGAAAGATTAATATTATCAGTCATTTTATTTGATGTTTACGTCATTCCGTATTAAATAGAGCACTCATTAGCTAATAATTATCGGATTTTTGATTGATGAAAAAATATTTATTTATTCGAGACACTGTTAAACGCAAAAATCCGTTCCAAAAATTCATAACGTTATCGGTCCGTTTCTTCGATTTCTCTTGTGCGTCTTTTAGTCGACAATATGCTCCATTATTATTTATCATTCGTCGTATATTTGATAATAATTTTTTTTCATAAACGAATAATCGCTCGATCGTTACTTTTAGAAACAAACAAAAAAACGTTCAATGTCTCATTTCCATTATTTGTCTTCTTCTAAATCATCATTAGAATCGTAAACAGGTGGTCAGAGTCGATAAACTTGTTATTACGACGTGTAAATTCGAAGTCGGCCATTATTCGCAGGGTCAATCCCCTGGGGTATCGCGTTACCACACCTTTCAATATTTTTTCACGGGTGGAGAAGATCGATTGATTTCGATCGAATAATCCAACAGAGCGATCGATTGAAAATAATAATGAAAAAAAAAAAAAAAAAAAATTGATAACGCTCCGATCGAGAAAACATTCCGTTACACACCCCAACGGGTGTTGTTAGTTACGTTCACCGTGATAGCAAAAACAATATTTCAAAGATATTGCTAAAAACTCTATTCCAAAGATATAAAAACGTTGTCGCGATAGAAAATATTTATAAATACTTTTGGAAGTCCTTGCAAAGGAACATTTTCACTAAATCCGATCGTTGAAGAGATAGGGTGGGTGGTATTTACCCGGACGAGACGTCGAGGATTACCAAAACGATTCGTGGAAATTTTTACGATGGTCAAATAAAAGACAAGAGCTAGGAGGGTCAGCAGTAAAATTTCTCCACCACGATATCTCCCCCGTAAAGGAAAACTGCGTTGTCCAAAGACTACCCTTATATATCGCACGAACGATCTTCTCGTCTCTGATAAGCCGGATACCAATGCCGGAACCAAACTTTTAACGATAGTCCACCCGGATTTGTACGTTCTAGTAATATTAAATTGAGAAATAGTGATTAAGGGAGGAAATAAGGTTAGACGGTTAAAAAAATCGATTTCTTTTTATTTCATAAATTGTTAGTAAAACAATTGAAAAATATGATGCCAAAATTTAAAATGAAAATTCCGACTCGTTCTATTGTTATAAGCCATTAAAGTGAGTAGCTCTCCTTCAGGCCCCGAGCGCACCACGTGTTTCAAACGCGTTTTTCTGAAAACGACTTTTTTCGAACTTGCGTACACGCCAGTTTGAAAAGTTTTCAACCAATCGTTTTGAAAATTGGCAGTTACTTTCTTCATAGTATTGCGCTCTATATGAACCTAAAATCGGAATATTATCATTATTTAAAATAATTTTTTTTTGCAAATAAAGTTGGAAAAATGGCAAAAAATCATGCTTTTTTGTTTTGACCCCTGTGAAAAATTCAATTTTCTATTTTTTTGATAGCATTTAGGTTCATATAGAAGAGAGACATATAATAAAAGTTAATTCCAACCCCGTTTGATTTCAGATGAAAATTACGGCTTCCAGAATGTACGCGAAACGCTGGGTCTGATTGTGATCTGCATATGGGGTCGCTAATATCTTCGGTGTTTTTCAAGGAAATTTTTCAAAAATTGTATAGTATATACTTAAATATATGTATAAAATATTCTCAAAGTTTCAATAAATTATATTCATTTTTTATACTATAAAAAAATTCATGAAAATCATTGAGAAAACCGAATAGGGTTGTCCTAACCCTATTTCCTCCCTTAAGGGTAAATGTGCGTTTGGGGAGGATCAAAAACAGATGGCTGAATATTTCTTCCTAAAAGACGAACGTTTCCGATGATGCTCATTTTTTTTATCGAGTTTACAACATCAATGTGTCAAAGTTTCATACCAGTATTTAATTTTGTGTACCATGTGTAATTTATTAATCGAAGCAAAAATACAATTATAATAATGCAAAGCCATCAACGTTCACTCTTAGAATTCCCCGGGGATATTCGATTGCAAATAAAAAAAACCGAACGGCAGAGTGAAATTATTAAAAGGACTCTTGAGTCTCTCATCCGTCATTTTTTAATCAGATATCACTTTTACGCTGCTTGATATCATCGTACACTGATAGGAAGTCATTATATCGTATATGATAACCATAGTGCATCATCTCTCTCTCGGGGCTTCCACCCAGTGATTGTCGATTCAAGCTCGATAGCATTTTGCAACACGATATTAACCATCCCGTAACTCGATTTATCATCGTCTCGTAGCCCTCTTAGTAAGATTGCACGAAGATATATACGTATAGATATCTCTCGTCGCTAATTGTTTAATGTATCCGAGCAACTTGTAACTGCACCATATTTATACTTCATGTACCGTCTATATTAATATATGTATATATATACATGCAGTACCACCATTTAAATTACGGAATTCGTTTAACACCGACGACAATTAATCGAGACCAATCAAATCGCAGCTCCCCATCGTAAAAGTAGAATGAAAGAGAGAGATGGAGAGATAGAGTACGTATATATATATACCCTTTATATACGCGACACTCGACGATGAAGCAATTTAATATATCCCCTGACATGATCGTATTTATGCCCCTGAGCAGGGTGTAGGGGAATGCAATAGTGAGCACGAGCGCTCGTGCACGTTAATAAAATTGCAGCTTATTCCCTCCCTCGCTCTGTTTCTCTCTCTCTCTCTCTCTCTATCTTTCTCGGTCTTTCTGGAGATCAATTAATGTGTCATCAATTAAATCATGCAACGCGGTGCAATAAAGTCATCGTGCAACATGATCAACGCTTTCTTCAAACACACCATCGCATATATACATGTATATATAATACAGGCTCTATTATAGAACCATGAAATACGACTTATGAAATGAAATTCTTCCTGTTGACACCAGAGCTTAAATAATACGAACGTTTTCATTGTCAAATTCCCAACAGTGTACGAATTACAGTTGTGAATTTATGTCGAGGGGGAGACTTGGGAAGAAAATATTTCTTGACCCTTTTAACACGAGAGTGATTTACGAGCGTCAAAAACAATTTAATTCGAGGTCACTCGAGGTCATACGAGTATCCATTAAAGGGCAATTGATAAATTAGATGCTTTTTCACAATTACTATTAGACTATTGTTTTTTTTGTTGTTTGTTAAAAATGTTCATGCTTAAATTATGTCAAGAGATGCTGAATTTACCAATGAAGTGTGAGGGTAGTCCTGAACATTTTTTTTAATTGAAATTGAATATATGTGAATCTGAAAGTGAGCAGATTTGTCAAATCAGGAAAGCGAAAGTGTTTTTAGATTATGTAGATTAAGGGGGAAAATAGGGTTAGACGGTTCAAACAATCGATTTTTTTTTATTTCTTAAATTGTTAGTAAAATTATTGAAAAATATGTTCCCAAAATTTTAAATGAAAATCCCGACTCGTTCTATTGTTATAAGCCATTAAAGTCAGTAGCTCTCCTTCAGGCCCCGAGCGCGCCACGTGTATAACCGAGCGGTCACTCAGATACCCATTTACTTACTACCTGTTTTTCTGAAAACAACTTTTTTTGAACTTGCGTACACGCTAGGTTGAAAAGTTTTCAACAAATCTTTTTGAAAATTGGCAGTTACTTTCTGAACAGTATTGCGCTCTAAATGAACCTAAAATCGGAATATTATCATTATTTAAAATAATTTTTTTTTTGCAAATAATGTTGTAAAAAATGGCAAAAAATCATGCTTTTTTGTTTTGACCCCTGTAAAAAATTCAATTTTCTATTTTTTTGATAGCATTTAGGTTCATATAGAAGAGAGACATATAATAAAAGTAAATTCCAACCTCGTTTGATTTCAGATGAAAATTGCGGCTTCCAGAATGTACGCAAAATGGTGAGTCTGATTGTGACCTGCAATATGGGGTCCCTAATATCTTCGGTGTTTTTCAAGGAAATTCTTCAAAAATTTTATAGTATATACTTGAATACATGTATAAAATATTCTCAAAGTTTCAATAAATTATATTCATTTTTTATACTATAAAAAAATGCATGAAAATCATTGAGAAAACGCTGTCCTAACCCTATTTCCACCCTTATGCTACTGAGCATTTGGAGTCCTGAAATTAAAAAACGAACCATATTTGAATCTTCAATATCTTCATATTATCAATTTTCCGAACGCAGAATTTTTGTAGGGTAAATTCATAAAAAGTACGTGTAAAATAAATTGCGATTATTAAAAGTACTCTCGGGAAATTTGAGAATTTCGTAATAAATTTGGGTGTATTATACACAGTATTCTCATCCTGGATCATGGCATGTATAGAGTTCTGAATATAAATGGAATTATGTGTATCTTTCTAAAAAAAAACTAACCAAAAGAGAATTTTACCATTTCATTCTCGACACAAAAATATGAAAATTTATTTATTTACATTCAATTATTCAGCACAAAGAGATAACACGTAAACAGTTCTAAATGGATCGGGAAATATAACTCGTTAAAAAGAACTAAAATGGATACCCACCATTTTATGTCCCAACATATGAGAAATGATTTATTTTATTATCGTGTTAACCTTTGATTACTCTTACGAGCTCGAGATACGTAAATGAGAAAAATATCTTATGGCATCGATGAATCGCTCTCATAATGATGAAAAACCTGTGCAAGTGCGAGTCGGAGTACAGGAGTACAGTATACTCGATCGAAATGGCAGATTAAGAGCTACTTGAGCTCACAGTGTATTATAATACAAACACGATGGTGACCACCTATACTTCATCAATTCACATTATCATTCCGTGCAGACACGTTATTGCATTGAAATGGAGAAAGTGCGATGGATTCACGCTTACGGTTAACCCCATTCTCGAACCTCACGAGAGACGATGTAAATCATAACGTGAATTCATAACGAGAATATATTTCATTATCAATTTCGACAATGACAGCGATTATCATAATTGAAATTTCGTAAAATCCCTGTGGCAATTCCTCCTCGTTGTGACTCTTGTCTCCTCGAGGAAACGGTCGATCTGTTGTAATCGGAAAATTGAGCGAATTGCGAGCGTTAAATAAACGTTAGAGAAACAGAAAATTTCGCAAATAAGAATAAATAAATAATTAAAAATTTACAATTTATGTAACTTCCCATTGTCCCGCGTGAAATGGCCAATGAGCACAAAGAAATTAATTGTTTTTTTCATGCGGCATAACTGGTACACTGGTTCGTAAACGAGGAAAAGACATGAGAACGTTCGTAAATGTTGAAATAAAAAAGTGACACTCGGTTGACAGTATCGGTCTAACGGACCCGGTTACATAGTACGAATGTCAGTTTCTTTTATCGTTTTACGGTTCTCGGAGAGTGAATGGACGAAATAAAAAAAGATCCCAGTGAAATCTGTAGTATCTGTGTCGAACGCGTTATTTTACAATGTGAGTCACGCTTTGGCGCAAGCGTGACTTATATGTGAGTACATATCGGGCATCGATTTATCACACTCGGTCATATATATATGGAGCGTGATAAAATAGAATAAAATGACAATCACATTTATTATTTTTATCGTTAAAAAAAAATCGTCTTTTCTTAGCTTCAACGCGTGTAGAACAAATTCTGATCGTCCAGTGATAATGATGTCCGTCGATCTAATATGGATATTCCTGAATTACTCAAGATCAAAATCGTTTCCTCAAGACGTTCAAATAATCAATTCTCAATTAATTTCCAATAATCGTTCCGGCGAAGATCTGGAAGATTAAACCATGATTCTGTAAGGCATGAAAATCCCAGAAAATTTTCCGTCTACGAATGGTCGAGAGAAGTGAATTTAATCCGCAGACGTAATAAATATAATCTGACTTGCAATTTAAATATGCGATTGATGGCGATTGTCATTATAAACTTTGCATGTATCAAAGATTACGAGGAAACACATTGTGGTTGAGTCCATTTTTCCAGGTTGCTAATTTTCTGGTGCCATTCGGTACAAGCCTAGCTTTCGTTAATGTCATTCAATCCGCGAAAATTTCTATTAACCATTTTAAACATTTAGCACTGATTTAACTGGTGTGTCAAAGTAGGTATAATACTTTAAACAGCTCTGAAGAAAATGCCATCGGCCAAAAATTATTCAAGATATGTCCGATAACATATACATGTAAATGGCGACGGTGGAAGTTGCTCGCGATGATACTTCGGTGTGTACGCACGAATTACCGAAGGACCGCGTGTGTCCGAGCGCAGCAAAGCATTATTCATCGGCACTGTCCGCGGGTACATACACACACGCGTACATACACAACTCGTGGTACATGGCCACAGGTGGAAAAAAAAACGATAGGTATCCCGCGAGTCTGCGTGCACGTTCAACACCGCGAACGTTACCACCGGGATAATATTCGTGGAACCCGTAACGTTATGAAGAAGAGAGAAGGTCGGAGAGTCTATTTCAACGCTGGAGGTCGGTTTCTGTACCGGTACCATAAATCCTTTTCACGTTTCTCAAAACCTTCCTTCATCCGTCATTATATTCTACGGAGGGGGTTATATATTTTTTAAATCTTTGCTCCAAATCCCAACGAGCTCTTCTTCGTTTAAGTCCCGTCATCCCGTGTGAAGGCTCTTTTTTTACGCTTTCTTTGGGAATTTTTTTTGGCGAACTAAATAAAGATACAGCTGCGAAATTTTTATCACATATTTGTTCACATTTTGAGCACACTTTACAATTTTTTTAGTCTGAAATCGTCGCTCATTGCTGAGCTACACGGCAACGATCATAAAATTTCTTTGCAGTGGCTCGGAAACTTTTGAATATCTACCAGGGGTGTTAGTTGAAGTTTGCCGGTTTTACCAGTAGATGTCGCTAGCAATATGTATACATTTCTATGATTTAGCATGTATGTCATTTTTTTCTATTGACATTAACCTACAAAAATACACAAGTCACATTCCGCCAAAATAATAGCGTCATATTTATTTACCTCAGTGAATATGTCGAGTTTCGTTCCAAGTAAATCGCATTTGCGGCATTCGTTGCTTTTCTTATTTCATCAAAAGAAAAAAGCAGCTGAAGCTCACCGGTTGCTGGTAGAAACTTATGGTGAACATGCTCCAGTGATTAGAACATGTGAGACATGGTTTCGTCAATTTAAAAGTGGAGATTTCGATTTGACAGACAATGAACATCCTGGTGCAGCGAAAAAGTTCGAAAACGAGGAATTGCAGGCGTTATTGGATGTTGATCCAACCCAATCGCAACAAAAATTGGCAGAACCACTAAATGTGACTCGAGGAGCAATTTTTCAACGTTTAGAAGCCATGGGAAAGATCCAAAAGTATGGAAAATGGGTGCCACACCAGCTGAACGATAGACAAATGGAAAATCGAAAAACCGTTTGTGAAATGCTGCTTCAACGATTCGAAAGGAAATCTTTTCTGCATCGAATTGTCACGAGGGACGAAAAGTGGATTTATTTTGAGAACCCGAAGCGAAAAAAATCATGGCTTTCACCTGGTGAAGCCGGCCCATCGACTGCAAGGCCAAATCGCTTTGGCCGTAAGACAATGCTCTGTGTTTGGTGGGACCAGTGTGGTGTGGTGTACTACGAGTTGTTAAAACCTGGTGAAACGGTGAACAAGGATCGCTACCGACAACAAATGATGAATTTGAATTATGCGTTGATCGAAAAACGGCCGGAATGGGCCCGAAGACATGGCAAAGTTATCTTGCAACATGACAACGCGCCGTCTCATACCGCTAAACTGGTGAAAGACACATTAAAAACACTTAATTGGGAAAAATTATCACACCCGCCGTACTCTCCAGACCTCGCCCCGTCCGACTATCACCTTTTCGCATCAATGGGACACTCCCTTGCAGAGCAGTGCTTCGCTAATTTTGAAGAAGTCGAAAAATGGCTCGTCGAATGGTTTACCTCGAAAGAGAAAAAGTTTTTTTGGGATGGTATCCATAATTTGCCTGAGAGATGGGCGAAATGTGTAGAAACCAATGGTCAATACTTTGAATAAAAAAATGTTGAGATTCCTCTGAAAATTAAGTGTTTTCTTTATCGAAAATACCGGCAAATTTCAACTAACACCCCTGGTATTAAAAAAAGCGATAGAAAGGGTGGTCCGTACCCTTAAGTATTCGTGCTAATTTAAAAAAAAACGGCAAATCATTCATTATAGCTTAATGATATGAGTTCGTATCGGCAAACACATTTAGAATGACAAGGAGACAACTGGAATGTAAAAACTCAAACAGGGGTAGCTTGCACCCTTGAAACTGTTTTCTTGCACAAATACAAAAATAAGTCAACTTTAATTTTATTTCCGCTATAAAATGGCATAATTTTCATTCCAATGGATTTGCAAGTTTTCAATGTAGGGTGCAAGAAGTACATGCTCAAGGGTGTTTCGACTCCTTAAAATATTTGTTTCTTTCATTATCGGGTGGGTTCTCCATTCCTTCGCATAAGGAAAATTTTAATTTTTGTTTCATCAAAATCGATGCAGCGCTTGCATGTGAAACTGCGAAATCGCCCTTTGACCTGTGCAACTTTAGGGGTTGGTTTCACCCCTTGAAACCGTTTTTCCGCCGATAAAAAAAAATACGTGTCGCTTAGTTTTTAATGCTCTATAACATACATGAGTTTCAACAATATCGGAGGGGGACACCTCGGGGTACTTTCCTTGTTAGTCACTCATTTTCAAACAACGTTTAGCACGATTGCGGGCGTTCCGCTTATTTGAAAAAAAAAAAAATCAAACGACATTTTAATCTGTGAAGTTTTAACTAGTCTTGGAGCTAGGATTATCAAAAAATATTGAAAAGTTTTTTGTTTGTTATCCTGAAGAAGTCGTGAAAAAAAAACCAAAATTGACGTTAAGAGTTCAACAAGTTGCCAAAAATTAACTTTTAAATATTTTTTGATAATCCTAGTTCCAAGACTAGTGAAAACTTCACAGATTAAAATGCCGTTTGATTTTTTTGTTTCAGATAAGCAGAACGTCCGCAATCGTGGTAACCGTTTTGTGAAAATGAGTGGCTAAGTTGCTGTGTACCTCAGCAATGAGCGACGATTTCGGGGCTGAAAAAATTCTAAAGTGTGCTCAAAATGTGAATGAATATGTGATTAAAATTTCGCAGTTGTATCTTTATTTCGTTTGGCAAAAAGAATTCCCAAAAAAGCGTAAAAAAAGAGCCGTCACACGGAAAGACGGCCTTAATTCTTTTGACCATATGCACACACGACAAATCATCGACAAAAAAACGAAGTACGCCAGGAAGCAAAACGTTCTATTTTTGATCGGAAACAACATACTTTACCAGTCATTCATTCGAACTTTGTGTCAACAAAATTATAGTTTTCTGTATTTTGCACATATTTTGATCAATCGAGCTTCTTGAATTCTCCTAAAATGATGTTAAATAATTGAAAATTTAGAATACAACGAATATCCGGATTCAATTATATTTCGTATACCTTTCAGTGCCTTTCGCACGTGATATCGTGCAATGTATCCCGCAATATCAATGCAATGAACATTGTTATTATTTGGTAGGTAAAAAAACGAGCACCATCGACAATAGGACACAAGTAGCCGAGCAATGAGGGTACATGAGACTTCCGGTCGCAGGTAATTTGCGATAATTGGCCCGTCGATTCGCTTAACGTCGGTGTAAGCGCTTAAGGACGTGACTCATGGAATATAAGCCGTCACGTTCAAGGAGTTTTTATATTATCTTTTCGTTTTACTTTTTTTTTTTTTCAAGACCACGATCATTGCGATTATGCGTAGCTCGAGGCTCATTACTCGAGAATGCCAAGAATTCACCTTTTAATTATCGATAAAGTGAACATTTTGTTTTCTTCAAGTTGATTTGCGCCTCCCGATCGATCGATCGATCGATCATTTTAACAGATGGTATGTATTTACAGTTTCGAGGTTGTTGACTCAAGCTTGCGGATCTATAAAAGATCCTGTCTGCGAAACGTCCATGACTTTTCTTTTCTCGATCGTAATATATACAAATATACATACACCGATCACGCGGTATATATCCATTAACATATTGGAAAAACTTTCAGAGTCGAAAGAGCTACTGCATGAAAGGATTCGATAGATTTATATGTGTCAGAAATTGGATATATCGTCAAAGTTGAACTAGATACATGATTCTGTGAACTTCTTTATAAATTATGAAACGTCTATTTTATCAATCTTGACACGTTAGAATCGTAATTCTATTAATCTTGTTAGACCTGGATTTCGTTAATCTTTGTACATCATAGGAACTTGATTTTTCGTCGTTAGAAAGAATTCATTAGGCCAATTAAATTCATTTATTTGAATACCGGTCGAAATATTCCTTCAACTAATTCCCAAACTTCTTTATGCAATTCGAATAAAATTATTTGAATCAAATGTATTTTATTCGACTCGCTACATGGAATATGTGGAATGTGAACTTTTTTAAATATTTAACAAAGCCCCTTCGCGAAACTTTCAGAGTCGAAAGAGCTACTGCGTGAAAGGATTCGATAGATTTATATGTGTCAGAAATGAGATATATCGTCGAAGTTGAACTAGATACATGATTCTGTGAACTTCTTTATAAATTATGAAACGTCTATTTTATCAATCTTGACACGTTAGAATCGTAATTCTATTAATCTTGTTAGACCTGGATTTCGTTAATCTTTGTACATCATAGGAACTCGATTTTCCGTCCATAGAAAGAATTCATTAGGCCAATTAAATACATTTATTTGAATACGAGTCTAAATATTACTTCAACTAATTCCCAAACTTCTTTATGCAATTCGAATAAAATTATTTGAATCAAATGTATTTTATCCGGTTTGCTACATGGAACCTTTGAAACGTGAACTTTTTTAAATATTTAACAAAGCCCCTTACACCTTAACCCCACACCTTATTCGTTGAGATATCTATGGACAATGGATGATTACGTATCGATACATTTTTACCCCATCCTCGAGAGGGGTCAGATTGGAACCTTCACGTAAAAATCATGATACCATTTTTTTTTTTATATTGCGTCAATAAATGACTTTCATTTGTATCGCGTTGAACAAAATTTTCGTGAATAATTAATTTTCAAACGTAAAGAATTTATTTGTTCGTTGTCAGGAATCCGGCAATAGAAAAAAGATATCAGGAATTCGATAATATAAGATAGAAATCGGGAATCTAATAATAGATAATTCATGTTGCATGTTTGCGAGATGGTGTATCACAAGATTCAAGCTGAATCATCAAGCTTCCCGAACAGTTTATTTAACATTTCCGTTAAAGCGAAGATCCATCGATAAAAATATTTCCTGCACACGAATTTTCCAGACAATTAAGTAACATTGTGGGAAAATTTGTCACGTAATGTAATACGTCACACACACCCCCCCGTGATGTTATTTAGGGAGCTACATATATAACTATGGAACCCTTGTCAATATCAAGACAAACTTTATTAGTCTTTCGTCGACTTTGACGCATTAAAATCATCATTTCTATCGACGTTTGTACATTAGTAACTTAATTTTGTCACTCGTCATGGAATAATTAGCAAACCTTATTATTTTGCGATCCACGAATAATAATCTCGATTTTCTTAACCTCCTTACTCAAAAAACCCCATTTTCGTCAACCGATGCAAGCGAGTGAAGCGATTCCGTGAATCGTGTTTATTTATTTCAATTTAACAATCGATCACTGTACTTCGATTTTGCAACGATTGATAACTAAAATCTGAATTTTCCGTTAACCATCCTGACTTCAGCCTCCATTAATGAAAACCCTTAATTCTCTTAACTTCGATACTCCAAAACTTCAATTACGTGATTCGCGAATATAAACTAGAATCCTCGATAATCTTGACCCTTGATTCTGTCGATCTGGATACTTTTAATTTTTGAGCTTCGCTCAACCAGAAGATGATCTAGGATCGCGGAATCGAGATCAATGGATCGCGACTAATTGGCGACGAAAAACGACCTTTTGATGCATTTATACTTTCGATGCAAATTGTAATACGACTTCTTATTGTTACTCTCTAATTGTGACGACGAAATAATGATGAATTCGCGTATATACGACACAATGACAAAGACAACAACTTTTTCGCCTCACTTTCACCTTTCGTCTCCGGTACTTTAATACACCTTCAAGGGAACACACATGCCCCTGGGCGCGCTTGAAACGGCGTAAACGATAATTATTTTCTAAGGTAAAAAATGAAAAAAAAAATTAAGTAGTGGTTTCATATTATTTATTGACTAATATAGTCTGACGGAGGGATTTTTTTTTTTTTTTATGAAGAAGTTAGAATGATCCAAAGTTTTGCATGCGATTTTTAGAAAACAATTACTGTTCAAAGATTCATAAAACATTGTTTGATCAAAAAATTTAAAAATCCCTCCGTCAGACTATAACTAATGCATAATATTACAAGTTTTTTTTTTATTTGCAGATTGGATTTCTTTTCAACCAGTTATCATGCCGATCAGGAGGCGCCATCCCCGGAAGTGCGGTACGGATGAAAACATCCGTACCGCACTTCGGCCCAAAAATAATAATGTTAATATTACAAAAAAAAATTTTTTCATTTTTTTCC
Source organism: Oxytorus armatus (assembly GCA_958009045.1). Classification (NCBI taxonomy): domain Eukaryota; kingdom Metazoa; phylum Arthropoda; class Insecta; order Hymenoptera; family Ichneumonidae; genus Oxytorus; species Oxytorus armatus. The sequence goes on along the minus strand of OY253751.1, from coordinate 11,722,325 downwards.
TTATATTTAAAGAGTCAATAAATAATATGAAACCACTACTTAATTTTTTTTTTCATTTTTTACCTCAGAAAATAATTTTCGAAATTTACGCCGTTTCGAGCGCGCCCAGGGTTATGTGTTCCCTTAATACCAGAAGTCATTCAGGTGAAAAGCGACCTCGGCTTCCTTTACGTCGCGAATCGTATATCATACTCGAAAAATCGTACAGCACGTAATTAATATTTTTTTTTTTAACAAGCACCCTGAAATTTGATGTAAATTTTGAACATGTATGTCAAATTCGATTGGAAAAAATTGATTTTAACAACAGTACAGGACAATGATTCATGGAAATAAAAATGTCGAGATGCCGAATAAACATTTTACGTAATACTTTTTTCCAAAGGGAACTTATTTGCGGTTGCCACTCGTGTTAATTAAAGCGCGACGTAAAACAAAGGAAAATAAAATAAACAAAGAAATATATTTTCAAGGATTGTTCGTTGACTTTGCAATGAAAATAAGTCATGACCGAACATTCAGCGCGGAGACACATAATTAGAGAAACAAAAGTACGAGGGAATACATAACGACGAAACCCTGACATTGACTACTTCCGCATTAGATATGGTCTACGGTCCCGCTTAACGCTTTTCTCAAGGTTGATGAGAGATGGGAAAGGATCGATGACAATTGGCAATTGGCAATCAATCGAGTAGGAATTTTTTGAAAAATTATTCGACAAATTTAATAATTAATACGCACAGTGATCTCATTTTATAAATCACCTCATTGTTTCGTGATGTTTTTCAAACAAAATCCTTAAAACTGTTCCGATTTTGGTTAGCGGGGAAAAAAAAAGTATTTGAAATAGTTATTTCATTCCAAAACTGTCCATCCCACCTTTCTAAAGCAATTTGATAATTAATTGATGAAGAAAAAAAAACAAGAAAAAGTTAATAATACAATGAAAATTCCTGGACAATTGATGTTTTTAATTCGGAAAATTGGAAAATCGATCGACCTTATTAAACACAAACCGTTCTGTTGCCATCGACGTATCGATACGCATTCCGATCTCGTGGTATTTGTCCCGTGTAGCCAATAAATTCTCGGTACATAACAACGTGTCGCAAGGTGATGTTCACGGTCTCTCGTCTATGTTTATCGTTCTTTTTAACACGACTTCGCGTTTGTCGTACGATTTAACGATTTAATGGCATTCGTCAATTTATAATTTCCAACCTGAAGTACCGCAATGCGTATTTAGCTCGACAATTTGTGTCGCAATGAGAGATTTTGTGTGAGTACGCGTACGGTACACTTATATACGTATACCATCGGGAAATATCCCGCAACGGACCACGGAGATCGCAGAGATGTTGGCATTGATCGATCAACTTATCCGAGTACATCCGGTCTGGCCTAGATCTTGCGATCGATTTTTTTCTTTCCACTTTTCTCTTCGCTCAACGCACGTTGAATCAATGATAATGTCTTTACAGAGATCTACAAAACGAGATAAACTGAACTTGTGATTCGAAGGGAAATTTAAAAAAAAACTCAACTCTAGCGTAGTTTTTTTTTTCAATGAATAATGAGCAACAAAAGACGCGTGGAGTTGGAAGAAAACTTGATATATCCTAGAAAATATAAACATTCATAAGTGCATGCAAAATTTATAACTGAACGGACGATTTCATCAGCATTGTCGTTATCGCGATTGGTTAGCGAGGAAAAAAAAAAAGAAAATTGTGTATTGATTGTAGAAAAAAAAAAATAGACTATCGGATTGCCCGCAAAGTAGATGTCCTTCGGTCACTTTGACATGTTAATATGTTCGTGCGCAATAAAGAGTAGCGACGAAGTGGTTCATTAACGACTCCACTCTATTATCACGATATTGTATTTTATGTATCTCGTATGTATAATATATATATGTAATGTCGGAGATAAGCGAATTAAGATGTGTCGGCCTTAACAGCATTGTCTAAAAATATATAACATTTGTCAAAATTCTTTCGTTCAACCTTGATCTCAGAAAGTTATATTAATTATCGTTTGTTCGATCTAACATGTGGTTAATACAGAGAATATAAAATAACTATCAATTCACATGGAAATTTCTAGTCGATTGCAAATGAACCAAGTTTGAAATTGTTTTTTTTTAAATGATCATTTCTGTCTATTAAAAAAAAATCCTTAATAATTTTCGAATTTTTATGTTCCTATTGATCGAATGAATTTTTATGATTTTACTGTAACGGATGTTGAATATTATTGACGCTTTAAAAAAAAATTTAATTTCAAAGTTCGTGCACTGATATAAAAGATAATGAATGTAGACGAAAAAGGGGATAATTAATTTAGAAATTTTTGGTCTTTATCCATCAGTAAATGTGGACGTGCTTACGAACCTGTACAAAGATTGAACTGCCCGTGTAGAAATTGGGGTGGGGATTCAGCTGGATTTCCGTGATTATCACTGATCACCGGAGAGGATACGTCTAGAGATCCGATCATGTTCCATGACCGAAATGAAACGGTTGTAAAATGGATTACGGAGGGGATCCCGGATTAAATCCCTAACTCTCTCCAACTGCTTGATTTCTCGAGTGAGACGTGACACTACTAACATTTGTGGTACTACGAACTATTTTTTTGATTTTCGCGTTTTTCCCATTGATTTTTTTAGTGTTCGATAAAAACTCGGTGTTATTCGTAATCAGCGGAAAATTTTCGATCGAATAGAGTACTAAAATATTGCAAAAAACGACAAAAATTTTTTTTGCCATTTTTTGCCCGCTTTTTCAGAAACTTAAAAATGTCGAAATTTCAAATGGCCATAACTTCGCTCCCATTTAATCGGTTTGGGTTGTGAGAGGGTTTTTGAAAACCTCTCGAGTAGACTTAGAAAACGCTGCTTGACTCATTCCGATATCTCAATTATTGTGGTCAGAAGGTAACCTTGAAAATCGGCAAAAAAAATGAGAAGGGGTATCTATGGAGAAGTTAAAAAAATCGATGGTCCGACTTGAAAAATCGGTGAAAGATTGAAAAAAAATCGTAGCTCAATGAATGAAGTGACATTTTAAAGGCTGAACGGTTACGAAAAGAATGAGCACAGGATCGGGCTCCAACTCTGTCGGGCAGCAGCATCACAGCGATTTTAGTACAGCCACTTCTTTTTGGCCAAAATACAAACAAATTTTTAATTTTAGAATTTTTTTCAGGACATTAAGGAAATTTTCTAATATGAATTACGAATATGATTTTTCGTTATATAAATCTGCTATTAATTGAATGTCAATTGGAGGAAGAAGTGAAAAATGTCATACCAACATTTGGCAATTGTTACAAAATCGATCGAAACAAAATTGGAATATTGGAAAAATTGGGAATTATTGCCCAATTGATTGGTACAATTGTCAAATGTCTTCTTTACTAATGTCTTTTTTTCACTTGGTTGTCTAATTACCATTCCCCAGTCTGAAGATTATTCCTTTTCTTTTATCTCCACGTATGTATGTGGATTAACAGATCAATATATATATTGAAAAGTCACTTCATCCAACATCGAATTAACAATGACGAAGGTACAATCGATCGCAATACAAAGTTTGCTCGAAACACGGTCGAGGGACATTGAAAGAAACGGAAAAATAAAAAAAAACCGTATTCCAACTGGCATATTTCGTGTTTATCTAATCCATGACAAATGAAACCTGTTTTTACACCGACCGTGACGTTTAAAAGTTTACTACCCACGTTTCTCGGGCTCTATATATACGAGGTCTGTTCAAAAAGTATCGCGAATTTTGAATTTCCGCGGGCTACGTATATTCGATTTTCGATTTTTTTTGTGGCGTTAGTTTGGTACTCATGTGCCTCACTTATGCTGAAAAAATCGACCATTCTGAATGTTTAGTTAATTGTTGACAGCTGTTTTGGTTAGACGTGTTTTGGCTTGTCTTCGATTTTTGCCTATTCCAAAAAAGCAGCTTCCATTGCGATGATTGATCTTTGGTTTCCACGTCATAACCATAAACCCATGATTCGTCACCGGTTATGACCCTCTGGAGCAAATTTGGGTCGTCGCGGACCGAGTCCAACAGCTCCTTAGCAATGTCAACGCGACACTGTTTTTGTTCGAAATTGAGCAATTTTGGCACAAATTTCGCGGCGACCCGTCTCATGCCCAAATCATTGGTAAAAATCGAATAGCACGAGCCAATCGATATGTTTAGTTCCTCACTTCATCAATGTTTTCGTCCGTTGTTGATGTGCTCGGGCGTCCGGAACGCATTTCGTTGTTCGCATCTTCTCGGCCCTCTGAGAACATTTTGTACCACCGATAAACGTTGCTTTGGTCCAAGGTAGCTTCACCATATGCCACAGTCAACATTCGGAATGCGTTCGCGCACTTCATTTTTTTTTTCACACAAAGTTTGATACAGATTCTTTGATCCATTTTTTGGAATAGGCAAAAATCGAAGACAAGCCAAAACACGTCTAACCAAAACAGCTGTCAACAATTAACTAAACATTCAATATGGCCGATATTTTCAGCATAAGTGAGGGACATGAGTACTAACGCCACAAAAAAATCGAAAATCGAATATACGTAGCCCGCGGAAATTCAAAATTCGCGATACTGTTTGAACGGACCTCGTATAAATATACTGGTTGTACTGTCCGTAGAACACATGCAAATCTCGATCGTATAATAAGTTATTTAACTCCGTCTAGATAAACTTCTTTCAACGTAAAAAGGACGTAAAGTGCTAAATTTACCCACAAGAATTACCACCCTTTGACTTTTAGTCACTAATCTAAGTTTCCGCGTCTGGTCGCGTTTCATTGTTTTTTTAAACTCTGCCGTACGTAAGTACTCATAAAGCATTCTCGTATCTACCTGATATCACCGAAGTCGGAACACACGATGTCGCATATTCACGAGAGTGATTGGATAGCTGTGCGAATTTTTTTTTTTTTCAGAGAGAGTTCGCTCTTTTATTGATCGTTCGATACGAGTCTATAGATTCTTAGTATATTATCCACGCTGAGAGAAAATGATACGTGTCTACATTTGATCAAATCATTTCGATGCGTTAATGGCAAAAGTTAGTTGGAGTGGAGAGAGCGAGAATTTTAAATATGAAAATCTTTAAAATTGTCAAAAAACTCGCACATACAAGGTGTACCAAAACTAACACGACAGAGTGACACGGGGATTATATTGGCTGCAGAACTATCAAAATAAACAAATATGACCTCAGTAAAAGTCTAATGGTTTTCGAGAAAAATCGTCTTTCTTGATTTTTTGGAAAATCGCTATCTAGTACTTGTTATTCTGCTACCATTTCTATGAATTAATTTGGGTTTGAATAAAAGGCACTAAAGCGGACGAACTAAGTACCCAAGGTGGTAAGCAAACTGGTTGTGAGAAAAAAAAATAGCACCTTTGTGGGAGTATAAGGAAACAAAAAAAAAAAATATTCAATGATTCATTCAATTTTTTCAACATGTGTTTAAATTGTCTACCTTCAACCCTAATACACAAACGGCACATATTTTAGGAACAAAATATGAATAAACCCAAAGTAATTGATAGCAATGGTAGCAGAATAACAAGCAATAGGTAGTGATTTTCCGAAAAATTAAAAAAGTCGATTTTTCTCGAAAACCATGAGACTTGTACTGAGGTCATATTTGTTTATTCTGATAGGTCCAGAGCCAATCTAACTTCCCTCTCTGACGTGCGAGTTTTGGGACCGTCTGTATATGTAATTCAATAGAAATGATTTATGTGTGATTGCTCATTTGGTCGCGGCTTTGACGAGGTACCAACAGCTGATAGGTGCAGGTTTTTACTGGATTGTTGAGGTTACTCGGTTTTTGCGATCGTTCTTCTCAATGTTTCTTTGTTAAATACTCCGTTAGCCAGTCTTTTTTTTTTATAAACTTCGTTAGAATCGATCACACTTAATTCAGAACCAGTAACTTTGTTGTCTAAGCTGTCTAATGGCTGAGTGCACAAAAATATGTGATTGACACGCTGATAAACGAGCTTCACAATAAGATCCTCCTGGATGCCAAAAATTATTTAGTTCACACTTACGTATAAATGTTATCACTAATTTGTTAATATTGTGTCATTAAGTATTTTATTCCCATCTCTCCGCGATAACAAGTATTATTTATATATATTATTAAAATAACTTTCATTTTCAGAAAATGTACGAATTCTTATCATTATTATTTTATTAATATTCAAATTAATACTCGTTGTTCCGGTGACTTGCAACACTTGCAAATTGATATAATCGAGGTTTTCCGGTGGATGTGTAAAAAAAAAGTATTTTTTTCCCATCTCTCCGTGATAACAAGTATTATTTATATATATTATTAAAATAACTTTCATATTCAGAAAATGTATGAATTCTTATCATTATTATTTTATTAATATTCAAATTAATACTCGTTGTTCCGGTGACTTGCAACTCTTGCAAATTGATATAATCGAGGTTTTCCGGTGGATGTGTTAAAAAAAAACTATTTTTTTTCCATCTCTCCGTGATAACAAGTATTATTTATATATATTATTAAAATAACTTTCATTTTCAGAAAATGTATGAATTCTTATCATTATTATTTTAATAATATTCAAATTAATACTCATTGTTCCGGTGACTTGGAACTCTTGCAAATTGATATAATCGAGGTTTTCCGGTGGATGTGTTAAAAAAAAAGGGTATCACATCTCTGGCAATCTTTTCGAAATTGAGATAGCGGCGGATAAGCTGTCGCAGGAGGGTTCTCTCATTCTGGAGTAATTGCGGAATGACGAATGATAAGATAGCTTAAAATGTTACCTCTCTTGGCCTTTGCTTCACTGTATCGTGACTGTCAGGATTTATAAAATATTTGTGCTGTGTCAAAGAAAAAATAAATATACATATATATATATACACACACATTGTCTAAACCAATATATCTACTGAATTATATTCGGCAAAGATCTAAGTGTCGTAAAAACATACAAATATATGTACCTCTATCGTAATTTTAGGCAAAATTCAGAGGTGCAGAAAACATCTTTTGGCCAACTGGCTCTTACCACAGTACGAAAAAGATAAGAAATTTAATATTTTCGTAGAAACTCATTGCAAAGTAAGCCGCACGTGAGTAGGTTGTGGAATTCTTGACTATTTGGAATCGTGGCCTTCGCGTTTAGATATAGTGATGCGTAAAAATTCCAAAAACTCGTTGGGCATCGAAAAATCTATGTATATATATGGGAGAGCAGGGCCGCGTGTAACATTTCACATTACCATTCAAATTACAATTTGATAACTGGCAATTAATCGTATTCAGGTATAAATTCGTTAACTAACTTTTTTTTTACTCTGAATAAGATTTATGTGGGTAGTCGTTTGAACCACAGTAAGTATTTATTCGAATGGAGAAAGTAATTTGTTACTTTTGACCCCTCGATAGAGGGATAGTTGTCACGGTAAATAAATTACAATTATAAATGGCTAAAATCAAATCCAACATTATAAATAATGATGATAATAGTTTACAAATTTCTTCAAAATGATAACGAAAATTTGACTTATACCGTATGAAAAAACGCTACTTTCGCAAATATCGCTGATCATTATCCCGATTTGTTTATCCTCTTATCTTACTATTACTACTGCTTTACTCTCGAGAACATATAGTTACAAGCAACTTCCGTGTTCGGGTTTTGTTACTTTTGATCCCTAACTGCCATTCTCGAAGAATCGATGATTTTCATCTCAGTAAAAATAAATTGTATTATGAAAAAAATCATTGAAACATATATAGGTGGTATTAGGAGGTTACGGGAATAACGAGACTCACGAGGTAAGGTGAAGTAATATGAACGCCTGAAAAAATAGGCACGCCTTTGAAATTAACTTTAATTTCAAAGGCGTGCCTATTTTTTTTTAATAATATTTTTCCAAATCCCTATGTACTTCTCTTCAAAATATCATATTATTAACGAAAACACTCGGTATTTTTTTTCAGATCGACGTTGAAGAGAGTTGTGCTGCGTGCCGCGGAGATGACAGCACCTTACGCGAGAGCTTCCCCAGCGCCACCATGCAGCGTGAAAAATGTGGAAAAAATGTTTTTTGATACATTAATAAACAAGGAACAAAACCCAACAAATTTTTTCGAATATCTCTTTTTTTTCCGACAAAAAAAAATTCTTGAAAAATGTGAAAAAAAACAGGGGGTCACAGTGGTGTTGTCCGTTGAGAGTTTTGAAGAAATGAAACGACGAATATTGTAAATGTATCATGCGCAGCACAACGTTCTGGCTCACGACCCGAAAACGACTCCCTCGCCACGCGGCTGACCCACGCGCTTCTTCTTTTTGCTCTTGTATTTGCAAAATCGATCAGGTGTTTTTGTGGTCGCTAGGTCATACTTACACACGCACGCATTATCACAAGCAAACGTTTACAGTCAACCACATACACGAGCTTTCTTCCGCCCCTACACATATCTATCAATATTTCACTCAATATGTAGGAATTACACTCACAGTTTATTTAACGATAACGCTTTAGTATCATATATCATCTGAAAGTCAAAAAGTTAACCACTTTTACGAAACATTGCCATCGAAACGATGGCAATATTTGGCGTTGGCGTATTGTTTATCATCATAATTCATACGAACACGTATCGGCAGCCAATTACATTCTACCGGGTGCATTAAGAGGGGAAATAGGGTTAGACGGTTCAAAAAATCGATTTTTTGTTTAATTTCATAAATTGTTAGTAAAACTATTGAAAAATATGTTCCAAAAATTTTAAATGAAAATTCCGACTCGTTCTATTGTTATAAGCCATTAAAGTGAGTAGCTCTCCTTCAGGCCCCGAGCGCGCCACGTGGATAACCGAGCGGTCACTATTTTTTCAAACGCGTTTTTCTGAAAACGACTTTTTTTGAACTTCCGTACACGCTAGTTTGAAAAGTTTTCAACCAATCGTTCTGAAAATTGGCAGTTACTTTCTTCATAGTATTGCGCTCTATATGAACCTAAAATCGGAATATTGTCATTATTTAAAATATTTTTCTTTTGCCAATAAAGTTTTAAAAAATGGCAAAAAATCATGCTTTTTTGTTTTGAACTCTGTAAAAAATTAAATTTTCAATTTTTTTGATAGCATTTAGGTTCATATAGAAGAGAGACATATAATAAAAGTAAATTCCAACCTCGTTTGATTTCAGATAAAAATTGTGGCTCCCAGAATGTACGCAAAATGCTGAGTCTGATTGTGACCTGCCATATGGGTTCGCTAATATCCCCAGTGTTTTACAAGAAAATTCTTCAAAAATTTTATAGTATATACTTAAATATATGTATAAAATATTCTCAAAGTTTCAATGAATTATATTCATATTTTATACCATAATAGAATTCATGAAAATCATTGAGAAAACGCTGTCCTAACCCTATTTCCCCCCTTAAGAAAGCGATTTCATAAAATCCGTCCCACGTTACTTTCATTCTCGTTTTTTTTCCAAACTTATAACTTAAAAAATTAATTATCAATGTTCTCCATTCTATACTTTTTCAGGTTTTTACGTTCTTTTCACTTTGTTCTTATTTCCACATTGCACTCTTTTTAATCCACTATTGTATGGTACCACAGATCACAGGAAAACTGTGAAAACCTGGCCGATACAGGCGTCTCAATATTTCTGAGTTTCCGTTGTATTACCGTCAGAAAATCAGAAAAATTTCCCGGTTAATAATCGACGTGCAAAAGCCAATGCACGATTAAACGATCATCTATTCCAGTATTGATCACGATCAATATATTTTTAACATAATATATTAAGGCTGTAAATTGAAACGAAAAATTGCGCTGTTATATTTGCCTCCTCGCATAAATTTTATCGTTTCACCGCCGGTGGCTTCGAGATATTTGGTCCGCGATTCATTTGAATTCTAAGAATATCGCGGTTTTTTCTAACCTCGTTCATCTCTATTGAAAGCAAAATAACAATTTGTCAGGCATGTGTTGTGTATTAAAATAATTCGTTATTATGGTCGATTAATATAATATTGTAGATCGATGGTAAAAAATCGAAAAAAAAAACTGTCTGACACTTTCTAACTGATAAACACCTACTTGATATGATACATCCGTTTATAATGACAGAAATATATAGTTTACATGTATATATATATCTCTTCTCTCTATATTATATCAATATATCGCCGCCGCCGCCGCCGTGTACAAGAGTTGAGGAGGTCAGCTTCACCAAACGGGTTAGGGTCGCCCCGTTTGGTGCTGGCCGATTTCCCTTTATCACAAGGGGAAAACGGTCAGCTTCACCAAACGGGAAAGACCTTGCCGTTTGGTGAAGCTGACCCACTTATAATAATAATAATAATAATAATAATAATAATAATAATAATAATAATAATAATAGGGGGAATAGCCCGCGGGGTGGGGGGGGGGGGGGGGGTACGCCGAATGGAATAGCTCGAAGCGCGCCGGGGGGCAGAGCCCCCCTAGTATATATATATATATATATATATATATATATAAATGTGTGTGTTTAAGATAAGATACTTTAGTAGCTCACACGGATGAAACAACTGTTCACCTTTTGCTGACAGAGATATAATCTATTAATACTGGTATTAACGAGAGGCTGTAACGATTTTTTTCCCCATCTCATCGAGATATACAGAATTTATACTTCATACCATTTGTTGGTTTTTCCATTCGATTTAATATAAGATCGAACGCTAGCATTGATATTACATTTTTCCTACAATTTGACATCAAACCTAATTGTCATTTGTAAAAAAATTAAAATATTCGTTATTATTAATCTTGTAAAAAATGTATTATAACAGAAGTGAAAAAAAATGATTTTAGTATTTCTACAGATTTTCTATTGATCCACCGTGTATCCCTCAATATTGCAAATTTTAATGCAAATATTGCTAAAATTTTTGAATACAAAAAACTTAATCCCAAGAAAATGGTATTTGTTTGATTGAAATTCGAATTTAATTGAATAGAAAGAATCGGTGAATCACAGAGTTCATAGAAATCATTAAAATTCACGTCCGCGATACACATATATAGGTCAGTCAATGATCGCGAATTCTACTACGTTCGATTAATTTTTTATTTTTTTATTTTTACAACCTCTCCGGTCGGATCACTCGTGCGCGAGGCGAGGCACCGACTGGCACTGATTGCCATTTCGGTCACGATTCGCGTACTACGACACGAATATCTGTACATATTTTTATACGACCGAGAGAAACGTGTGCTCTTCCTACTTGGTCGGGCCTTCGATTTGGTAAAATACTAAGGAAAGTAAAAAAACACTTTCAATTTCTTACGTCCGAGAAACTTTTTCCGTTACTCAAAAACCGGTGTACCGTGTAACGCAATGGAAACTTCTAGTTGCCACAAGAAATTTCTCGTTTGAATAACTTCGCCTAGTCGATAAATCGCGAAAAGATTAATCGACGAACGATCAATTAGTTTTATGATGTTTGATAATTCGTTAATTTCCAAAATTGAATTTTAGCCTTTTAATCATTTTTTAAATGATATTTTACAAAATGTTTGCATGGAAATGTCAAATCTGTTTGCTTGAAATAAGATTATTGAGCACTGAACATAAAAACACTTTTGATTATGAGTGGTAAAAAATCAAGTGATTAATCGAGATTCGATTAATCATTTTGAAATAGAAAAACTTTCCAACTGAGAATTCATTGGAAATATGGGAAGAATGGTCGGGCGGATTATTGCCATTCTGCGAGCTCGTTTTCTGCGAATGATTGAATGTTCCGTCGTGTCCGTGAAAGGATAATCAATCGTCTCTCTGCCATCAGTAAAATTTGATTCATCTATACATGGGCCTGTGGGTGTGTATTCGTTTTATATTTTGTTGGGCTCATTTCATGATATACTTTCTTTAGACTTTTACCAGCTTCATCATCCCTGTATTATCAATAATATACATTGTTTATATACTTTTTCGTCCCTCATAGACGAAACTTCATTTTACTGACATTTATGTTTTTGTTTTCAACGACAATTTTTCCTCAATCTGTCAGAACATTGGAAAAACACATTTACAAAAAAATATGCATAGATGCATATGTGTCTGTGTGTGTTTGTAATTTTCCCCCAAGTAGAGCTTCCACCCCCCTTTGTTTGATAAAATTTTCGTAAAGTATGACCTATGCGTTTCGATTTTCCACGATTTTCCACGATTTTTATTTTATTTTTTCAAGAATGTTTGTTAAGAAAATAGCTCCTGCAATTTTCGAGTTATCAGGCTAACCTTCATCTGAGCTCGATGCGACAAAACGAATATTGCACAATGCAACGTTTCATGGCTCGTATAAAACGCAGCCTCTCTTCATTATGTAAGTGAATCAAGTTTAGATGTAAAACGTAAGCGTGACCTTAACGTGTGTCGCTCACGCAGAGAAATCACGGAAATATCTATATACATATCGCAAGTTCACTTCCGGATCGGAAAATATTCATCGCCACCCACGCCAGGTGCACACTCAGACATCCAATAAACCGTATTGCTATGTTATCTATAAACGAGAGAAAGGGATTTATGTGATTCGAATAAAGTTGTTCCCGATTGAACAAAATTCATTTCAATTTTGAACTCTAATTTTTTTAACCAATTTTCGAATCGCTACGTAAATTAATTTTAATACAATGATATAAATTTTTCTTTGCAGAATTGATTAAAACTTCTATTCCTATTAAAACTGTTTCAGATATTATGAATTTTTTCGTCTCAACATTTATAAATGCGTGCTCGAGCTTTTTTAAGTCAAATAATGAAAATAATCGAAAAAATTGTATGAGAAAATCAACTAGAATAAACAATTTGTACTGATAATTAATTATATAAATTAAATATATTATTGGGATATTTTAATTGTAAAAAATAATATATCACATTTGTACATAATCCTCTTGTTGTACCGCACCAACACACCCACTTTTTAACAAATTGAAAAGAATAAAATTTGTGTCGACGAGTATACTTGGCCCACTTTCCATTCAAGTGTAACAAACGGAAGAAAAAAAAACGAATGTGAACGTACCGAGACTGCTTAATTGTATCGGATATCCTGTTCCAACGAAAACGATCTATATTACACTGCCAAGTTACACTAAACCTCTCTCCTATCCGCGTCCCTCTTGCCGCTGATCGCTCGTCCAGACTGGACCGCGATTGTGCAATCTGGCACAGTAGAAAACGTCATCTGTTGCGCATTGCTGTGGCAAACGATTTACGAGAGTTGCAACAATGAAGAGTTGTAATAATTGCAATTTTAGGAACTGAGATGGTTGTTGGCAATTAAAAAACACAGTGATAACCGAGTGAATATTACGTTGTCAGTTAATGTTCTTTGTTTTGGTTCCAAGAAGAGTTATAAAATATACAGAAAGAGAGAAATAATGTAACGAACAGTAATCATAATAATCGTAAAAACTACAATTTTATTGACTGCATCTGTTTGTATATTACAAACAGGAAGTGCATAAGAGATCGTACAGTTAACGAGACACTTCGAGTTATCGTTGCGACTGTTAATTATCAGAAGCGAACGAGTTTATTTTACGTATGGACGACAATTTTATCGAAGATGACACGTATGTGCGATGAAAGATATCAATTTATTCGGATCTTATTTATTAATATGGAATATTTATTTATTTTCTATCCAATGAACTTTGTGCCAGTAAAACTGAAATTTCCCATTCGGATTTTAGTTGATTTGTATGAAATTAGTTTGAGTAGATCAAAAAATGATTTAAATATAATAAAGTTCGATTCAAATAACCCAAAATAAAGATTCATCGAAATGAAATTATTTTTATTATCATATAAAATAAATTTTCTATAAAATAAATGATTGTATTATACTATTAAGAATTGTTCAATTTTGCAACTAACGAGCCATTTTGTAAAATACAATAAATTCCATTAAAAAAAATCTTTCATTCAAATAAACTTGTATTTGCGTCAATGAAATTGTGTTGAAAAGAAAAAGTCCATATATACGCTACTCGCGTGTCCGTAAACTTCAAAGTCACAATTAACTTAACTCCGACTGATCGATCAGAGTTTTGCAATATATTCTCAACGATCAGCTAGCGCGTTTCCAGAGAGATCAAAGAGAACGCACCACACGACGAACGTGTGCGTTTAATGTCTCGTGCGTATAGAGAACCGGCGTTTTACTCCGGTCTGCAGGCGCATAGAATTTCAAATATTTCCGAGTCATTTCGCGACCGCGTGTTTTCTTCCATGTGCCTCGCGAGTTATACGCGCTCTAATCGCTAACAACAGAATGAAGGTACGGACAGGTGCAACGGCTTTTTTTTTTCAAAACTTTTGACGAAAGAAATTTCTCTCTTTCTCGTGTTTCTCGAGTCTGGACTGCGACGTCACATGCATTTATATACGATATATAAACGTTTACAGTGCACGATATAAAAATTTCTTTAACATAATTTTACAAATAAATGATAACAGTGGAATGTATTTTGAAGCTGTAAATTTTGACATTTGTCTTAAATTACATTTTCATAATAAAGTTGGCATTTAGTACTTTCAATTATTATTTTACGTTGGATATATCAATAAATCTAATGAATTATGAATGCAATCAACAACAAATACCAAATATCAATTCACAAACGTAAAATTGCAATTTTAAATACTTGAATTTTAGTCCAATTCATCATAATATTTTATTAAAAGTCTTCATATCGTATTTAAAATTGCTATGCTTAAAGTCACGACAAAATGACAAATTTATCATACGATTAACTAAATGTCAAGTATTCTATCATCAAAGTTTAACTTACGACAAATATCGGAATTCGCAGATATAAAATAACATTTTAAGTACAATCTGAAGAATGTTAATGTTAATATCGAATATAATTCACTACACAAATTGTTCAATAAAATTTTGATGACAAAATCGATTAACATTACTTATCTAGAGTGCGACGTGAAATTTTAATGATAACATTGATTGTAACTCCTGTCTTAAATTGAAGATTAACGATGAAATTGATGAAAATTATAAATAGAAACTTTTAGTCAATTTTATTATGAACGTTGTCAGAACAGGATTTGTAATAAATTTTTTCATAAAAATTCAATAATAAACTTTGTATAGATTATTTAATTCATTACAAAAAAATCATGCTTTTTTGTTTTGACCCCTGTAAAAAATTCAATTTTATATTTTTTTGATAGCATTTTGGCTCATATAGAAGAGAGACATATAATAAAAGTAAATTCCAACCTCGTTTGATTTCAGATGAAAATTGCGGCTTCCAGAATTTACGCAAAATGCTGAGTCTGATTGTGACCTGCAATATGGGGTCGCTAATATTTTCGGTGTTTTTCACGGAAATTCTTCAAACATTTTGTAGTATATACTTAAATATATGTATAAAATATTCTCAAAGTTTCAATAAATCATATTCATTTTTTATGCTATAAAAAAATTCATGAAAATCATTGAGAACACGCTGTTCTAACCCTATTTCCCCCCTTAAGGGCACTGGTGCAAAGCGCCTTATTGGACAGGCATGATGTACGAGTTATCGGTGTAGTTTGTATTAGAAATACCTTCATGTACACCGTGGAAATAAATATCCACGTGCACCGCAAAGTAGAGTTTTTTTTTACATTGAGCAACCCCAATCATAAAACTGTTCGTTTAACAGGAAATGATAACAATGGTAGTACATCTGAGGGTTTTACATTGGTCCTACACAATTTAATTTACATTTAATTTACATTTTCCTTCAACGACTCCGATTATATAGGTAATCATTCTATTTAATTGCACTTTAACAGCTTAGATTGTATATAGACAATCGTTTCTTTTTTTTAAGATACATTAGAAACTCCGATTATAAAGACTATTTTACAGTGGCACCCGAAAAAAAAACTAATACATTTTTTCAGTAATTCAACACATTACATTGTTGTGATATCAATGTTTATGTAAAATTCAACAGTTATCAGGAATTTACTAAAAAAATGACTGAAAACGTAACGCATAGTACAAAATCACTGTAGAAATGTACGACGCATTTTTTCGAAATGACAGTGTTGTTCAAAATCATTTCTTTTTTTTTTTCTGTACTTCCATAATCGAGAAGCCGAAATCAGTGCAATCACGATAAAGCCACGTGCAGGAGTATATGTCGTCGCAAACGTCAGATAAATACGTATTTTAATAAAACCTCACCTTGACAAGTGCGTCGATGTCACGATAAAAGTGAGGAAAATGTATCGGCGTTTCCGACGAACGCGCGAGGCGGGAACGCATTAACGATGTTAAAATTAAAAGCACGAGATCAGATACTATAATTTGTCGAGAGAAAAAAAAACGAGAAAAAAAAAACACAAATAATGATAACGATTATAAAGATAAAGAAAGAGAGAAAGTTTAAATAACTCACATTTTGGTATGATAACTTCCGTCTCGAGAATTTCCGGATATTTGATCTCCGACTTTCGATCCATCGTTTTACCGTTATCGATGCCCATTTCTTGATTTTGTTTCCTCTTCACCGTCTTTGGGGACTCGATCGTACGACCGTGCGATTTCAGATCGATTTTCTTTTTTCTTTTCTTTTTTTGTACGAACACGCGATTTTATCCGACGTTTCTTTGGCTTGCGGAATTTTAACCAAAAAAAATTTTCTCACAAATAAAGAAAAGTAATTGAAATGTAAATAAAATTGAAAAGAAAAATTCGTATCAGAGGATAAACGAACTGGTATCTCGTTGTGGAACGGTGGTCACTCTATCACTGGCAGAAAGCCGGCGCTACCCGCGACACTTTAGACACTCGACACCTCGCGCACGCTGTCCAATCACCGCTTCGTTATCCCCACTCTCGTTCAACGTACTCGCGGAACTCACGTTTTTCGTCTCTTAATCGCCATCTCGCTCTCTCTTTTTTTTCTTTATGATTTTCTTCTTTTTTTTTTATTATTATTCTTGCACGAGCTCTTAAATATACAACTGTACACACGCGTTTACCGCAAATTCGCTCGACAAATAGGGGGGTTTATTTTGTTTTTTTCCTTTCATATTACAGGTTTTAAGTTTTACGAGCGACTTTCCTCGTATCTTCTCCGTTTCTTCTTCGTCGTTTATTATTTTGTTATGCAAACGTTTTTTTCTGGTTTTTTCGAGACCTTTCCTGCTATCACGAGATATTTATCGATCATCGTACAGAAAAAATGAAATATGTCGGAGCAAACTTGAAGAATTATCATTGCTAAGATCGAATTTATTTATTGTAGCAAATTCAAATGGCAATTCAACTTTGAAATTTGTTGAAAAACATTTGTTTGGGCTTGTCTTACTTAATTATATCCATTTGCTTGTTAATTAAATCTATGGCATTTGATCAATATGATCGAGATCAAATAGTCGAAAATTGTATTAAAATAATTAATATTATAGACTCATGTTAACGGGGGGGTAAGGTTAATTCGGTGAATAAAAAGCATATATTCAAGAATTTTTTTAGACGATACAGGTAATGCCCGTTTAGTTATTTACTTTCCATATAATAATACAACATCTGAACTATATTTTCCTAAATTTTCATTGCAAAATATTGATAAATAAGTCGTTGGCAGCAAATCTCCGCAAGCACCTCGAAAAAAAATTGTTTTGCGGTGGACGCTATAACTCGTCACTGGATCATCCGAAACAAAAAATCAAAATGCGTTTATTAGGTTAGATGTTTCTCGAGGTAACGCTGTCGAGGTTTTTTTTATCGATTTTTTCATTTTTAGTAGCACTTGGATATCAAAAACGCGATTTTCGCTAAAAAAGATGGCAAATTCGTTATTGTAAAATAAAAAATAATTATAAAAAAAACTCGGCAGCGTTACCTGGTGATTTATGTGTAGAAATAGTGTACAAAATTTCAAAAGAATCGGTGCATTAGATTTTGATTTACAGCGTACACCGACTTCAAAAACGACAAGATTCAGAAAAACACTTTAAAGTTTTGCACACTAGAAAACCGGTCTAAAGCATCACGGACGCTCTAATTTTGCTCCAATAAAAAAAAAAAAAAATGCAAAAAAAAGTTTAAATACCTTACCTCGCCCTTAAGGGAATTAAAGAACAGAAACGGGTATTTTCATTTTTGTTCATCAATATCCGATAGAATGAATATATTTTTCACTAAAAAGTAGCATCAACGTTTACTAATATCTCATGGTTAAAGATGTTTTTTGTAAATTATTATTATCGCGACAAAATATATACTGAAAATATGGTTAAAAAGTATATAATTTTAATGACAGCGAGTATATAATTTAAATGAAATTCAGCAACCCTGCTAAGAGATTTGAGGGAGACGATAGAAAGATGAAATTTCAAGGGGGTGTTTTCAAAATTACTTTGAGTCGATTTAGGGTCGGCGACAAAAAAGAAATCTCGTCGTCAAATAAGGATCCGCGGGCATCCAGGGGCATTTCACGCCAACTCGATCTGGCTGTAACCCTCACGAATCTGTTTATTTTTTTTCTCTTCAAGTATGTTAAATAAAAAAAGACTCACACCAATTTTGATATCTTTTCGAAAATTAGTGTGATCCTAATAATCTAAACTCTTAATTTAACGACGAGAGGCGTTATCGATTTCGTTCATATTTACACAATAAATTCCTTGATAGAAAACAAAATTTTTGAGGGTATGCCGGCTATGTCCGTACCATTATTTTAGATAGTACAACCAAATCAAAACAATGTTTTTAACAAACTAATTTTATGACCATTTTTCACTATAATTTTTATATACTTCAATTCTGATAACTTGAATTTAACACATATTCCAGACATATTTTGCGAATAGAATTTCCTATATCTGTATATGACATTTTATACATACTAATTTTTTATTTTTGAAGCAGTCGATACTTTTATCATTTGAAATGAACCAACGTTTATTGCAATTGAGAAACGTTTAAACGCCGTGTCTTTTTGTGTTTTTACGACGTTCAACGTTCTCGATTACATTATCAACAAACTATAATATTCCATAAACATATAATGTAGAGTAATAATACAGAAAAGTATATAACGTTGAATATTTCATATAAAGTTATTTGCACTGATGAAAAAACACTTCATATCGTGACGGAGTATTTTTAGGTTTAATTTTCTGACGTTTAATTAAAATACCGAATTTCGTACATTTCTCCCGGACCGTTCGGTTCATTCTCGCGATCTAATATATGTCTACATATATGAATATGTAATCCCGAGGCTGTAATATGTCCTCGATACAAATTCTCCGCACTGTCAAACACCTGCTCCGAAATCATTATTTTTCACTTTGCCTGTAATGTATGTATATACTTTATGAATTAGTGACTTTGCAGCAATGACGTCATAAATCAGAGATTACATACATATCTTTTTATGCAATGTTATGATTTTCATTAATTAAATCTTACGGTACAGCTGAGCGTTATATAATACATGTGTCAAACGTTTTTTTTCTGTCAAATTTCATTGCTAAAACGTCATTATGAATAGATTAGAATGATTAAATAAATTTAAATAAAACGATTAGTAATTTTGCTTCGATGAACGAAAAATATCACATTTTTATCATTTATTTTTATTTTCTTTATTCCAACGTATGCCCTTTCGACTTTTTCCCTATGACCCTTCCCAATTCCACTTTTTCTATTTTTTCCCCCCATCACTCTCTACCCGCACTTCACTAAACTCAAGTATCAGCCATTACACCCGCAGACGTCTTAGCTGCACTGTACCGCATTTGCATGGACACAGGGAAACTGCGAAAAAACCTGTGTCGGTAAAGACGATTTTATTTTTTTATTCAGTTTCATTAAAATTGCGGTAAAATACTCATCAGTAAATTCTGAACAGTTTAAATCATTTTTAAGCAAAAATAAATATTTCATAACACTCAATTACCAATTTGAGAAAAAATTTCCATTTAATATTCATGGACTGGAGTTTAGACAAAATTATCTTGGAAACAGAAAGATAAGTGAAACATTTATAAGGCAAACACAAAACACAGGTGCAAAGCTCAAGTAAAATTGTTCTGATGATAATAAATATCTTTTTCGGGTTATAACTCACTTGCACACCCGCTGAATACACAATTTTTATTTTTTCCAACGATACATTACATTAGCGATATTCAACCGAAAGCGGTAAAAGCGCTTCGGCAGTATTCCAAGTTAAGCTGTAATAGCCGCGTTCAATAATGGATTCGGTGACCGCTTAGCGTTGCACTGATGTGCACGCCGATAACGGCGAGAAAAAGTTTTTCTGTGCGCCTGACACAGCTGAAACTACAGCAAAATGTAACCGCGTGTATCGATCAGGTTTTCCGCAGTTTCTCTGTACCCTCGTGTAAATTGGATATGGATAAATTGGATACTGCATTCGGAAAAAGTGACTACGTACAACACTCTGATAGGGGTTTGGAGCACGCGCATGGGGGACTCAAAAACCTGAAAAACGTGGGCGAGAATAGCAATTATCAAAAAATATATATTAACAACAAAAGTACATTTCCGAAGAGAATATACTAACAATAAACGACAGTTCTTTCCGATGTAACAGAAGCTTTTACGTTCTCGATGATTACCGAGTTTCCTCTGTACATGCTTCCAGTACCATTTAATTTTTCTTTTTCCCTTCCAGTGATACACCCCTTTCACTTAAGCTCTCGTATTTTGCGATAACTCCACCGGTCTTTTGTCATATATCAACACTTACCAGCTGTAAAGCAGACAATTTTTTCTGGCTACTTTTTTTTTCTTCTTTTTCAATTCGGTTAAACACGCTGCACGCATATATTGGGTAATAATTATATGAGCAAAACTGTGTTGTAAGTGAAGGAAAAAAAGCTTCTGAAACGTATGCTTTCGCTATTGATTCACATGTCAGTGTTAAAAAAATGTTGTTGTTGTTGAAGTTTCAATGCCAATGTGCTTAAACAACTGTCCCAGAACGTTGAGAAATGTATTTATTTAAAAAATTACCCATCGGATGTGTGACTGCGAGAATAAAATTTTTGTCAATGAGAAATGGCTTCATCCAGCCCTTTTTGTTTTATAACATTTTCATAAAAATTCAAATTCGTTCTTTTGGATATTATGTTATTTGGAATTTTTTCGAAAAAATAGCCTCTTAACGTTCGTACTCGTGCAATTTTTGAGTTTTAATTTTTTACATAGGCAGACAATAATCAAAGGATCGTTTACCATTGAATTTGATTGGAATCGATTGAACTATTGAAATTATGTGAAATTCTGATTTTAAAAAACATATTTTTAGGAAAATTTGCTGATAATTAAATTGTAATTGAACAAACAGCATTCTTCTTTTATTAATCAGAATATATAAACAAACAAAAACGAAGAATTTCCCTGACACCTTCGATCATAGACTTGCACCCTCGATTATTTTAAGGGCTCACATACCGCTGCGCGCGCTGAAAGCCGAGTAAATTCGAAAAATTATTATAAAGGTTATATGGTGAAAAAAAAAAATTAAATTCTTTATTTCACAATTTTTAGTAACTTTTCAACTATAAGAAAAAAATTTTTTAAATTTTTCAAAATATTAACATTATTTTTTACGGGTGTAAATGGACTACTGATGAAAACCATGGCGCCTCCTTGTCGAAATCATAACTTCACCAATAATTATCCAATCTGCAAAAATAAAAAAGAATCTAGTAAAATAATGTAATAGTAATAGTTTGACCGAGGGATTTTATTTTATCTTTCAAAGTAAAGAAATCACAGCATTTCAAACTTCAGTATGCAATTCAAAAAAAAAATGAGTGTTTAATAATTTATAGAAAATTGTCCAACCAAAAAATTAAAAAAACCTCTCGTCAGACTATTGAGAATATAATTATCAAGATTGAAAAAAAAAAGTTAAAAAATATTAAAAATTGACTAAGTTATCGTGAACTTACGGCTAGTCCCCCATTCCAGATAGCCAGGTAGCCGTCCCAACTCGATGTCCGGTCACATTTATTGCTATAACTCTGTGCCAGAGTGGAATTTTCTTGAAAGTTTTTTTTTAATTCTTAAAAGTGTAAAGAATAAAAATCTGTAAGAAAAAAAACGATTTTTTTTTCAATTTCAGGGGTATGTGAGCCCTACAAATGTCGTTCCAGTAATAGAACCTCACTAATTACCTGAGTATACTCGTATATACCAGCATCACTATTTCACGATACCATCATTATCAGCAGAAACCACAATGGGAAAAGTGCAACGATGTTTTTTTGTATGAAATTGTTTTCGCTCGTTACTGACGTATAGCATTTTTTACTTAGTCACGATAATTAAGGAAACAAACACTTTTCAGAAAAAAATAAAATAATCACAAGAGAATACGACAAATTAATGTATCGAGTTGCAAATTTGTGAAATGTAATTAACTTCGTGAGCGCACGCTCCGTCCGTTTTCTGGGTATGATATTCAACCTGGTAATTGTACGGTTTCGTTCGCAAGAGCTCTCATTTGTATCGACTGTTAACAAACAAAAGGTCGTAACTGACGAGGATTAAGGGGGGAAATAGGGTTAGACGTTTCAAAAAATCGATTTTTTTTTTTTTTCATAAATTGTTAATAAAACTATTGAAAAATATGTTCCCAAAATTTTCAATGAAAATTCCGACTCGTTCTATTGTTATAAACCATTAAGGGGGGAAATAGGGTTAGGACAGCGTTTTCTCAATGATTTTCATGAATTTTTTTATAGTATAAAAAATGAATATAATTTATTGAAACTTTGAGAATATTTTATACATATATTTAAGTATATACTATACATTTTTTATACATATATTTAAGTATATACTATAAATTTTTTATACATATATTTAAGTATATACTATAAAATATTAGCGACCCCATATTGCTTGTTTTTCTTGGTACTATTTTCTCAAACGCGTTTTTCTGACAATGACTTTTTTTGAACTTGCGTACACGCTAGATTGAAAAGTTTTCAACCAATCGTTCTGAAAATTGGCAGTTACTTTCTTCATAGTATTGCGCTCTATATGAACCTAAAATCGGAATATTATCATTATTTAAAATAATTTTTTTTTGCAAATAAAGTTGTAAAAAATGGCAAAAAATCATGCTTTTTTGCTTTATCCCCTGTAAAAAATTAAATTTTCTATTCTTTTGATAGCATTTAGGTTCATATAGAAGAGAGACATATAATAAAAGTAAATTCCAACCTCGTTTGACTTCAGATGAAAATTGCGGCTTCCAGAATGTACGCAAAATGCTGAGTCTGATTGTGACCTGCAATATGGGGCCGCTAATATTTTATAGTATATACTTAAATATATGTATACAAATTTTATAGTATATACTTAAATATATGTATAATATATTCTCAAAGTTTCAATAAATTATATTAATTTTTTATACTATAAAAAAATTCACGAAAATCATTGAGAAAACGCTGTCCTAATTCTATTTCCTCCCTTAAATGGTCAAAATGATGCGGATGAAAGCCTTTGTCCGTGACTAATCATAACACTTTTGTCGTCTCGGAGAAGAGATAGAAAAAATTAAAAAATTACAGAGGATCGTTCGTTACATTGTTAATTCATATTTTTCATTCATTCCGATATACTTTCGCTAAAATCATATTATAATTGTCGTGTGGATTCACGTGTCGCACAGAGAACCTCGCTATCAGTCGTAATAATCAGCGTTCGCGAATTTCTACACGGGATTTGCCAATGATAAAAATAATTTAAAAAAAAAACGAACATGGTACGCGAATCTAGCGGAGGCTCGCTCTCATGCCCCAATCACTGGTTGTACACGCGAGACGCCCATGCGCGTCGCTTCGCACATACTCTTGTAACTCTATTTCTAGCAATAAATTTATTAACGTGTTGTAATACCAACAGCATATGTGCAAACTCAAGTTCCTCTCAACGTACATTGTAAAATCCACTTATCTCGAGACTCAATCGAGCAATTAATATTGAATCATCGCCAGAAACGTTCCGAAGAGCTGACTTTTTAAATAATCTTTTATTTCTTTATTTCCACGAACATTGTGGACATAGAGCGTCGAAAAATGTTGCCGAAGCTTCACTGGAACTTAGAGAATTTTTTTAATCATTTTTTTTCCCAAAGAAAGAAAAAAACTTCATCTCGTGATCGAGCGATTATTATTATTATTGTATGAGTGTACGATAAGCGTGTGAGGTTTTGGTATACTTTGTGTCGTAGACAAACATCAATGTTGATTACGTTTTATCAAAACACGTGACGAGAAGAAGATAGTCACGTGCCTTTACCTTTCTTCGTTACTTGTTTTCTTTTTTTTCAATTCTGTTCTTTTTTTTATTACCACGTTTATTTCGACGAACGATCGTCTCAAAGTACGATCGGTTGCAGTGGGGTTTAGGCAATAATGCTTGTAACATAAAAAAACAATTTGCTGATAAATGGGACTGAAAGAAATCGTTACAATAAGTGCCGGTCATCCTGATGTCGGGAAATTTATGTCTGCCGAGGAAGAGTTTTGTGAAAGAGAAATCCAATTGTAAATCGCGCGACGTGAGTTCGCGGAGTCTCAGCTGTTGAATTCAGTACCGGCAAATATCGCTTAAAGAAAGGAGAAAATGCTTGGAATCATCGCACGCGATAAAATCCTAAAGCGCGATAAGACGTCGCGTTTAATCCATACACGTTCATTCAGAGTGTCTGTGCTTGGTCGTGTTCAAGCTAAACTAATGCCGAGTAGTTTGTCCAAATCTGCAATTTTTTTTTTCCTTCATTTGCACCGTCGAGATTGGGTGCCACACTTTTTTTTCGTAAGTTTCGAAGCTTTTTTTACACTAAAAAATATTGAATCTAATATTAAAAAATGTAATCTAACACTACAAAGGCGTTTAGAGAAAAAGAAATCGTGGAAGCATTTATATCGAAATTTCAATGTAAAATACTGTCAGTACTCATAACGTGGGTAGTCAAGTTCTTTTTTCAAATTTGCAATTTTTTTCTTTCTTTATTTGCACCGTCGAGATTGGGTGCCACACTTTTTTTTCGTAAGTTTAAAAGCTTTTTTTACACTAAAAAATATTTAATCTAATATTAAAAAATGTAATCTAACACTACAGAGGCGTTTAGCAAAAAATAAATCGTGGAAGCATTTATAACGATATTTCCATGTAAAATACCGTCAGTACTCATAAAGTGGGTCAATAATTGGTACATTTGTTTTACCGAAGAAAAAAATGCTTTCCACACAACTCTGGTCTGAATATTTTAGTCCCCTCTCCACTCTCTCCTAGCCTGGATCACTTATTACTCGACCTAACCCTTAATTTAATTTTTTTTTTCTTAACTTCTTTTCTGGCCGTATAGTCAATCACAAATGACGAAGAACACGCGATACGAGAATACTCGCGACATAAGAATGGAGGTAAAGAAAAATTTGCATGCTGTTCCCTTCTCAAATCGTATACCCTGTATTTTTCCATAATTCCTAATGACACGTGTTACAAGACAAGTCGATGTCTATACAGTTTTCCCTCGTCGAACGACACTCCCATGAATTTTTCAACTGTACGCGAATCAATAAATTCGATCCGATAACCACCGAAGAGTATCACAAAAATCGAAGATGCGAGCGTTAAGTTTTTCTCGTCTTTGAACACATTAAGTGGAATATCACGAGTATGTTGCTAATTTTTAAAATTCTCATTTTTATCGCGAGTTTTTCGGTGCTCGTCGAATCTCGTCGTATCGACGAAACCCTCGGAAATTTCATCGTCGACGTTTCAACGTCATTATTCTTACCGTCAACACTCTCCGCTCTTCTCTGCGTCAACGATGGTCAATTGTTATTTTCGATATTGGGAAGAAAAAAAAATGCACCTGATCTATAAACGTTGTTTGAGTAAAATCAATTTTATCGGAATTGAATCCCTTCTGTTGAATTTTATGCACAAAAAATAATCTTAAAGTCTTACTGAAACGTATAGAAAAGATTCATGATTTCGTCAATTTTTTTTGTTTACCAGAACATCCTTAAGCAAAAGTTATTTTGTTGTAATAAATTTTGTCGGACTTGACTAAAATGTCCCCTGAAATATGTAGAAATTCGTAACGTCAAACGACGATAATCAATTGACACGAGGAGGAAAAACAAAAACAGTTGTCGTTTATTTGCAGACGATAGCGTCGATTTTTCTCGACAAATGTCACGAAATAATGTGATGCATTCCGTTAGAAAATCAATCGATAGGCTCGATCCTACGATTCTCGGTTACGCAACTGGGCATCGAAATTTTCACGTTCTCGACCTCGACTGTTTTGGTGCTATTGACATTTTAATGAAGGTATTAATATTCCATTCAGCTATTGATTACGATGTTTCGAAATTTATTTTATTTTATTCCTGCCCGAAGACCCGATACTCACGTTTCACCTTCAAATCAATGTTGGAATGTAGGTGAAATCAAGGCAATACCGATCAGCTGGGACGCACACGATATTCCAGACAGATTCAAATTTCTAAGAACTTGTGTTTTGGCTTTCATTCATAAATGATGGAATTATACGATAATTAAATTTGTAATTTACTTTTAACCGAGGCCAAATTGTTAAAATTAAAATAAAACAAATCTTTCAATTCTGCCACGTCATTATTTTCGGATATAAAGCAGTTTCCTTGGGGCAGGATAAAAACAAGATTATACAAAAAAAATGTGGAGTTTCTCTGGTAAGTCCAGTTTTACTTGCAGGCTAGTCAGGGCAGAATGTTTGTTGCTCCAGCAAAATGGCTGTTACTCCAGGATCTGAGAAATCATGACGAGATGAAGAAAAATATAACTAGTGATATTGATGAAATAATTGAGAATGACGATCTTTCGGGGACCGACGAAAAATTTCGTAATCTCAACATATTTCCCGACAGCGAAATCATCCTGGCACGTAGACTACACGATGATCTCGTTAGAATCTTATCGTACTATCGTACGAATTCTCGGGGTGAGTTGATCCTCGAGGATCGAGGTTATTGGACTAGAGAGAAAGGATTTTTTCTTAATAATCGTGATCCCAAGTCCAGAAGACGACGAAATCTTCGACAAACAGAACTCAAATCTTGCCTGGTGGTGAGTTACATTTGATATATTTAGTACATCTTATTTATTATAATTTGACATTGGAATAATGTATAGTTGAAAAGGGTCAATTAAATTATTATGATTTTATTGATAATTGTGAATAATCCTTTGTAAATTAATACATTTTTATGCAAATTCGTATTAAAAATGGTGTATTCTTATGTCGTGACAATTTCTGATCGACGTTATTTTTGGGGGTTGTTTAATTTGTGAATGATGACATTAAAAAAACGCAATTAGCAAAAGAAAATCTTCAAAACAAGATTCGAGGAATCTTATTTTCTTAATTTCTTTATTACCAACAAATATTGCCTGCCTAAAACCATCTCCTCGAATGTATTTTTGAACATTTATTATTTTTATCCTGTAACAACTTTCTTTGTTTCATATCCTCTGTATTGTCTTGTTATCTCGATGTAAACGATAAGTGAACTATTATCAAATTTTATCATCGTCAAATAGAATTCTCGTGCGACAGGTGTATTTATCATCCAGACAGCGAGATAACGATCATTTTCAAAATTCCGAGCTAGTTATATATAAAAACTCGTGTCATTTGAAATATCGAATGTTGATAAACTCGCATTTTCGGATCTTTCTAATGACACAAGTTTTTGGGCTTATCGCATGTCTCCTAATCTCAGGTAACAAATCCAGACACATTTAATCATCTCAAGGATTATCGTGACAAACTCGTGGACGCGGTGACAAAAGCAAATTATCCATGGATTCTTCATCTTACGAGAAGAATGAACGCCACGTGAGTTTCTCATTTTTCGTACTTATCTTGTCGGAGTTTCGATCGAGATACTATATAATTTATTTTAAAAGTCCCTTTTACGAAAACTCTCGGACAATTGATCAACGAAACAGAAAAAATCCAACCGGGGATTAACGGATTTATGTGTTTGTATTTAATTGTATTTTTTTTCCTTATTGATAAGCATCAGGTATTTAATATTCGATATTCATCGTCCATAATAGATAACTGTGCTATCGACACTTCGATCAGCAATTCATCCGCGAATTTTCAGCCCGAATCAAAATAATAATAACAATAATATCTAACAACGCAACAAACGTCTATCTATATGATGCGATATATCGCACGATTCACTAGATCAATAATTAGGTGAATCCCAAACGTCCATTATCCCAAAAACACGCGTCTTCATTTCCTGATATTAAAATGCTTGATGATGAATCAAGTTAATCTCATTTTGCTTCAAATATACTTTTTAGAACATTAATAGGAACATAAAGCGTCAGTTAATTGAGTCTTATACATTGTAATTATAACATTTCACAGAGTGAATTTCACGTCGCAAAACACATGGGGATATCGTCAGAAAAATGGTTCCTGGAGCGGTATGATAGGTCTCTTGGACCGTCGTGAAATAGATTTGGGTGGTACAGCAACGTTCTTCGTACCAGAACGCATAGGTGTCGTCGAGTACGTACAATTGTACACGCCAACGGGGTAAGATGAACGAACAAAGATTGACAAAGCGATTCGTTAGGAAAAACGGGTTACTGATAGTGGCGCTGTCGTAGCGGGTGTCATGGCAGTTAAAAATCTTGAGATTTTGAGGTTAATCCACGAAATTTCAGCACGTTTGCGGTACAAATATAATTATTAACGTCATTCAAGAAGTATTCCAATAAATCGTTCCGAGGTCTCGTATTGTAAGACTTCATTGACATTCGTTAATATCGAATTTCAACACTTGCAAATCAAAAGTATGATTGGAAGAACATTTTTCCCTTCTCAGATAACTGACTGTTCATTTTCTTGAACTTCTGTTTTGTTGATTGTAATTATTGTTCAGTCTAGCAAATCGTTTCGATTATAAAAGTGCCTCGAAAATGGGGCAACCATTTCGTTTAGTTCACGACGCTACGACCAGGTAGCGCATTCCTAACCTGTTTTCTCCATAGTATATTATTTTTATGTATGTATACATATATTAATATCATAGAATACTTAGCTGCGTTCGTGGTTTTCAACTCGTGTCAATGACAATTATTTTTGCCACGGTCGATCCTAAATACCTTGAATATGAATCCTTTTATGTAATTGCATGACGCTACCGCCAGGTGGCGCATTCTTAACCTGTTTCCCTCAGTAATATATCGAATACACGCATGTATATATCGTCTTATATATACATATTAATTGTATATGATACATGTATATGGTTGACTCGTTAAGCCTATATATACGAATGCTAATTTGCATTATTAAATGTCGAATACCAGCACGTTGTTGAGACCCTATCTCGGTATACTTCGTCTGTCAATAGAGTTTTGTATATAATACAAAAATTAAGGCCAATAATATTCACTTGCGTGTCGCCATTGCGTACAATATACTTGACAAATTAATATTAAATGAATGTAGGTCCAGGTTTTTATTTCGACGACCTCCGCTGTCTTATGTCAGCAATCTCTTCACTCTGCCGTTCGGACGATCCGTATGGATAGCCATTGGTGTATTTCTCGTTCTCGTTATCGGTCTCTTGTACATGGCTATGAAGTGGGAATACGAGATGAAATTGAAAGCGGAAATTTCCCAAGAACATTGGTCCGGTAACAACGACGAAGTTCCATCGTTCAGTGACAATCTTCTCGTGGTAATCGGTGCCGTTTCTCAGCAAGGTCAACAAAAATGTCACGCTGCTTATTTTTTTTGTATTTCTTTCACGTACTAAGGAGACAATAAGGAAGGTCTTAACGTGCAGGATATTTGATGCGCAAATTTCCGGGTTATAAATTGCTGTACGTGACTCTGTTCCTGATTTATTATTATGAAACAACAAAAAAATCGAACTTTCGAACATTGTTATTAAAAAAATATTATTAACGAATACGTGAGTACATCTTTTTTTCTGTGCAGATACTTATTTGGCACGATTGCCAATGAACAAATGCGGATGTCATTACGTCCCTCGGGATGAGTACTCTCAGGTTGTATCGCCGGAGATTCAATCTGAACAATAAAAACTTCAAACAAAAATAACAAAATGGTGACCGTAAAATATGCAAAATACCGAAAAATTCGACTTAAATCTGGTTTCCGATCGCTATTTTGTTGATATTCTTCCAATTTTTTATTGTTCAACTTTAATCTCTTGGGACACTACCTCCGAAGACTCATGTGCAAGGACATTGCGATATCTCTATTTGTTGACAGACAATCGTACCAATTAACTACCCTTGATGGCAAAACCATGCATTAAATTATTTGTCGATAACTTTTTTGATTTTTGAAAATTCAGCTAATTTTCTTTTGTTTTTCATAACTCGGTAATCCTCGCCATACTCAGTTTCCCGGCGTTGAAATCTTTATACTGGCTTTTGAAGTTTTTTTTTCGTTTGTTCAAGATTGCATTTGCTTTAAATCCTCGGGAAGAAAAAAAAAAGTTAATGAAACATTTTTCATTTTTCTTATTACAGGCTCTTATTACGAACCCAGGATTGTTCCCACTCGTATTATCGTTTTAATGCTTCTCGTGGCGGCTCTAAGTCTCTACGCTTCTTACACCGCAAATATCGTTGCTCTTCTTCAATCTACGGCCACAACGATCAACACACTTCAGGATCTTTTGAATAGCCCATTGAAAATTGGTGTCTACGACATCGTTTACAATCGTTATTATTTTCAGGTGATTTTAATATTAACATTCGTTAGTAATAATGTGCAATCGTTTTCGTCCACCGACTCCAAGCTGTTTCGCTCGAAAATTTGCACAGGCTGTTGAAGATCCGGAGAGAAAGATGTTTTACGAAATGCGGATAAAGGGAAAGAAGGGCGTTTGGATGAATCTCGAAGAGGGTATACGCCGCGTGAGAAAGGGTTTGTTCGCGTTTCACGGTGAAGTCGGTGCGGGCTATCAATTGATGCAGGAAACCTTCGAGGAGGACGAAAAGTGTGGTATTCACGAGGTCGACTTTCTCAATCTTTTGAATCCACTATTGGTCGTTCAATATCAATCGCCTTATCTCGAGATGTTTCGCGTTGGGTGAGAAAAAACTAAATTTTAAATATTTCAGAATTTGTAAATCCTTTCGTTTAACCAAATGGAAAAAAAATCATGTTTTCACTGTTTGAAACAAATCATTTTCGTAAATCCAATTAAAAAATTGTATCGAAAGATTAACCGATAATAAAGTAGTCAATGATTTTATAACTGAACAAAATTGAAGAAGTACAAATTTGAGTAATGAGTTAAAATTGCCATGTGTCAATGTATATATTCACAAAGCTGTAAATAGGTATTGAATTCAAAATAACATTATAAAAAAAGACAAGATTATTATTCAGCATAAAACAGACTTTGGTACGGAAGGAGGGTTTTGTGAGTTTTTTTTTTTTCGAACAACAATTGACTCTTACAGTGCTTTATGGATTCGGGAGACTGGATTGCAATATCGCGAAATATCTCGTCTATACACTGACAAACCAGTTTGTCATGGACACAATAGTTTTCTCAGTGTTGGCATTATCGACTGTTACGCCGCTCTCATGACAATGGCTTATGGCACTGGCGTTACATTGATTATTCTGCTGCTAGAAATACTATGGAGCAAGTGGTAAAACCATATTAATTCGATTAAGACGTTTGAAACAGAAGATTGGCGAAATTTAATTTATCAATTACTCCGGTAAAGTCACAGACTGAAATTTTCTTTGAATTATCAATTTTCAAAGTACCTTTTTTACTAGGTAACATTTCTAGTGGTTCGTACCGAGAAATTCTAATATAACAAAATTTTAATTAAACGAAAACAATATCAAAATGTACATGTAATTGAAAAGTTTTGCCTCTCTCTGCTCTGGAAATCGAATAAATCTGAAAAAATCTATCTCCGAAGGTATTCATCAAAGTTCGAGGAAGTAGCGTCCGAGATCGAATGCGTGGAGTAAGGAACTGTCGTTCGAACGGTAATTGAAACCAAAAAAATGAATTTTCGATGGTGTATACAACGTTCTCTTTCGTACGTATTTGCAAAAATGTATTTGTGACTGTGTATTATTAGATATATATATGTAATATAAATATTGGGTCGGTGTGGATTTTTAATTTGAAAAATTACTTTTGCGCCGGTAGAAAATGTTGATAATAATTTTTAGTAAAATCCAACATGAGATCTAGCGTACACTCGGGCAGATCTTCTACACAGGTTGCTGGATTTCCAGCGAAACGTGTGAAAGATGGTACAATTGTTTCCGGCGGCACAACGGCGCCGTCCTCTATGTAGCAACAGTCTTTGAGGATACATCGCCTTCCCTGTTTTTTTTTTTTTTTTTCGTTTTAAAGAATCAAAATATTAGTTACACAATTTTTTGTATAATAACATTGTGAAAAAAATAAAGAGAATGCAAGATTACATACGATAACGGCGTTCTTTCCTATGTAAATGTAGGATCCTACTACCGCCGCGTTAACAACAGCACGCTCTCCCACAAAAACGTGATCACCCATTTGAAGCGGAAAGAAGGCAACACTGAAATTTTTCAATATACGAAGTGTCTTCTAAGATGTGTTACGTGTTTTGTTTCGTTATTAGATTAATTTTCTAGTTTTCGCAGAATTTAAAGCTGAATGATTTAACGCTGAATTTTTGTGAGTCATGTAACCAAACGATGACTTGACAAAAGAAATTGAGAAGTCATTGTTTCTTCTCAAAGCGTACTTTCCCAAATTCTTTGTTTAATCATTTATTTCTCTAAAGCAAACGCGAGCCAATGGCTTAAAAAAATTCCCGCAGTGAAAAACCATTTTCCATTGTACGGTACTCCATACATAGAGTAAAAATCTTTCCAAGTGTTATATCATAATAAGACCCGTTTTTTGCTTTTTTAAATTCAATTTTTTTAAGCAGCTATTTCCTGAGAGAGCTGGCAAAAGTTAAATTCATCAAAAATGATTGCAGTTCGTACGGAATATCCCATATTTATACTTAACACGTGTACCAACATTATATTCAATTGATTTAAATAACACTAAAACACAATGATTCGTTACCCTTTGCTGAACTTCTTGAACGGTGGTCTTATAACGACGTTCTTACTGATAATGCAATAACGTCCAGTTCTAACGTTTGCCAAATCACCTCGAATTATCGCGTCCGATTGAACAATCACTTTACCATGAAGAACGATATTTTGCGAACCGCAAAGAACCGTTTGACGGCTAACTTTGTTTCCCGAAGCCTGAAAATAATCGTATCCACGAAGGGAGAGGTTATGATACGTCAGTAATCACGTTTAGCTCGAACTAAACTCTAAGAATAACTTTTCTCACCGTCTCCACGTACTCCGCTTTGTTGTAATAAATATCCTGAGGTTCCATTGTGAACGAACAATTAATACGATTCCTGAATAACGCTAAAAGTTAAACATTAATGAGATGAATATTTTTATTTGACAGCTAGCGTAGGCTAAAGATCTGTCGTCGGCTCCAAAACAGCTGACTACATTGCTGCGAAGAAATAATCAATGGGGCGCGTGAACTGCTGCCACCTAGCGAACAAAACAGCTGGATTTCTGTAATACGTGAGTATCACAAATTTCGATCGTTTCGAAGTGTTTAATTAGAAATTACTCAACGAGACATCAGAATTATTGGTTTTTATTAAACTTGCAACAACAAAGTGTAAGTATTTAAACTTTAAGTATAAAATTTTTTTTTTTAATATATAGTATGGTCGAAGTTTATCTTTTAAATTTAACACTCATTTGACAGGTAAGTGGTAACCACGTACTAGTCAAATCAGTGTTAACTTTAAAAAATTGTTTTTGCAAACTTTCATCGATTAATCGACAGTGATATACGTGACAATCTATCCTATAAAGTGTGTTTTTAATATTGATGAACGATTACAGTAATTTATTATTACACGTACATCGATGACCATTTCTCAAAAAGTACATTTTGGTGTCGTTTCTTTGGTTCCAAACTTGTCGAAATAAATGCTACTTCAAAAGTTATTTTATACCAATTATAAAATAAAAAGAATATAATACAACAGAAACTAAGATTATTAATAACAAACGAATTACAGAAAAAATAAATTAATTAACGACTGGTGTTGACCTCTGGTCCACATCTCATAACTGTTCGCTATACATTTCAGTAAAACATTTTCTATTAATTCCGTATTATTAAATATATTTAACAGAAGCTTTTAAACATAGTTCAACTAGTACAATATTATGTTTGTGATCATAACAAATTCTATTTTAATCAAACGTATAAAGAATGAACTGCTATCTATTCTCGAAGCTATATAGTGATAGAATTAATCGATTGTTTGCGGCACTAAGCTCCATGACAACGAACCATCCCCCTTCGAAAATTTCATACTCTCAACGCTAGTCTACAATTTTCCCTCGACGTGAAAGTCCCTGTACTTGTCACAATTGCGTGAAACACGCGAGATGAATAGTTGAAGAGCCGAACGGCTAAAGAACAGAAAAGGAATAGAAAAAAAAAATGTCGCTCTTCAAGACCAAAGAATGGTGGCGAACCGAGTGCGGAATTGGTGAGACATTCGATGGACAGTGTTTGCTCGTTTCTCCGTTATTCGGACCCGAGAAAGGTGACGTTATTGCGGTTGGTAGCCACAGTGGATATCTCAGAATATATTGCCCGTCGTCACAATGGATTGACGAGAGCAAAGCACCAACCGGTTACAAACTTACGGATCTGATGATCGAGACGAAACTTGCCGATTGTATAATCGATCTAAAAGCTGGACAATTTGTTTCGTGAGTATACGTGTATTTTGTATATGGATATTTAAACAAACATGGGGCAATGAGAGTCGATTTATCGAGCGCGAGAGGGCTTTGGTGGTTGACAAGGGTTTTTACAACTACTTTGAAAGATTTCTCAATGAAAAATACACCATTGCTAGATTTAACCTTACCGAGTCTTTTTTGAAAGATAAAAAATGTACGATATTTATCTTTTAAACTCTTCAACGATTATTAAAAGCATTTTTAAATGCTCGTTACTCAAAACTTTTGTAACCTGAGACTCGGAAAAACCGGTAAAAACATTTAGATTCATTAAAGCCACCATAATTGTCATTATTCAACATTTATGGCTTGTTAGTCGAGCGTTAAGTGTAATGGATGATTGAACAATGTTTCATGTAGCTTTCGCGACTATTTGTTATATCGTGTAATATTTTATCTTCTTACATTACTTAATAGACCTATGCTCTCAGCATGGTCGGTAAATCTTCTCCTCACACTTGCTTCAACGGTTTCCCTTTTATTACTGTTTGCCTTTGTGCGATAACTACCGCCTAAATGGTCTCCCTCGAGCTTATCAAAGTACACCATATATCATTGCATATCTTCAGAAGAAAAGTGAACCTTTTAAATCATAAATGTCCTTTGATTTTAACGTTTTTCCTTCTCCGTGCCCCGTGTCATTTATGACTTAACATTGCTTTCACTTTATTATCGATCTTTATTATCGATACTCGAAGTGTCCCATTATTATATGGCTGAGATGTTCACCCTAGTGTTATAATAATGCCACTTGAATGATCTTAAACATGTACCACCGTTGGGTATGGCATAATTTCGTTACACAGGAACAAGATTTTCAGGATCATTATCTCTTGGTCCCTCGATTCTTACTGCATTCTTGACTGTGCTCACGATCGTATGCTCCTGCCACAGAGATTCTCGCCGACGGAGAGAACTCATTAGCATTCACTCTTAAGGCTTTATTCTTTCTCTCTCTCTCTCTCTCTTTCGTTAAAATGTGCGAATGACGTCCACAAGAAGCTCTCTCATCTCTCTCATGTTAATGCAGAAACCCGATGGCTGCTGTGCAAGGAAATTGCCTTCGTTTCCCATTCGCTCGGTCATTTAACGTCACCTTAAACCCAGATCGTAATCGTTCGTTGTTACAGGGGTTCTCAGGATCTTCGATTGGCGATACTAACGCCCGGGAAGCTCGTCGTTTACCGGATCGGACTGAGCCAAGAATCGAGCGAACACGGTTCGTCGAACTCGTCACTTTACTGCACACAATTTATTTTCAATGTTTTTTTTTTCTTTCTCCAATTTCTTTTTTAATACACGCAATGTATGACGAGACCACGAACCCTTAGCACGCACTTGATATTACGCCTGTCACCTCTCTGATATGCTGCACATACAGTAGAACTTCCCGATTGGTAATTTGTCTATTCGCTAATCCACCATGTATTTTGGACCGAATGACTTTTGGATGGACGAACGAAAAACGTCGTTTTTCGACATTATCAGCTATACACCGTTTCCAATATTCATTAGATTTTTATGTATACCGTATGTATCGGATATTTCACACAAAGTAGAGGAATTTTTTAGTAACGCCATTTTGCGGTTTCTTCTAACCTGCGAATGATATTTTGTAAATTATGAAATGACATTAAAAGCGGAAATGATCATTAATTGATAAAAAAAAAGGAGGGAAATATTGCATGAAAAGACAAACAATTTTTAGAAAATATCTCGAGGCGTACGAATTTTGGTTCTGTGTATTTAAGCTAGCTATATACGTATTTTGAAAATTATGCTAGGACATTAAAAGCGAAATTGGTTATTAATTGATAGAAAAAGGAAAATATTGCACGAAAGGACAAAGAATGTTTAGAAAATCTTTCGAGGATTACGAATTTTGGTTCCGTGTATTTAAGGGTTGAAAGCAATATTTAAGAAGACATTTATATTTCTTCTTTGAAGCTAATCATTCGCGAAATGAGAAAACTATCCGAAAAATGTTTCGTCGAAAAAATCGTGCCAATTCATGAGTATGTTTCAGTGAATAGATGTTGAAACAATGTTGAAACACAAAAGGGTGTAACCCACATAGTTTAATGTTCGAAATGATGTGGGCTGTATGGCTCTTTGTCGTCTGGCAGTCGAGTCGCATTTTTACCTATACGCTTCTTCAATGATTCGCATGTGAACAGACACAGACAGACAGATAGACACAAACACGTTATTAACGATGAACTTACAGACGTTTTTTTATTTCATTAATAACAACGAGAGAGCTCGTAAGGGAATCGAGCATATGACCCATATATGGTTACACCTTATCACGAAATTGTCTCACGCAGGATGAGATATTCATACAAGAATACAATATATAAATTCTTATATCTATATACGTAGGGTAAATCCCAAAATGGGGTTGATGAATTTCGTCATACAATCTTCCACTCCCGAGACACGTCGTTGTTTCTTTCGTCTAATTTATAATTATAACTGCCAGTCCAATTGTGCCGTATGTATTTGCTTCTTGGACGCGAGTTCGTGGTTATACTTATCTCGGTAAACAGCCGAGGAACTTGACGAAAGCGAGAAGCGTGCATACACTCGGGTACGATAGAAAAACAAGGTCTTTTCTCGCTAACGATTTGACACACTAATTTCATTAGATGCTCGAGGTCTCTCTCTGTACAAAGCACATTTCTAGTTTAGACCATTACCAATGACAAATGTCTCTGGGATAATCATGTAATTTCTCGAGGGTTTCAGGATGCTTTTAACCCTTCAAATGTCTAGCAACAACGATTTAGCAAACTTAGCGATACAATTAACTGTTTTTTTTGCTACAATAAACTATTTTGTTCATCGGCACACTCATTGTCACAATAATACTGATAATTTATATCACAAAACTCCCGACGAGCAAGCTTCACTTTTTTCCCACGACAATCATCCCTCTCAATTGTCCAAAAAGTAAAGAAATAACGAAACGACAAAAAGATTTGAAAAAATGATTAATTCTTCCATCGTATAACTGTTTTTACATTCTTTCCTCTTTGTTCTCATTCCATTCCTTGAGACTCGAGGGCACAGGGAAACCGCGGAAAACCTGAGCGATAAAGAGCCGTTACGTTTTACTGAGTTTCAGTTGTGTTACCATAGGAAATTCAGAAGAACTGCTTCTCTTCCGGTAGTCTGCGAGCAAAAGTCAGTGCACAGCTAGGCAGTCAGCCATCTTTGTACTGACACCGGCCAATAATGATTACGAGACAGTTATGTTTTTTGTTTTCCTTTTTAATTCCACGCGGCATATATAAATAATTAACGAACGAAAACAAAAAACTTTGACACACAGGGGATCGGTGCGTCCTCGACGCGGTTTACGAGCACGAGCTGTCGCGTTTTCCAGCATCCCTGACAACCGGACCGTTCGGCGCTGCTCGAGGTCGTGATTTCTTTTGCGTTCATTCCCTCGATGGTACTCTCTCGTTCTACGAACAGGAGGCTCATACCGTCACTCAAACTCTCAGCCATCGTCTATTACCGGAGCCGCTTGTTTACGTTTCCCGGAACGACGTCTTCGTCACACCGAGTTCCGGCTGGATTCTGGAATGTTACAGGCATGTCTATGCGTTATCTTACATTCCGTTGTGGAGTACAAAACTTCGCGAAATTCTCGCCTGCACGAAGCGTATCGAGAGTTCCACGCATTTTACAATATGGATATAAGTCCTACTCGTGCGACAAGACGTAGAAGTAAAGAAATCGAGATTGTACTTGGATGGGGCATGTAATTAGCTGTTAGATAAATATGAAAATTAATAGATGAACGATGTTGATATAAATTTATGGAAATTTCAGCGAAAATGTCACTAAAATGGCGAATACTCATGAGCCTCACAACAGCCAAAGAAATTTGCACAAAACTTTTAAAAGTCTCCGCATATTTGGCGCTTGGTTTAATGGAGAAACTTTTATTCTTGACTAATATCTATTTACAAATTTTATAAATTATCGTCACTCCGTCATTCCACCCTTGTGTACTGGAACGAGTTTTGCTAAGAAACGAAATGACTTGACCCACGGTATTTAACGCTTAAAGCGATGTAGGTTATGCCCTTTTGATGGCCAGCAATTGGTGTATTTGACATATATGTGTGTATACACTTAGTAACTAGCGGGAAAAACCGATTACGCCGGGTGCTTGAGCGCGAGAGAGGCAGAGAGGAGAGTAGGGAGGTTAAAAAGAGAAAGAGAAAAGAAAAAAATTGGCGCCCACGCGACGGAAAACACAATTATATTACACGAGTGACATTCGCTACGACGAACATAGCTGGCGCGATAGAAACGGCAGTCGGGAGGAGGAACGCAGAGCAGTGCAAATGGATGCTGCATTCTGCATCTATCTCCGTCCTTCGTTCTCTCTCTCTCTCTCTCTCTCTCTCTCTCTCTGTCCTCCTTTCTCGTTCTCATAATGGTGACGCTGGAGCTTTTGTACGTTGCAAGTAGCATCGGAGAGCGGGCGTTTCAATCTCTCGTCTCTTTTGCTAATTGGAACGTGCTCGCGCCGAGCGTCCACACAACAATTGTACACGCATAGTATGGCGTTATGATATATTACGAGAGACGTACGACGGGTCAGTCCGTGACACTACGAGCATTAAACATTGAGTGCACACGGAGCATTGTGAATTGGGCTTATTCGTATATATCTATACTTACTATAATAAAGCTGGAAAGTTTGTTTGTTTGAACGCGCGAATCTCAGGAAATACTAATCCGATTTGAAAAATTCTTTTTGCATTAGGTAGACCGTTTATTCGGAAAGGCTCTAGACTGTATAACTTCATTCTATGACCCTAAAGAGCGAAGTTCATAGCATAAATGTATAATCCAAATTTAATGCGGGTGATTCCGCGGGGCACGCCGGAAACCTGCTATTATAGTACATATACATATATATTAGGGCGATTTTTTTTTCGACTATTGTTTTGTTCTGTCCCCATCCGAAATTTTGTTGGATATGTCGAAAAGAAAATTCCCTGAAAGTTACAGGCCTTAATATTAATTCTAGGTACTTTCCCAAAGCGTGAGTAGATTTTCCATCTAAAATACACGCAAATCGAATTTTTATTTATTTTTTCAAATTTCTATAACTCAGCCGCATTTTATGATATCATATTGTTCTTGGTTTCGATTTACTCAGAATAAAACAATCTAGAAAAGTGCCTATTGCGGCGAAAGTGTAAATTGTACTGGTGAGTTGGTACGGGTCACTGAAGTTGATTTTTACCCAAAATTCTCGTTTTTTTGCTGTTATCTCCGAAACAATTAACTCTAAGAAAAAAGTGTAAATGAAAAATTTGTTGGAAATTTAATTTCCTCCAAAAAAGGTCCTATCAACCCAATTGCTTAGATTACTATTTCTTGAGATATTGAACTTTAACTTATGAGTAGTATAAAACTTATAAAATATGAAATATTAAATAATAAAAAAAATAAAAAATAAAAAAGTTCAATATCTCAAGAAATATTAATCTAATCAATTGGGTCGATAAGACCTTTTTCATAGGTAATTAAATTTCCAACAAATTTTTCATTTAAATTTTTTTTGTAAAGTTAATTGTTTCGGAGATAACAGCAAAAAACGAGAATTGCGGGTAAAAATCAACTTCAGTGACCTGTACCAACTCACCAGTACAATTTACACTTTCGCCGCAGAAGGCACTTTTTTAGATTGTTTTATTCTGAGTAAATCGAAACCAAGAACAATATGATAGCATAAAATGCGGATGGGTTATAGAAATTTGAAAAAAAATAATTCGCTTTACGTGTATTTTAGATGGAAAATCTTCTCACACTTTGGGAAAGTACTTACAGTTAATATTAAGGGCTGTAACTTTCAGGGAATTTCTTTTTCGACATATCCAACAAAATTTCGGGTGGGGACTGAAAAAAAAAATATTCGAAAAATAAAATCGCCCTAATATATATATATATATGGGTAAAGGTGTTTGAGAATATCTTTGGTAATTCAGACTTCTTAACGTATCGCCGATCGAATCACATAATAGGATTGTTTGCTCATAGAAGCTTTTAAAAAATGTTTTTTCACA
This sequence comes from Oxytorus armatus, assembly GCA_958009045.1. Taxonomy (NCBI): domain Eukaryota; kingdom Metazoa; phylum Arthropoda; class Insecta; order Hymenoptera; family Ichneumonidae; genus Oxytorus; species Oxytorus armatus. Next base: position 11,681,145 of record OY253751.1, on the reverse strand, counting down.
AAAACAAAGCTCCCTCTAGGAGGAAACAAAAATGTGCTTCAAACTTGCACATCGTTTTTTTCACATTCTTCTCGCATCCCTTAACTTTTCTCCTAACCGGCTCATATATAGGAGCAGCTCAAAAATTATGATTGAGCAACATGTACACTTCAATGTGCACATTTTTTTCTTTAATTCTCACATGCTATATGTCCTTTCTCATTTTTCATTCGACACTTACGAAGGTTTGAGATAAAGACATAAATACGAAAATGAAATAATTACCATCGTAGGATAAAGATAATTACAAACACGAAGAATATGTTATAATACTTTCAATTGCTACTAGAATTACATGTTATTATTAATTTTTTTTTCCTTTACATACATTCATTTACCTAGAAGTCACAATTTTATTTTCTAAGAAAATTCGCCTCTTTTTACATTCGTGTATACGATACTCCAGGTATATTCGACGGTATATATATTTGATTTTTATGAACATGAGATACAAGACGCGGACATCTTTGATGCCTCTCCTCTCGTATCGCTCCGTCTGGAAGACTCCCTCTAGGAGCAAGCAAAAATGCGCTTCAAACTTTCACATCGTTCTTTTCATAATCTTCTCGCATCCCTTAACTTTTCTCCTGACCGGCTCATATATAGGAGCAGCTCAAAAATGATGAACGAGCAACATGTAAATTTCAATGTGCACATTTTTTTCTTTAATTCTCACATGCTATATGTTCTTTCTCATTTTTCAGTCGACACTTACGAAGGTTTGAGATAAAGATATAAATACGAAAATGAAATAATTATCATCCTAGGATAAAGATAATTACAAACACGAAGAATATGTTATAATACTTTCAATTGCTACTAGAATTACATGTTATTATTAATTTTTTTTTTCCTTTACATGCATTCATTTACCTAGAAGTCACATATTTATTTTCTAACGAAATTGGCCTTTTTTTACATTCGTGTATACGATATTCCAGATATATTCTACGGTATATATATTTGATTTTTATGAACATGAGATACGAGACGCGGATATCTTTGATGCCCCTCCTCTTGGTATATCGTACTACCATGTGCAATGTACCATTAGAGACACGTAGATGCGTGTTTACGCGCGCAAACACATACACATACAGACAGATAGATTATGGAAGAGACACGTGTGCGACACACACGCCCATATAAATATGTATGGGCCTATCGGAGAGGAGAGAGGGATTCTTGTGCCAAGCGCAGGTTGAAATAGTCGAGTAGTATATTCCTCGATGAATAATGTATGTTACGAGGTATGTATAACCATATACGAAGCAGAGTTGAGCTTATGTTTGCTGCTGTTGCTGCGAGATATGCACAAGTCGAGAGACGACGATCACCGCACCAAGCAAGCATAAGCGCACAAATCTTGGATGCTTTCCTATATATATATTTATATGTATATACTTCTCTCGCGGTGCAGCTTCATTTTATATCGCTATGTGTCTCTCGAATGTTGGCATTGTGAAATTTTCTTCAACGTATAGTACCAGTTATTATTTCAAATGTCTCAAGAGAACGGTTGCCTCATCCTTCATTCTCTCTCTCTTTCTCTCTACAGGCGATATCTCACATTCTATTTCATCCCCCAATATCATAATTTAATCATTTATCCAGTTATTCCAAATTAACTGGAATAAAATTAAAATTATGGAATTACTGGAATTAAAATTATTGTTTTTACTCTGTTTATGGGGAGACGAAATTTTTGTATTTTTTGTTTCGTTTCTTTTCCGTTTCCACTTTATGACGTTCTTAATGATAGAGAACGAATGCCGCAGAGAAATTGACGACTTAAAGAAACGCTTCCGGTGAATGAACACTCATGTTAACGTTACGGTATACGTATAGATACAATTTACGTGAATATGTTCATTTATTGGGGAGTGTTTAGTCATTTTTGATGCTACTGTATGTTTGGAATTGAGAATGAAGAAGAAAGAGTTGCGATGGCATTTTAACGTTGTTAGAATGATTTGAAAAATAATTCAGAAGCGTCGAGAGCCTCCAGTCTGGTAATTGAAGTATCGCATAATTCTATAATATTTTATACTGGCGTAGGGGTAAATTTATATACTTAGGGCGTCAAACATTTATCAATACAACATAACTTCCAATTAATCTTTTTTTTTAATGTCCACTACAGTTTTAAAGATCCAGAACTTTAACAAAAATCGTACAAAATTTCGTCGTGAGCTCTTTGAAAATGTCCCAGGAACAATGAAGTGCGATCTAGTACAAAAGATTGTTAGTTAGTTACCGACAGTTTACAGTAATGTTTTAATTTTTTGAAACATTTCCATAAATCGTCCAAAAATGTCCACTACATTTTGTACTTTTGGTGTTTAATCAGAAATATCCGCGGCTTCTAAAGCCATTATTACATTATTGAATACGTTATTTGCCGAGGTATAATTAAGAAAATCTCTCGCACATTGCCAATCAGGCTTGCACTGCCGGAGGGCTAGAATTAAATCCTTATCGAAAAATCTTATTACCATCAGTCTCGCAATATTAAGTCGGTAAATCAATAATTTTTTTTCTACAAACAAATGCTTCGTCATTAAGTTAATTTCACAATATTTTTCCGCCGTTTTAAATATCAATATGTAAAACGATGGAAAAGCATTATTACTCGATTTGTTAATTTAAAATCAAGTAATATTCTTCGTATTATTATCTTCAGCTTGAACGAAAAGTTTATTGTCATAGAAAATATTTCAAGCGCTTGATTTTTGATGAAGTGTCGGACATGAAAAAAAATTGCCTGCAGATGAACTATCGGCAATTCTGTAGAATAATGTTTTTCAGCGACTGCAAACTTACGAAAAATTCAATAAAAATTCTACACCCTTCATACTTTTTTACTCTCAGAAGAAAGAAGTCGCGTCGACATTAAGAAAAAACCGATTATTAACGGTCAATGGAAACTTTTATTTGTTTGTTTCGTGATTGATACAAAGCCACCCCAAAGTTCGTTTGTGTGTAATGCGAAATTTAACATGCAGGTATCAGAACATAGCGGAGTCCGGTAGAAAAATCGACGTTCCAAGGGACTTGGAGGAAGGTGATGGTAAGAGAGAACTGGAGCCCGACTGGACGTACAACCTCGGTGAGGCTGTCCTCGGCATCGAGGCCGTCACGTTGAGCAGCTTCGAGGTTGGTATCATCGTCCTGGCGCAGAGGAATCTCTACTGCTTCCGCGACAATTGTACAGCTCTTAAATACTCGAAGAGACTCGAGTACAATCCAGTTTGCTTTCGAGCTTACGTAATCGGTAAACACGTAACCCACATATTGTATATACATCTATGTTGCCCATTTATATCGCATAGGTACTCCATAAAAAATACTTGATGAAAGTATAGTTTAAACATTAAGGGATATGGCCACGGTAGCGGTTAGAAAATCATGTGTACATTTAACAATTTTTTTTCTATGAATAAATGATTTATTGACAAAATTAATTACACATCTATATAGTATAAATATCGAGCTAATAAAAAATATTTTTTTTGTTATACAAAATGGCCGACTACTGCCATTTGCTTTTGGTATCTTTTTTTTTAGGCGCTCCGTGGTGTGACATTCGGCATCCACAATTTTTTATTTAGAACAAAAAAAAAAAAGTTCTCATTAATCTCCATGAAATTTCTGATTAATTAAAAATTTCCCATTTTATGAGCAGTCTTATACGAAAATTTTCACTGGAAATTCACTCTTTTAAGTTCAAACGCCTACTTCTCTAGGTATTCTGATATAGATAAACGAGAATTTTTTTTCGTTCTAGGTCAAAAATTGTGGATGCGAAATGTCACGCCGCGGAAAAAAGATACCAAAAGCAAATAGCAGCAGTCGGCCATTTTGTATAACAAAACCCAACAAAAAACAATATTTTTTATTAGTTGGATATTTATACTAAATAGATGTGTAATTAGTTGTATAAATAAAACACTTTTTCGTAGAAAAAAAAATTGTTAAATGTGTACATAATTTCATACTCGCTACCGTGGCTATATCCACCCTTAAGTGTATCCACCGAGTAAACATAACCCATCTTCATTATACACTTATAAAAAAAAGAATGGGACTATTTTTTATAGAAATAAATAATTCAAACAATATTACCGAAGTCATGATTTTTACTTATTTCTTCACACTAATTACATCGTTTTGTGCTTCTATTTTATATTACATAAATAAATATGTAAATAATGTAGGAAGTTTTCCGGCTGCTTCAACAAACGTCTATAGTGATTTTTTCGAAAAACTCCAACTTCCATAAATTTTGAACGTCTCAATAGACGTTCTTCATATTCAATAACGATTTGATGATAGTTCCTTTGTGTAGGAAGTTTTAGCTTGATATCTCGAAAATTACACGAGTTATGTTCTTAACACTAAACGTATCGAGCAGGGGTCAAATGACCTCTTTCAAAATTTACTTTAAACTCATACATTCATTGTTATTTCTTTTGCTCATCTGGCTTTCTGTAAATTTGTTTCATTATTTTATTATAAATCAGAAGTTACGTTACGAATTATTTCCTCCAATAATTAAGAATTCCTTTCTAAAAAATCAACATTTATTTCATAAGAGGTCCAATGACCGGTGTCCCGGTGTGCCGGTACGTTTAGTTCTAAACATGCATATTTTTTAAACAAAATTTAAAACCCTGTAAAATCTGAACGAGTTGTTCAATCTTTACGAAAATTACATCAGACAATGGACAACTGGCAGTTACACTTATCTGAAAAATGTTATCCCCCTCGGTAGAATTATAGAAGTTTTACCATTAGTAGCCTCATCGCACACACGCAAATGTGTGTTTTCCAAAATTTAGATACATTTCGAGAACATTGGGATAGAAAGCTGAGATGAAACGTTCGAAACTTTCATCTGTGAGGAATCAAAAATATATTATAATTAACGATTTATATAAATATGTTATTGTGCGTAAGTGAGTGTCCGTGGTGCTTGTGTGTATTCGTAAAAAAAAAGATGGTGCGTTTACGCGCGTGCTTTCGCGCGCTTTTTTTTTGTTATTACAGAGCCGGATGGCAAATTGATGGTACTCGTCGTGGCGGACACTGATACGCTTCTACTTTACGAAGGTACGACGCTCAAGTGGTCCGCACAATTGCCTTTCACACCTGTCGCCATTGCGAGAGCCGACTTTCAGGTAAACTTATATTTCATTCACGGTATACATACATATAAATATAATTATCACTAAGTCATTTTCACTGATACAAGCACTCGTATACATAAACAGTAAAATATATGGAGAAGACAAGAAAAAACAAAAAAAAAAATAAACCACACGACTTATGTCCCGAGTTAATCGCTCCGTTCCTCTATCTCTCTAGCTCTCGGCAATTATAAAGGGAGATAGTAAAATATACGTTCTGTTTTCGTGCAGCCAAGAAGTTATTTTCGTAGAGTACAAAGTGCTGAAGGAACCTTGCACAAACGTACAAACGTAGATATACATATATTTTACTATATAGCATAATTTATAATTACGCGACGGACACACGAGACAACGACGTGAGTCCTCGCGTCGTCATGGGAACAACTGCAACAGTTAACGATCTCAATATCTCCGTCTCTCATTCTCATGTTTTTATCCTCTCTCTCTCTCCCTCTCTCGTTAACTTACTTATCAATAATTTTAAAGACCCAAAGGCGAATTTTTTTCCTCCCCCTCTTGTTCGACTATTTATACAATCGCCCATTACTCGTCGAGTTATTTTTATTTTGCATTGCCCCAAGTGCGATATGCCGAATGAGGGAAAAAAACAAAGTAGAGGAGAGGAGGAACTCGTGATATAATGCCCAGTTTTTTTTGTCCCGATCTCTCTTTCATTCGGCCTAATCGCGTGAATGTGTGCGACCAGGACACCGGAGTAGATTCGTTATCGGCGTAACGGAACGATAGCGCGCTATCGGAGGAAAAGATGGCCTTTGACAACGAAATCGAGACCTCGAACGCAAACGCGCGCCACCCGCCGAGATTCTCGCTTTTTCCGCTCTCTCAATGTTTCGTCCCCTCTTCCGTGTCCACGCGCTTTTTGTCGACGGCTATGTAATACGTGATATCACTGCCAAACCAATCGCCAGCTTCACTATCAACGGCTATGAGAGTCACAAGGATCTTTGCCAGACATTATTTAACGAGTAAAACGATGTGGAATAACGCCCTTTTCATTTCTAAACCCCACTATAACACGCTGTACTTTACATCAAGGTTTATCTCGCTGTGTCTTCCGCGAGTAGTGAATTCTTCCTGCGCATCAGCAAAGCGAAATGCACGGGGTGTAAAGAGAGCCCCCAAGGAGATACTTGTATGGAGCTTGTTTTCGCACTCGAGATCTTACTGTACGATAATTCTATCGCACGAGAATACCCTCTCCTCTTCCCCCTCTTCTGTATGTACAACTATGAACTGTAGGATCTATGTGTTTGTTGGTGAAGAAAAAAAAAACCGGGAAATCGCGGGAAAATCGATGTGAAACCTAACGCGATAGGGCATAAAGTAGGAAGAGCTTTACGGACAATTCGTGCGCTTCACGTGACCGGGACCCACGTGAAACTTTATCTTATCGCGGACTGGTGACTCGCGACCCTCTGGGAATTGGTCAATAATTTTTCATAATGTGTTTACAACATTGAAAGGAAAAGAATTTTTTTTCTAGATTTTTCTTGCGCTAACTACTGTTTGGTAAAAATTAAAGACAAAATGATTTTACCATAAAACAAGAAGTTAGTCGTAATTTATAAATCTGAAAAATTCTACAAAATCCTCATCACCTTTTTTTTTAGTCTCTTTTCTTATCCCTCATCCACTCTCGTCTCTTCTGCTTCTTCTTCTTTTTTCGCCGGATTCAATTTGGTCAAACAGGGGATTTGAGAAAAAGGATATTCTCACGGAGAGAGGTCCCCGTTGGGAAACATTTGACACCGCGCGCCAGCCAAGACCTCGGAAATTCTCGAGTCCCACACAGAGTCGCGCTCCCCCGATAAGCTAATGGTCCATTCGACGAAACTGTTTGTTGTTACATATACATGTATAGTGGTCCAGAGGAAGAAGAAATAATCAGGGAATTTCGAGGTCTCTTTCTCTCGCTCTCTGTCTCGTTTTAACCCTCGAGGGAAACTGCGACTCGTAAACTTTTAGCTCGTATCTTTTTGTATGGTCACGTATATATAGTATATATATATATATATATATATATATACCATACTATTAAGATAAAAATTGACGGCCTCTCGCGCGACACGAAGTCGTTTAATATTTCGTGGTTATACTTTTGTTTAACGTCGCAGTTATAACGAGCGCGAAATTGCAAGTGGATATATACACACCTATAATATATATCTTTGTTCGTATACCGGGTGCTTTGGAATAGGTAACGCTTGATGACGAATGATTTCCAACGATATACAGAGCGAAACTACTTGTCCGTTCGTTTTCTCGGCAGGACAGACATTTTTCTTTAGAGATCACATATTTTCACCGCGGTTAATTCTCGGAAAATTTATTTTTTATTTTTTCAATGACTCGGGCATTATCTTCGGAACGGTTCACTCTAACCCCATGTCGAATTTCAAGTTGATAGGCAAAACCGTTTAGGAGCTAGACGCTTGTGGCGAAAGGACAGACGGACGGACGGACGTACGGATAATGGGATCTCATCACAAACGTTCCGTTTTTCGATAAGAAATTCTCAAAATAAATTTCCTTCCCAAGACACACTTCCAAGTACTTTTACTCAAGCTACTAATCCGAAATAATCGATCACCAAGTGCTGCCACACATTCTGAATCACACTATATTGTATTTCGTTACTTTGGATGCTGGAGTCATCTCATCGAGTTTATATCTCATCTCGCTGCGATTCGTTTCGATTTGACTCTCGAGCTTTCCAACTCCCGTTTGCATGACCCATCTGTATATCTGCTACAATCATAATATGTGTATGTGTGTGTGTCTCTCTGAGAACATATATTTGTATGCATTCACGGATGCAGCATTTGGAAGGGGTCATCGTCATCCTCTCGGACGAAGGCCGGCTTGAGGCATGCTACCTCGGCGCCGAGCCGTCTCTCTTCATCGCTCCGCCTCATCATCGTCGTGCCTTTGACTACAAGGCCGCCGAAAAAGAGCTACTCGAGTTGCGCAAACAAGCGAACGACTCGAAAACATCTGGTAACACCTAGATCTCGTTATTTAATTTTATTCGTGACTATTGTTATTGTGCATTAAGGGCTCGCATACCACTGCGCGCGCTGAAAACCGAGCAAATTTGAACAATTATTATAAAGGTTATATTGTGAAAAAAATATTAAATTGTTGATTTCACATTTTTGGATTAACTTTTCAACTGTAAGAAAAAACTTAAAAATTTTGGTAAATATGGAGCAAAGGGGACCCACTTCCGATGACCTTGTCCTTCATATATGATATCAAGGGAGTCTTCCTGAACAACTTTTTCCTCTGACAAAATTGGGGGCCGTTATTTATTTAAATGTTATTAACAAATAAAGTTCATAATTCATAAAGCTATTTTCCTTATATGTCAGTCCCAAGTATCTTGTCCTTCACATACGTTGTTAAGAATAACCGCCTAAGTAACATACAAAAAGTTTTATCCGTTGCTCATTGTTTGTTAAAAAATTATTAACAAAAGAAGTTTCATAAATCGAACATGAAATACTTTTACTAGTGGCGAACAGTACATTTTTAACAATAATTTTTAGTAATAATTTTTTAACAAACAATGAGCGACGGATAAAACTTTTCGTATGTTACTCATGGGGGTATTCTTAACAACACATGTGAAGGGCAAGATGATTAGGACTGACTGGTATAAGGAGAATAGCTATATGAATTATTAACTTTATTTGTTAATAACTTTTTAATAAATAACGACCCCCAATTTTGTCAGAGGAAAAAGTTGTTTCTCGTGTAAAAATGCGTCGAATGGGCCTATTCCAAAGGTCATCGGAAGTGGGTCCCCTTTGCTCCATAATCACCAAATTTTATTTTTTTTTCAATATTAACTTTATTTCTATACGGGTACAAATGGACTACTGATGAAAACCATGGCGCCTCCTTGTCGACATCATAACTTCATCAAAAATTATCCAATCTTCAAAAATAAAAAAGAATCTAGTAAAATAATGTAGTAGAAATAATCTGACGGAAGGAATTTTTTGTTGTTTCAAGAATAAAGAAATTACAGTATTTCAAACTTTAGTATGCAATTTAAAAAAAATAGTGTTTAGTAATTTATAAAAAATTGTCCGAACTAAAAATTAGAAAAAACCTCTCGTCAGACTATAGAGAAAATAATTATCAAGATTTAAAAAAATAAAGGTTGAAAAATATTAAAAATTGACTGAGTTATCGTGCTGACACTGTCTAAAAACATAGTTTCAAAAAAAAAACGCGTTTCAATTTTCTGGTAGGTACAACGTGAACTTACGGCTAGTCTCCCATTTCAGTTAGCCAGGTAGCCGTCCCAACTCGATGTCCGGTTAGATTTATTGCTACAACTCTGTAACAAAGTGGAATTTTCTTAAAAGTTTTTTTTTTAATTCCTAACAGTATAAAGAATGAAAATCCGTAAAAAGAAATCGATTTTTTTGAAAATTTCAGGGGTATGTCAGCCTTTAATACATATTACATAGGAGGTCTGTTCAAAAAGTAACGCGAATTTTTAATTTCCGCGGGCTACGTATATTGGATTTTCGATTTTTTTGTGACGTTAGATTGGTACTCATGTCCCTCACTTATGCTGAAAAAATCGGCCATTTCGAATGTTTAGTTAATTGCTGGCAGCTGTTTTGGTTAGACGTGTTTTGGCTTGTCTTCGATTTTTGCCTATTCAAAAAATTGGATCAAAGAATTTATATCAAATTTAGTGTGAAAAACAAAATTAAGTGCGCGGACGCTTGCCGAATGTTGACTGTGGCATATGGTGAAGCTACCTTGGACCAAAGCAACGTTTACCGGCGGTACAAAATGTTCTCAGAGGACCGAGAAGATGCGAACAACGAAATGCGTCCCGGACGCCCGAGCACATCAACAACAGACGAAAACATTGACGAAGTGAAGAAAATAATATTGGCCAATCGTCGAATCACCGTTAGAGAAGTTGCTGAAGAACTAAACATATCGATTGGCTCGTGCTATTCGATTTTTACCAATAATTTGGGCGTGAGACGGGTCGCCGCGAAATTCGTGCCAAAATTGCTCAATTTCGAACAAAAACATTGTCGCGTTAACATTGCTAAGGAGCTGTTGGACTCGGTCCGCGACGACCCAAATTTGCTCCAGAGGGTCATAACTGGTGACGAATCATGGCTTTATGGTTATGACGTGGAAACCAAAGCTCAATCATGGCAATGGAAGCTGCTTTTTTGGAATAGGCAAAATTCGAAGACAAGCCAAAACACCTCTAATCAAAACAGCTGTTGACAATTAACTAAACATTCAAAATGGCCGATTTTTTCAGCATAAGTGAGGGACATGAGTACCAACCTAACGCCACAGAAAAATCGAATATCGAATATACGTAGCCCGCGGAAACTCAAAATTCGCGATACTTTTTGAACAGACCTCGTATACTTCTCATTCGATCTTTCTGATATGAAACTCTCGCTCCCTCCCTCAAACGAGCTTGTTCATGTTCCTGACAAAAAAAAATGAAATGTGTAATTCTATTTATTTCGTTTCTTATCAACGCCGTTCTTAACAACAATCGTCAAAGACGTTAAGCTGGCAAATTCGATCGTGGAATCCGAGCTTCTCGTCGTTATCAATGTCTCAAAGGATCTCGAGGCTTGTCCTATTGCGGAAACGAGCGACAATAACGAGGAACGAAACACAATGTGTCGTGTGAGCATCGATCTCTCCTCGTACACGGCACTTACCGATGTTCAGATCAACGTGGAAGCCGCCAAACCGCTTGTCGTATCCGATCATTATCGCGTCTTTCCCAATCTTTGTGAGTATACGTAATATAGAATTTAAAGAAACAAAAATAGTACGAATAGAGAATTTTTAACGTGATCATTGAATCGTCAGCCGATCGTCAGATATTTCAAACGACGATCAACATGACCGGAAATTGGCCGCCTCTTTCGTCGGAGATAACTGTAACAGCGACCTACGAAACGGCCGATGGAAATCTACGTGTTTTGCAAAAAAGTGCAAATCTACCGTTGAGAATGTTCATGCGAGCCTGTCCACCCGAAAACACAGCATCGTTCTCCGCGACGATTAAAAATGCCGAGAAGACACTCGTTAATTTCAGTCAATTGTTTCCAGGTTAAGACAACATTAATTATTCCTTTCGTTCTCAAAACTAACAAACTACTTGGTACGTTAGAACAAGTGTTATAGCCAACTTGAACTGCGAACCAATCAATGAAAATGTCTCGTAATTTCATAATCAAGCAAAACCTCAGCATGACGAGCTAAACAAAAGTGAAATAAGGACATACTCATACTTGCACAGTGCTTTCTCATGTTTTTTGGCCATTCATACAAATGTTCGCTATGAAAAAGCTGAAAATGAGATGACAACTGTCTCACAGATGAATATTTGTAAATGAGGCAAAATTACAAACAAGCAATGTGCTACTTTCAATTTGCACCTTTTCATTTCATGTGATATTCTAAACAACAGAGCTTAGCGATCTAATTTATCGAAGATACACAGTAAGCGTTAACGATATTAAGGCCTTACATACGTCCAGCGGTACCGAAAACGTACCAAAAGAAAAACTGTTTTTAGGAGGGATAAAAATAGAAATAGATAAAAAAATTCTTACACATTGTTTATTACTGTGTTAAGTTTGTAAAAAAATTTATTTCAATTTTTTTTTTCAAAAATTACAACATGATAAATCACATTTTTTGAAGCACTGTAAAAAAAAAGTTGCTCCACGGTCGGCAGTATTTCTTCCTCAAATGTTGACGGATCTGCAAAATGTAAAGAAATTCTTGTAAAATAAGGTAGTAGTTATAGTTGTCGAGCCGGATTTTTGAAATTCGAAAAATTAAACAATTTACGGTAATTAAAAAAAAAATGTTAAGTTTGTGTCAAAAAAGTCACACTTTAATTGTTTTTATAAAATTTTCTAATTATAATTTAAAAAATCCGGCTCGACAGACTATAGAAAAAACAATTCCGAATATTTAAAAAAAAAATCATCAAAAAATATTAAAAACCGTACGAGTTATCATGCCGACCGTGTCAGAAAAAGTAGTTTTGAGAAAAACGCGTTTAAAGTTTCAAGCGCGTTTCGCTCGAAGTCGCGCGCGGCTGGAGCAAGAACTTTATGCATTTTTTAAATTTATTTAGTCAACTTACGTCTAATCTCCTATTCCAGCTTCATATTGTACTCCTTCCTTGTCAGTAAAAAGTTGTTGTTGTTTATTTTTTTCTAATCGACGAATTGTTCTGGCCTCTTTTGTTGCTTTGGTAGCGTCGATTCGAGCGCGTCAGACCTTTGTCCTTTCGTCGGGCAGTCACATTATCTACAATAACTTTTGAACTATGGGGAATTTTTACAATCAGCTTACACAGAAATACGCCTAAGACTATAAGGAATAATAATCTGTAAACAAAAAAAAATCGGTTTTTGAAAATTCTCAACGTATGTAAGGCCTTAACACTAAAGGTACCAATCGGTGTCAAATGACTCCTTTCAAAATTTACTTTAAAATCGTACATTCATTGGTATTTTGCTCATATGTTGTAAATTTGTTTGATTATTTTATTAGAAATCAGAAGTTATATTGCGAATTATTTCCTTTAATTAATTAAGAATTTCTTTCTGAAAATCAATGTTTATTTCATAAAGGGTCAAATGACCTCTTATGGTAAGAATAGGTATACGTAAAGTACCGGTACGTTTAGTTTTAATATCCTCAGTCATGAAGACGTGACAATTCAAAATCTCGGACAGAGACAACGATTAATGTTGCGAAAATTATCGAAAACTTTTCGCAGAATTCATCGGCGAACATTCGCAGAGATCGAACTCGAACGCTCTTGGATTGCAGCATTCGCATACAGGTAACGTTGTTACGATAGTAGCGGGCACGAGCACGAATCGTTACAGGATACAATCGAACGATCCGCTGTCGATGACCCTGGTACTTCAGCAGCTGGTCGCCAGACTCCAGTCACGATATCCCGGAAATTACGTCGCGACGATCGGCCAGAACCATCTGCAGCTCGTACAGAGCCAGATCGAGGCCCACTTTGCGACTCGTCAGCGTGTTAAACGGATCACGGTTAGTGTCTACCTGTTTATATCGCTTTATAATAACCACGTGTATATATGGTACTTTATAAGCGTCTGTATCACGTTCTCCGATCCCTTGCTCTTTCTCGATCAATGATTTTATTCTCTTTTTCTTTCGTTGCTCATCTCTCGTTGGACCGCTTGTTTCCTGTCTCGGGCGAGCTGTGACATCGCCGCGATGCATATTTCAATCGGTTGATTGTACTGCAATTTTTAATGATGCAGATTGTAAAATCAAAAGAAGACAAAATTTATTGTTTACAGACAAGTTTCATTATTTCTTCCTCGTAGTAGAGTCAATCCTTTTTGTGAAATCACTTTTTATCTCATTTTTAATGCCCAGTGTGTTCAATACGCACAAAAGTGGAAAAGACAGTTTTGGAGAATTTCCAAACGGACGAATGTTTCGTGTTAAAATATTAGTCGATCGGCACGCGAGTAGAACTGCCACACCTCTTTATTCGATATAATTTTCACGAAGATGAAACAGCTCGATTGAATTTTATACTATTATTTATTAGTTGTTTTAAAAAAATTCCTCTGCGGCGATAGCTAGGGCAATTGTTGAAGTTGTCAGGGTTAAAACTTTCTACGTAAAATAGACTAGCAGCAATGAATGTTTGTTATTTTTTTAAACAATTTCATTGCTGTTGAATTGGCTACGAATTGGATTTTAGCTGAACCATCTTCCTAATTAAATCTTCTTGGGTAAAATCGATCATTTTTGTCACAATGTCCAATAGATGAATTGATGAATTTGTATTATGCAACAATTGTAATTTTTCCGAATTATTATTAATTGCTAGGTTCAATTTTTATGAATTGTTTTTTTTTTCTTCTTCATTACTCTCCGTTTCATTTATTTATCTATATTATTTTTCAATCGTCGTGACTCTCGTGTTCATTGTACTTTGGCCTGAATAAATATCGCATCGCGAGCACGGCGCGTTAACGCTCGTTCTCCGCCGTCGTCTGGACACTCGGCTCTCCGCGGAGGCTGGCCGATTTCCCGAACGAAGAGTGGCAATACGGGGCAAGCCGCGCATTCACGGATTATAAAGAGGCGCGAGAGGATGCGTGTGTCCTCGTCACTCCGTACGTATGTATAATCGATACCACACGGATACACAGACACACATAACACACAGAGGCACGTAACTCCTCTGTACAAGAGCATCTCATCGTAGCATCGTCCTTAACTGTAAAACGAGAATGACAGAGTGAGAGAGAAGCCGCGAGGGCAAGAGAGACGACACGAAGCCTGAAGAATCCTACCACAGGCAAATGCCCCTGGGATTATGGCCTCGCTCTCTTAAAAATAAAAAAATAAACAAATAAATAAAAGTAACTGCTGCAACTCCGGATGGAAAGTATATATATAGGAGCACCGGTACGTCAGCGAGAGAGAAACGGAATCTCCTTTCATACAAATTCACATCTCGCTGTTAAGATTACTGTACGGTTGGTAGACAGGACGGGAATACCAAAAGAATGTGTTTCTCTGACTATATATAGAGATATTATGGTAAATAGTCCAATTATTCGCCATTTTTCAGGAAAGATCGAACCCATGAGACACTGGAACCAAAAGCACGCCTATCGCGCTTCTGTTTCTTTGGATTTCCATTTTCTATCGGAGTTTTTAAGCAGGGTTGCGAAATGTAGCCATGTTTTTCCATTATCAGCACTAATAGGTTCGTCAGACTTGGGATTCTAGTACCATTTTAATGGGCTTTTAAAAAATGACCGATGTGATCAAATTACAATTTTAGTTAATACCTTATATTCGCAAAATCGTGGAATGTTATTTTGGTGATAAAAAAAAAAAGAAAAGGGCACGCAGTTTAGTAAACCGTGAAATTTAAATCTTTTCCGAGAAGCAATGATTGCTGTCAGGCCAATGACTGTATCGTTAATCACTAAATCCAGATCTCGGCAGAGTCACATCAGGATGATCTTGTAACGAGAGAGTTCAGGAAGTGAGTGTGTTATACTGGAGTGTAAAATAACGAGAGAGAGAGAGAGAGAGAGAGAGAGAGGGAGAGAGAGAGAGAGAGAGCAGAGTAAGAACGAGATCGTGAAAGAGAAAGAGGGAAAGAGAGCGCCAGATCGACGAATACAGAGTGAATATATATCTCCCCCGTAAGAGGCTGGTGTTTGAAGGGAGCGAGAGACGGACGTCTGATTTATCATCGCAGATTAATTACCCTCGTTTTTCTCTCGTGCTCTCTTGCAATCGCCACGACGGCGACGGCAAAACGTCGGCTCCCGGTTCACGCGTTACCCATTCTGCTTTCATGTGTCTACATATATACCCTGGTGTACCCACGTACAACATATACGCTCGGGGAGGGGAAAAACATGCATCAGAATGAGATCGGGCTGCTGACGACCCAGTTGAGAAACATCGAGAGGAGGATTCTCCGCGGCGTCAGGGATAGGAATTCCCGATCTTTGGCCGCTACCGGGCTCCCGACCCTCTTAGAATCGACGTATCGCACGATCTTCGCCCACTTGGACGATCTTACGGCCGCACGAGCGGTAATTGCTCGCTACATGCATGCGCACAGTGTTCTCAGCAACGGAAAAAGCACATACATAGTTTTAAACCTCGCGCGCACACACACGCACCCGTAATAATACATATAAGTATACGATAGTATGATAATGATGGTAGGTGCCCACTAAACATTGTACGAGAGAAGGAAGAAGAAGAAGAAGGCCGGCGCCGGCTTCGTTCTACCCGGAGGCACGCACACACGTTCTTCCCGTATCACCATATCTCTCGGTGTCTTGCAAGCTCTTTTTTCTTCTTCAACTCTTTTATAAAACTTTCCCGCGCATGTCTATCTTTTTCCTTTCCTACGGTTGGGCAGGTTTAATAGATGCCCCGGACTCGTTGCAGCGGATAAAGCGAAGGCGTCGAGTGGAGAGGTCCCTTCGGCGAATCGGATGTCTCGACCAATTTGATGTTCCAATGACGACGTATGAATATGGAAATTCGTGGTGAAGCGTTGATTTGAACTTTTACTAGTATTATAAGGCTGCTCAAAAGAGACGGATTTGATTGTGTAAGGGTTGCCTTTTGCTTCGAAGCAAACCCAGCAACGATAGTGCAAATTCGCTAGAATTCCTAAGGATGAACAATGGCGTTTTGGTCAATGGAAAAACCATTCATCATGCAGTTCCTTTTTCATCGTTGCTTACTCATTTATAAATCTGCACTATAAGTGATTCATTGATCTTTTTTTCCTGCTTGATGTCTCCTTTACTCCTGCTCCAAGATTTTAGGTCTTGGTAGATTATTTCTGGAGCATTGTACAGTGATCAATAATTCGTTGGTTTAAGGTATTAGTCTGGTAACTTAAGCCGATTTTCATGTCTTTTTTGGACGGCGTTTTTTTGTAGGAAAATAAAAATGAATCGTTTTGGATATTTAGGATGTTTTTATTTACATATTGAAGATACAAAAAAAAATTAGTTTGAAAAAATTTAATAGTTTATTATTATTATTATTATTATTGGTCGAAGTTGGCACCTCGAAAAAAATGCGCGTGGGTCGCTCCGGTGATTTTGGCTTTTGATGTTATCTGAAATTAAAAATTCTTGATAATTCTTAATCTATAGACATGTCATTCAATAACAAAATGGCGGACTTAGGAAAAAAGTTTTTTTTCCCAAAGTCCGCCATTTTGTTATTTATCCATGAAATTTAACTTCAGTAGTTCCGACCAGAATGACATGTCTATAGATTAAGAATTATCGAGAATTTTTTATTTCAGATAACATCAAGAGCCAAAATCACCGGGGCCACCCACGCGCTTTTTTTTCGAGGTGCCAACTTCGATCAATAATAATAATAATAATAATAAACTATTGAATTTTTTCAAACAAATTTTTTTTTGTATCTTTAATATGTAAATAAAAACATCCTAAATATCCAAAACGATTCATTTTTATTTTCCTACAAAAAAACGCCCTCCAAAAAAGACATGAAAATCGGCTTAAGTTACCAGACTACTACCTCAAGCATATAGTATAAACGTGATTGCATGTTGTATCTTATGATAAATCCTGGCGTTGATCCTTCAGCATTGTTGGAATGTGTATTTTTAATTGATTTCGTCAATTAATTCGAGCAACGAACAAACGTAGACTCGTTGGAAAATTGTTCGAACGGTGTTTTCAGAATCACAACTGGACACAATCGACGTTTTGGCGAATACAAAAAAGAAAAAATAACAAGTGTTTGGATACAAAAAAGGGGGAGGGAGTTCTTATCTTCGTTTTGACATATATCATATTGCAGGAAAGAGAGAGAGCCGGGCACGATTTGCAGTGCGCCCTGAGGTTACTGCTCCTTCTTCTACGGCTGAACGTGAACGACGATAAGTACGCGATGCTCGAGTCTGCGATCGGATTCGAGCCGCAGCTGCGCGACGATGTTGTACGTATAATACCAACATACATATATCTGTACTCATACACCATAGTAGTTTTACAGTACTGTATATAATACCACCTATATAGATAGAATGACCGCAGCCGATTGCATGCGTGCAACTCGCGGGTCCTGGCTCCGTGCACACCGGAGCCACCACTAAAGATTCGCATTCTCGATTATTCCTGGTACACCTTCTTTTTTTTTCTTCTTCATTTCTTCCGTTTTATTTATTCATTTTTCTTTCGGCTTCCCTCCATTCTCTCGTACCAATCTTTCGCAAAGTTTTTCTTTATCTTTCCGCGCGTGTGTTCGGCACGCCACGGCACGCGGAATTCCCTCGCGCCGCATGGCGTCCCTTTTGCCGCCGGTGCCTTCACCCTTTTCTCCCATTTCACTCCCCTATACGCAAGCGTTTCCACATATACTTCTTTCTTTCCTTTCATTATTTCTTGTTCCTCATCGTAACACCTATATAACGCATATTGCCACTGGCACTGTAAACTTTTTTATGTCTCCCTGCGCTCGCAAAGTCGAAATGGCACCTGAGTTCTTCGCGACCTCCATCGACTTCTATAGCGTATAACAAGCGCGCGTACCTCGTGTCCCTGACTGTCAATTGTCGTGGCGCTAGGCCCGTTTGTTTCTCAGCCATAGGAATCCTTTATACAAGCATAATTCTCGTCACAGAGCTCGATGACTTCGAGGTTCGCGAGAGTGCATGTGTTTAATGGATTTATATCGCTTGGAGCACCCCGCTGTAAAGCCACCAGCCGGTGGCGAGATTATTGCTCTCCAGCTTGGCCCGCAACACATTCTGCATACGACCTTCACACACGTGTACGGTAGCGCATCTCGCAACATATACGTTATTCTTGTATATATCGTGTATAATACATTATACCTAAGGGTGGCCTGACGTACATTTTCTCCATACTATACCCAGGATGCATTAAAGTCAACGGCGTGTAATTATTAATCGGTGATTCGCCGAGATATAACTTCAAAGCTTCTTCATTCCCATGTCGTATTATATGAACTGTCGATGTTACGTTAATACATCGTTCGCTAAGTGTTATCGAACTCGTTGAAGACTCTCTCTCTCTCTCTCTCGCTCCGTTCACGCAATTGCACCCCGGGCACGTTGTTAAAATTATTAAATCGTTTTACGATGGCTATTTAATGCAGGATTGGGAAGAAGTGGCTGACGTAGCGCTCGGCGCATTGCTACGTTTCACCTCACGCAAGTCCGACAATCCCGAAGCCTCGAACGTCAGACCAACGCTAAATTGGAACAAATTCGAGACCGCCAGGGATATCGCAAAATTGAAGAAACGCGTGGTTCACGCCGTCGAACGTCTCAGCAAGGCGACGGACATCGCGGAAATCGAGTCGGGTATGTGTTTGTCGGGGATATTATCGAACAGATCGCTTAATTGGTATTCAGTTTGATTGCTTTGTTAAGAATATGGGATAATAACAAATATGGCGGAATTTTGAGTTTGAGATATCATTAGTTTTTTGTTTTCTTTATCTTGCAGATTAGAAATTTTCGAATTGTTACTTCACTTCTCTTGTTCATAATGCTCGTAGTTTGCATCACATGGTCGGAGCGTTTTCGCAGATTTTCAATAATGCATTGAAGGCTGCATGAATTTTACGTACCAAGGTGGGGCTTCACTTGATAAGACATCGCACCAAGGGATGCCGGGAATTCGTTATTTGCCCCAAACTCTTAAAATCAGACAACAGAATCTTTCTTTTATTTATTCAATAATCTGCCGACGAATAACGAACTTCTGACATTCTTGTACAGAAACCCGCAGTTGTTTACAAAATAAGCACAAGATTTTTCGTAGAATAACGATAATTTCATTCTCTCCCCACCATGGATTTTAATATCCGAGAAAAATTACCTGCGCACTACAGTGTAAGTTGTAGGGTGTGAATTCTAAAAAAAAGTCTTCTCTCAGTTTATTTTTTGGCATTGATCGAGTCGCCGGGCGTTTTTTGGATTTCTACTTGTGGCTGCTTGTTTACATAGCTTTATCTCACTCACTAATAGAATTTACCGCTGGACCTCGCGGCCATTAATTTTGGAGCTATTTTCCGTGAGGTCAGGCTTGCGGGAACATTTTACCAATTTTCCTAGATTCCTCTTCTTTAAGCACGCGCGCACAAACCGTTTATTTAAACAAACACATTAAAAAACCTAACTCTATCTTCTCTGTATGTCAAAAAGCAAAATTAATCATTGTAAAAACACGAGACTGAATAATAAAAAAATTGTATACGCACTGTAGTATAAGTTTCAGGGTGTGAATTCTAAAAAAAAGTCTTCTCTCAGTTTATTTTTTGGTATTGGTCGAGTCGCCGGGCGTTTTTTGGATTTCTACTTGTGGCTGCTTGTTTACATAGCTTTATCTCACCCACTAATAGAATTTACCGGTGGACCTCGCGGCCATTAATTTTGGAGCTATTTTTCCATGAGGTCTGACTTCCGGGAACATTTTACCAATTTTCCTAGATTCCTCTTCTTTAAGCACGCGCGAACAAACCGTTTATTTAAACAAACACATTAAAAACCCTAACTCCATCTTCTCTGTGGGTCAAAAAGCATAATTAATCATTGTAAAAACACGAGACTGAATAATAAAAAAATTGTATACGCACTGTAGTATAAGTTTCAGGGTGTGAATTCTAAAAAAAAGTCTTCTCTCAGTTTATTTTTTGGCATTGGTCGAGTCGTCGGGCGTTTTTTGGATTTCTACTAGTGGCTGCTTGTTTACATAGCTTTATCTCACTCACTAATAGAATTTACCGGTGGACCTCGTGGCCATTAATTTTGGAGATATTTTTCCGTGAGGCCAGGCTTGCGGGAACATTTTACCAATTTTCCTAGATTCCTTTTTTTTAAGCACGCGCGCACAAATCGTTTATTTAAACAAACACATTAAAAAACTCTACCTTCTCTGTGTGTCAAAAAGCATAATTAATCATTGTAAAAACGCGAGACTGAATAATCAAAAAATTGTATACGCACTGTAGTATAAGTTTCAGGGTGTGAATTCTAAAAAAAAGTCTTCTCTCAGTTTATTTTTTGGCATTCGTCGAGTCGCCGGGCGTTTTTTGGATTTCTACTTGTGGCTGCTTGTTTACATAGCTTTATCTCACTCACTAATAGAATTTACCGGTGGACCTCGCGGCCATTAATTTTGGAGCTATTTTTTCGTGAGGTCAGGCTTGCGGGAACATTTTACCAATTTTCCTAGATTCCTCTTCTTTAAGCACGCGCGCACAAACCGTTAATTTAAACAAACACATTAAAAAACCTAACTCTATCTTCTCTGTGTGTCAAAAAGTAAAATTAATCATTGTAAGAACACGAGGCTGAATAATATCCTGTGAAAAAAGCTCTTACAAGTTGATATTAACTTTCCTCGAGCGTTGCCACGATTTTACGACTTCGCGGAAACTCATAATGCCCTGGCTGGCTATATAACCACACCATCGCGTAATAATATCGAGCGTTACGCGTACTACTACACATTGCTTTTAATATTAATGCTCCTGTTGCAGTCTCTGCGGCTACGAGATTTAAAAAAAAAACCATAATTCAAGTAAACAGTACGTAAAGTATGTGCGCGAGTGATCGGCGAGGTCCTGGTACACGACCTCCGCCCAGTCTTTTCACGGCTTCTTACTATCGCATAAACCATATAATACCAGTATAGTTGGATATATGGTGTTGTGTATACGGGTCCATGGATATAACACATCCCGTTGTAAAAATAAAACGACGACAATAAATCTTGTGCCGGGGCAGCCGGTGGTCAACGGTGTGGTCAAAGAGAGATAGAAGGTGAACGCTTATACTTGTCCGAAGATGTACGAAAAGAGAACAGCAGCCGGTACCCAACAACTGTGCGGTTCCCACTCGCGGATACTGCGTGCGTGTATCACAGTAGTACACGCACTGCTTACCCGCACTTAACTTCTTATATCGACTGGCAGGAAACAGAAGGACCTAATAGACATCTTTCGAAAACGTGAATTTACGCGGTTTAGGTCCTTTTGCCTGCGATCAGTCGACACATCTCAGGCACTCAAATCCTTTTTCTCTCTCACTGTGTCTTATCGTGAAAATCTCAAGGATGCTCAATTACCCTTGCGCTCGCGCGCGCCAGAAAGAGAGAAAGAGAGAGTCTAGGATCAGTAGCAAAAGAAGAAGAAGAGGAGCAAAAGCGGAAAAGGAGTAACCCCGCGTCTTGGATAATGATCGCGAAACGCGTACATATTCCGCGAGAGATGCCTTCTCTCGGATGTTTCTCTCGTTGCCGCGGAATCACGCCGTAGCTCCTGTTCGCCCCGGGTGACTTAAGGGGGCAAATAGGGTTAGGACAGCGTTTTCTCAATGATTTTCATGAAGTTTTTTATAGTATAAAAAATTAATATAATTTATTGAAACTTTGAGAATATTTTATACATATATTTAAATAGATACTATAAAATTTTTGAAGAATTTCCGTGAAAAACACCGAAGATATTAGCGACCCCATATTGCAGGTCACAATCAGACTCAGCATTTTGCGTACATTCTGGAAGCCGCAATTTTCATCTGAAATCAAACGAGGTTTCAATTTACTTTTATTATATGTCTCTCTTCTATATGAACCTAAATGCTATTAATAAAATAGAAAATTGAATTTTTTACAGGGGTCAAAACACAAAAGCATGATTTTTTGCCATTTTTTACAACTTTATTTGCAAAAAAAAAATTATTCTAAATAATGATAATATTCCGATTTTAGGTTCTTGTAGAGCGCAATACTATGAAGAAAGTAACTGCCAATTTTCAAAACGATTGGTTGAAAACTTTTCAAACTAGCGTGTACGCAAGTTAAAAAAAAGTCGTTTTTAGAAAAACGCGTTTGAAAAAATAGTGAGGAGAGCTACTGAAGGAGAGCTACTCACTTTAATGGCTTATAACAATAGAACGAGTCGGAATTTTCATTAAAAATTTTGGAAACATATTTTTCAATAGTTTTACTAACAGTTTATGAAATAAAAAAAAAACGATTTTTTGAACCGTCTAACCCTATTTCCCCCCTTAAGACACTTTCCTAGCGATGCTTTCGCTCCACTCCTCGCTCGTATCGTATTATACGACCGGCAGATGTATAACAGTCATTGAACCATGGCCTGAGATCAAATGTGACAGCTTATCGATCTTAAAATACGCTACCGGTTGCCTCCAACGCGCCCCCCCTATCAACTTCCGATCAAAATACACAATAAAAATTGGTGTATTTCAGAAAAATCGGATTTTGCCAGTATCGCATCTTATTTCATTAAACTAAATTCTGAAACGGACATTTCAATAATCAAAATTATCCAATTGTCGTCAAAAAAAAAAACTGTACGTGCTTCCGGTAAAATGAGTCATTCAACCACAGACGCATGAATCATAACCGTACTCCTAGTCCTTTGGTTAAAGTATCTGCTTCAATGGAACATTTAATTTGTTACTTTTGACGCCGAGAGCGGGGACTCTTGTAACAGTAACAGTATGTTACCAACATTTTTCATGGAATTTGTTATGATCCATATGACAAAAATATGTAGCACTGCTAGCGTCCGTAGCGTCGTGTTTTTTTCAGATGCCCTTTATTGATAATGAAAAATAAATTGGCAATCGTTTATCATTGATTTAATTGATGACGAGATACTCCGCGGTCCTTCTAAACATTATATTTTCAAACTGATATATGTTAACGTACATTCATCATTATTTCCATATGGAAGGCTAACGTTCAATTATTCCTTCAATTATTTCTATATGGAAGACCAACGTTCAATTATTCCAATCACAATACTCGTTTGAGTCAACTGTGGGGCTCACACCCTATTAAGGGCTGACATACCTCTGCGCGCGTTGACAACCGAGTAAATTTGAAAAATTATTACGAAGGTTATATGGTGAAAAAATAAATAAAACTATTGATTTCACATTGTTTATTATCTTTTCAACTATAAGAAATAAAATTTCAATTTTTTTTTTTCAATATTAACATTATTTAAACCCCTTCTTCCTCGCAATTATGTTTTTAGATAGTGTCAGCACGATAACTCAGTCAATTTTTAATATTTTTTAACTTTTTTTTTTTTCTAAATCTTGATAATTATTTTCTTTATAGTCTGACGAGAGGTTTCTTTTAATTTTTTGGTTGCACAATTTTTTATAAATTATTAAACACTATTTTTTTCTTTAATTGCATACTAAAGTTTGAAATAAAGTATTGTCTTTATTTTTGAAAAAAAAAAATTTGAAAGAAAAAATTGATGTTGACAAGGAGGCGCCATGGTTTTCATCAGTAGTCCATTTATACCCGTAAATAATAATTTTAATATTGAAATAAAAAAAAAATTAATTTTTTTCTTATAGTTGAAAAGTTAATAAAAAATGTGAAATCAACAATTTAATTTTTTTTCACCATATAACCTTTATAATAATTTTTCGAATTAACTCGGTTTTCAGCGCGCGCAGGGGTATGCGAGCCCTTAACACAAAATTACCATTGAAATTCAATACCAATGTAATAACAATGTTAAAATAAAAAACTCATAACTATTATTTAACAAAATTCAGACTCGTAACGTTTTCAATACATTTTTCATCATCCTGTTGAACAAGAGATTAAAATTCATTACTTACTAAAACCATACTTGGATTTTCACCATGAACTACCGTGTCAATTATAATAATTCAATGTACCGAGTTACCGGTGAATTCCAAGAATCCATTCCCTTCGACGCCACGGGATTTATACATGCATGCACACTCACTTGTACAAACTGAAGGATTAGGAGTCATGAAAAAGAAAGAAAAGAAAAAAACGAAAACGATTTGACGATTTCGCGCGCTCTCGTAAACGAAATTACTGGTTCTACCATCGGGAGTTCAGGATCTTAGAGTCGGTTGATGGGAGAAAAAAAAATTGCTAGCCAGCGAAAATTGGTAGTTGAGCTGAAGTCCGAGGAGATGATGCCGTTGCGCGCGCGAATACTATAGAGTTATACTATTACGTTGAACAACGAATATATACAGCAAATGGTGAGCGCCACAAAGTCGCGAATCTCTCGTTCGAATATATCGGGCGAATCGTCTTGTACAAAATGCGCGAATTTTCCCTCTCTCGTTCTCTATCCTCACCTCTGCCGCAGAAACTTGTGTGTGGCAACGAAAATTATAGCAAACTCCGACGCGCGGAGATTTCATTTTCGCATTAACCGTAGAGGTGAGATGGCGAGCGCTTAAGATGTGCGTAATAGAAGGGTACTTACAAGCTCCGCCGGTATATATACGTAACGATAATGACCGTTACAACGGGGCACAAAAGAAAAAAAAAGAGCGTCAATGAAGAGAAAAAAAAGAATCATCGAAGACACGAAAGCGAGAAAGAAGGAGAGTGTAATAGAAGAAATAAAAACATGGCTTCGCAATGGCACACTTATGTATTCGTGTATGCTCTATAATCGATACGGTGCGATATCGATCTGTGTAAACGCTCGTAATTAGACAGAGTTTTTATTAACGCCAGACAACCGGACGTTGTTGTATGGCGCCAGGTAAACACACCACACCGACAAACACACACACACTTTTCTCGTTCCTCCTCCTTGTTGCAATAATTAGGCATTGAAAAGACCGAGAATGATCGCAAACCTATATCGACGAACGAGTAGATTTGCTCCAGAGTCTAGATATGATAGATATCGAATACAGATATAAACTGTATATGTGATATAATGCAACGATAGAGTTATATCTTGATAATAATGTCAAGTACCACTTGCGCGGCCGGTGATATTTGAATAATTTTTGCCAGAATATTTGCTGGCTTTTATATTGTACGGTCGCGAGCGATATTTTTGTTGTACATCCAATTTCATTCACGAAACAATTATTATTTTGTGCTTGTCTCTTTTACTTCGGGGGAATAATGAGTAACGGCGACCAGGTGGGCAATGGCGAACGACCATTTGTTATTATTTTTTTTAAATATATAATCAATATCAAGAAATAATTTACAAGCCATCTGATAATTTATGAACGCATACATCATGATTGACCGGTTTTTTTCTTCTTCATCATCATCTTCGTCATAGCACAAAATGCATATACAACACGGCGCCTAGTTAAATCGTACCGCAGCACAATCGTAAGATGTATCGTCTTTGTAATGTATCTCGTTAATTAACGACAATGCGAATCACTCAAATACAATGTGTATATATATGTGTGTATATACAGTGCATCCCAAAACTAGCACGTTAGACTGACACGGGGGTTAGATTGGCTCCGGACCTATCAGAAATAACAAATATGACTTCAGTAAAAGTCTCATGGTTTTCGAGATGAATCGTCGTTTTTCCATTTCTTGGAAAATCGCTACCTAGTACTTGATACTCTGCTACCATTGCTATGAAAGTCTAAGTCATTAGCAAATTCAAGTAGAAATTCATACCAAATCCTAAAGTGGTCAGAAACCCAAACGACAAAAGCGAGATTACAAGAATAACGATTGTCCGAAAAATCGTTTTTTTTAATTTTTCGGAAAATCGCTATTTTTGTTATCTCGCTGTTTTCCGTTTGTGTTTCTGACCACTTTAGGATGTAGTGTGAATTTGGACTTTGAGTTACTAACGATTTGGACTTTAGCAATAATAGCAATGGTAGCAGAATAACAAGTACTAAGTAGCAATTTTCCGAAAAATCAACAAAAACGACTTTTGGACAATCGCTATTCTTGTTATCTCGCTATTTTCGTTTGTGTTTCTAACCATTTTAGAATTTGGTGCGAATTTGGACTTTGATTTGCTAACGATTTGGACTTTCATAACAATGGTAGCAGAATAACAAGTAGTAGGTAACGATTTTCCGAAAAATTAAAAAAGACGATTTAAAAAAGCCGGCCGATCGCTATTCTTGTTGTCTCGCTATTTTCATTTGTGTTTCTGACCACTTTAGGATCTGGTGTGAATTTGAACTTCAAGTTGCTAACGATTTGAACTTTCATAGCAATTGCAGCAGAATAACAAATACTAGGTAGCAATTTTTCGAAAAATCAAAAAAGACGACTTTTGGACAATCGCGATTCTTGTTATCTAGCTATTTTTGTTTGTGTTTCTGACCACTTTAGGATTCGCTGTGAATTCGGACTTTAATTTGCCAACGATTTCGACTTTCATAACAATGATAGCAGAATAACAAGTACTAGGTAGTGATTTTTCGAAAAATCAAAAGAGACAATTTTTCTCGAAAACCATGAGACTTTTACCGAGGTCATATTCGTTTTTTCTGATAGATTCGGAGCCAATCTAACCCCCGTGTCACTCTGACGTGCTAGCTTTGGGCCACCCTGTATATGTATATGATGGATAATTGTGAGCTCGAAGGCGTGTACACAATGGAGCGCGATTACATACCGAGGATATCCGAGAAATGATACAGTGATTGGCTGACAGGACGAAGGAAAAAAAACACTAACTGACATGGCCTTCGTATCCACCAAACGCGATTTACTACCAGACACTGCCGATCATTGGTAAACGGCTAATAATTGTAATGTCGCTTGTTACATTCGTCTCCCATTCACGTGGTGTCGATTAATTTCTCATTCTTCATCTCGCGACGCTCGTTGCGGTTTGTTTCTTCTTCCCGGAGATTCACAGTACTCGACTAAATATGTACGAAGTCTCAAAATATATACAGTAAACTATCGAATACGCGCAAACAACGACGACGACGACGACGACGACGAGGCAGATAAATAATGCAATTCTCTTTGACGTTCGTAACGCCACTGCGCAACGACATCCCGTCGAGCTAAAAACTCTTTTATTTCTCCTCGACTCGTCCTCGCTTCCTTCCCGCAGCATCCAACTTTTATCTCGCTCGAACACAGTCGTTTCTTCCGTTGCAACGTACTACAACTTGGAGTATAAGAGTTCGGAATGAGAAAGAAGTTATGGTGGATGAAAATATCATGGAAATGTAGAAAATCTATCGGGATGATTAAACATCAGGACGTACTTGACTGAGAGTGATGCTCCATCGTAATTACACGAGGGGCCTGTTCGAGATGATTATACAACGAAGAAGGCACATACTGAGGGAGATAAAAATATTGAGAAATAGATAATACAGAGATGAATGGAGGGTGATGAAAACACTAGAAAAAAAAAAATTTGAAAAAACTACTGGAACTGCACTAGAGAAGATAAAAATTCTGAGGAAATAAAGAAGATGAATGTGTAACAGGAAAAAAATTTGGATCCAACCTTTTCTTAATCTCACGGTACTGAAAGAGTTGTTGCATTCGTCTCATGGTTTCCTCTGAACCGAAATTGTGAAATCAACTGCAAAACATGACATTTTTACAAAATTAATATTTCTCTTTTCACTGCTAATCAATTTATTTTTTTGTTTAAACAATATTCGATTCTGGAATGCACCATACATGTTCACATATATAATCTTCCTCGTCGGCGCTTCTCGTCTCGTTCGCGGCACACGGTAATCAGGCACTTTCGTTTCAGGCTGATTCGCGGAAAGTCGTCGTGATCGTAGTTGTCGGAAGCGACAAGCCATAGAGAGAGAGAGAGAGAGAGAGCGAGAGCGAGAGATAGAAAGTCAGAGAACTGACTGTCAGACGACAAACGAGCCGATGGGAACGACTGGAGGATAAACCGCATGCTCAATGAGCAATCGGCCTGGCTACGCTGACGAATGAAATTTAATTGAAACCGCACGAGTGTAAGCATAACGATGTCTATTTAAGATAACTAAGAATATATATATAAATAAAAGTTTTCATTGATATTGTTTTAACAGCAATTGTTGGTAACATTTTTATTTACAAACTTCATATAGTACGTACGAAATTTGAAAATTAACGATCATAACAGTTTGAACCCTTGTTGAAATCGGAAAAACGTTAAACAATGATTCAAGCACATTTTTAACAAAATTAATACTAGTGAGAATGTGGTTTTAATGAAGAATTCAAAGTACCATTAATTAAACTCGTTGCATTTTTTTTTCTCGCTTCATTGATGATAATGCCGACCTCCAACTAATTCTGAGTAATTTTTTTATAAACATATAAAGCGTAAAGAAAAAACTATCATTTCGGAACATCATCTTCGTGCATATTTGACCTTTTGGTAATTTAACAGAAAAAAAGGTTAATGAATTTTCCTGGAGATTACATGCTCGTTAGAATTTTACTTTTTTTTTTTTACTTTCTGGTAATACGTATATAAAGCGTGGTAAGTATGTTTAATAATGTTCGTTGAGTGTCAGGATATTTTTATCGTCTGGCAAATACGTTCGTAACCTACAGTAGGTACTCAATATTGCACTCTTGTACGTTGGATTACGTTGAAATACGATGCGTGTATATATATGCGATCTTTGCAATCGTCGTTCCCGGAAGGGCTTCGATGGCATAAAACACTGCCACAAAGATCCTCCGCAGAGTATAGGAGTGGCGACGGGGGAGAGAACTTCGTTTGAGAGTGGGGTGACTTCCTGTCGCGGCTTTATACCGGATGTCGGGTGTGGGAAGGAAGTTCACACTTTCAAGGTAAATGATAACGGTAAGAGCTTTAAATTCAAACATTCATTGTATATGTTTGTTCATAATTTTACCAGATTATCAAAGTTTTCTCTGTAATTAAATTTAGCGAAATACAATAGAATTTTTATGATGTTAATAGCTGTGACCCGCGGTTTCATCCGCGTTAAATTTTCGTTCCCGGACTCAACGCGCTGCCGCCGCTTCTTTGGGTCATAACATAAATTTATATAGCGTACAGCTTTCCTGAATAAACGGGTTATCTAATGAAAAAAGAATTTTTCAAGTCAGATGAGTCTTTCGTAACATTACCGCCTTCAAACAAACAAACTCTCTAGCTTTATTATAGTCTAGTATAGATACAGTAGTATGGTAGTAAGATAGTGAGATTAGAGCCTTAACTTAAAGTTATATAGCCTAGAGCCTTCCTGAATAAACGGGCTATCTAATGGAAAAAGAATTTTTCAAATCGGATTAGTATTTCCTGAGATTAGCGCGTTCGAATAAACAGACGAACGATCAAACAAACTCTCCAGCTTTTTATTATAGTAATAAGATTAATAAAAACCACCATGTTACAAACGCCGGGAAAAAATTAATTGCTACGTTTAATTGCTACGTTGTTCCGAAAATGTCACGAGAATGTCGAGAATTTGACCAAAACCTGTCATGTGTCTTTACCATCAAAAACGTATGAAAATTTTTGTTCCGAGTGAGGTGACGATCGGAGATAAATGAACATTTATATTTCACTACAAAATTAATCATATATATATATATATTTTTTTCTCATTGAGGTACAAATATCGTGAGCATCCGGAAAACAATTGATAATATATGGTCGTTGCGAGGACTAATTAGCTTACGAAATTGATAAGCCATGATTCCACACCCCCCCCCGCTCTTCGTTTATCCTTCGTACATGCGATTGTGTTTAGTGACGTGTATTTTGTACATTTATTGTTCAGAGTCTGTGTCGTATCGAGCAAGAGGGGAAGGAAACTCGAAGGGACCGCAAGATAACCGCACGAGAATGAATTTAAAAAATTCAAGTAAATGTAGTAGCGAGACCGGAAATGGATCAAAGTTTTGGCGGAGACTCACACACACACACCAGCAAATCCCAATATTTTCCTACTTTTTTTTGTATACATATACATATATATATATATATTTTTTTTTTAATTATTTACGAGTTTTGAGACCCATCACTCTAGCTTCTGGCTGATTACGTCGAGTTCTTCGAATTTTGTCACTCGCTCGCCTTACCGCGTGTATTACGAACTTTTATATATATATATATGCTTATGTTCTCATGAAACATAGGGGGACTAACAAATGACACTCTCGCCGCATCACGGCAATTGAGTGATTCACTTCTTCGAGCTTTTCTTCATTATATATGTATATGTATTTGTGCTCACGCCCGGTGAGTCAGATTATTAAATGTCGCGTACATACTTTAACGCAGTCACGAGAGTATATATATATAATTACTAATAAAATAGTTTACCATCAGGGAGAAAAGATGACTCGACTTCCGATACAGCATACATTGCTGGGCATTTGAAGTGGAATCCGGATATCTTCGCTGATTGTCGCAAAAATTTCACGAATTGGAACATTAAAAAAAAAACACATTCAAGGAAATTTGATAATCTTTCGAACGAAACGGGTCCCATTGAGATTGATCAACAATTGCGCACGTGAGCAACGAAAATGTCAGGGGGGGTGGAAAACCGGGTGATTCGTCGACCTCGTGATTTACGGGTTGCGGATGCGACAGACGGTAAATACGGTATCCAACTAACGGGTTACGAACAGGGATAAAAACTACTCCAGGAGCAATTGGATGCGTAACAGGTGACAGGGGAGGGGGTTAAAGTTGGAAATCTTTTGTCGGGATTAGCGGGAAAACTGCTGGACCGATTGAGCTCATTTTTATCGTGGATGTATTATTCGCGAGGGCCTATGAGCACGTGAAAAGAATTTGACGTTATCGTTCCCCGGAAATGGTGCGGAGGTGCATCGTCGAAGTGCAATTTTCAAATTCCACTTCAAATGTCCAGCACTGTATATACATACGCATCCATTACAAACATCGTTCCACCTCAGTACTCGACCCAGACTTAATCCCTAAACATCTAAGATTTGTTGCATAATTTCTTTTCGACATTATTCTCACAACTTCAAAAAAGCATTCTATCATTTTGACAGACTTTTCTTTCTCACCGTCATTTTATAATGATTTTTGAAAATGTAATTTACATAAAACCAACAATAGGCCCGAATTGGAAGACCTGAAAAAACGTTCGAAAATTCTCCGTGACTTATGACAATTTTTTTGACAATTGTTCAAAACTCGCTGACATTTGGTCGTTTTTTTTACAGTGCTCAGCGTTTGAGAAAAAAAATTCAATTAATAGCACGGAACGATGTATAAGTTTGGGTGCTAGCTTAAAAATAAATGAATAAACTTGTTTGTTCAATAAAAATCAGAATTAGAGTATTGAAAAATGAGGGATGAATTCTTAAAAATCCTTTGGTGTATACAAATCTTTCAAACAACGTACCAGAGTGCCCTGACGTTTGCCTGCTTTTTTTGTTAAATGTGGCGCCTCTTGGTTTTGCGCACGTCAGACACCGACTCGATTATTCGATATAATACAAAATAGCGATGTTGGTCGGTGCATATCGCGCTGAACGTTAGGTTATTTATCTCTTTTCCTTTTTACTTTCTTGCTCTCGGCGGTAATATCAGATCTGCGGGATTCATACGTGCATGCGGAAAGACCTTGTTCTCATCGGCGCTTTCATTATATTATTCTTGGAATTGCGGAACGTTAGAACGAAAAAAAAAATCGTTACGTGCAGATCATTTGTGAGTTGCTCGTATATCTTTTAACCATGTACATATACAAAATGCGTTACGTGCATGAGTGTAATTACGCTTACTCACCTCTGCCTCTCGTTAAACTATGTTCATTCGTTTCTACTTCTATATATATCGCGATAGTGTCTTATACAGTAGGATTGATTATCATAAATCAAGGACAACAAAAGGATTTTCGTATTTCCAAGGAATCCGTTCATCTCAAAAAGCCGATAATTCTTATCACTTTGATTTTTTAATTATGTGTGGCTTATGCTCTATTTTCCTTACCAACGGTCGATATGTATTACCACCGAAGAACCGAAGTTGCGTGTGTAAGTAGAATCCGAAAGGATCGACGCCTTAAGTTTAGGGTATTAGCTATGGGATATTGTAGATAGAGAGAAGAAAAAACCCAAAGTAGGAAGAGAGAAGGAGAGAGAGTGAACGAGGGTGAATCCCGCAAATTCATTCGGCTTTTCGGGGTCCTTTGGTAATTGATGGCTTCCGGCCTCCCAGGAACAAAACGAGGGACCAATTACCGTCGGCATTTCTCGAAGATCCTTCGAGACGAAGAGTCGAACGGAGATGAACGACAAACCCAGAGAGAGAGAGAGGAAGATAGACCGAAAGAGAGGACGAGATCAAGATGACGATGAGAGTCCAAAGACGGCTAAACTCCTACTTAAATACTTTTAAATGCATGAACCTTGCCTCTTCTAAGGTCGACATACCTAAGAAGTATGCCGTGAGAGCTGTATAAATGAACAAGGAAAAACGACGATAAGTAGGATAAAAAAGACGCAGCACTTTTGGCGTTCATTGCTTTACTCTCTTAGTTTCCGCTTTACCTGATATTCTCTATATCTCGACTCACAAGGAAAGTACCCGTGGTGTCCCCCTCCGATTCTGTTGAAACTCATGTATGTCATAGACCATTCAAAACTAACCGACACGTATTTTTTTTATCGCCTGAAAAACGGTTTCAAGCGGTGGAACCACCCCCTAAAGTTTCACTGGTCAAAGGGCGATTTTACAGATTCACATACAAACAGTGCATCGATTTTGATGAAACAAAAATTAAAATGTTTCTTATGCGAAGGAATGAAGAACCCACCAGATAATGAAAAAATATATATATTTTAAGAGGTTGAAACACCCTTGAACATCTACTTCTTGCACCCTACATTGAAAACGTGCGAATCGATCGGAATGAAAATTATGTTGTTTTATAGCGGAAATAAAATTGAAGTTGATGTATTTTTGTATTTGTGCAACAAAACAGTTTTAAGGGGGCAAGCTACCCCTATTTGAGTTTTTACATTCCAGTTGTCTCCTTGTCATTCCAAATGTGTTTGCCAATACGAACTCTTCTCATTAAGCTACAATTAATGATTCACAGTTTTTTTTTTCAATTAGCACGAATACTTAAGGGGATGGACCAACCTTTCTAGTTCGTTTTTAATCGATATTCAAAAGTTTCCGGCTAACTGCCAAGAAATTTAATGATGGTACGACTTGCGCGTTGAGATAAACACGAAAATCGTACCATAAGTCCGATCGTAACGATCGATGAAACGGGAGCCAATTTATAACCATTTGAAATTTCGAGATTTTTAGGTTTCCGAAAAGGTGGGCCAGAAATGAACAATTTTTTTTTTTTTTTCTCCAATGTTCCGGTACCCTAATCGATCGGAAATTTTTCGCTGATTACGAATAACACCGAGTTTTAGTCGAAATCTCAAAATATCAATGTGAAAAAGGCGAAAAACGAAAAAAAATCACTTTTCGGACGATTTTCAATAAAATTTCGAGTTTTTCAAAGAAATGGCTACTGAATTAGTAATCAGCGAGTCAAAATACATCGATATAGCGTCCTATGAGAAAATTCGAAAATTCAAAATTTGTTTGCATTTCGGCCAAACAGAAGTGGCTTCACTGAAATCGCCGTAGCGTTGCTTCCCGATGGAGTTGAAACCCCTCTCTGTGCTCATTCTTTTCGTAACCGTTCAACCTTTAAAATGCCGCTTCGTTTATTGAGCTACGATTTTTTTTCGATTTTTCATAGACTTTCAAAGTTGGACTATCGATTTTTGCGAATTTTTCCATACATAACCCTTCTCATTTTTTTCGCCGATTTTCTACCTGCTGTCACGGCGACAATAATTGAGATATCGAGATGATCCAAAATGCATTTTCTAAGTCTACTCGAGACATTTAAAAAACGCCCGTCAAAACCCAAAATCGATGAAACGGGAGCCAAGTTATAACCATTTGAAATTTCGAGATTTTTAGGTTTCCAAAAAGTAGGCAAAAAATGAATTTTTTTTTTTTTTTTTTTTTCAATGTTTTGCTACCCTATTTGATCAGAAATTTTTCGCTTATTTCAAATAATACCGAATTTTTGTCGAAAACTCAAATAATCAATGTGAAAAACGCGATAATCGAAAAAAATCACTTTTTCGAGCCCCGCTCTGTGCAAGAAGTTGCAAGAAGTAGATGTTCAAGAGTCTTTCGACCCCTTAAAATAAAGAAAGAAGGTGAATCATTAATTTTAGCTTAAGGTACTAGTCTGGTAACTTAAGCCGATTGTCATGTATTTTTGGAGGGCGTTTTTTGTAGGAAAATAAAAATGAATCGTTTTGGATATTTAGGATGTTTTTATTTACATATTAGGGGGGGTGGGGGGGTAGGGTTTTTAAATTATTTTTTTTGCATTTTTTTTTAAATTTTTTTTCTGAATGTACAATATGTCGAGAATATTGTGTATAAATTTTAAGTCAATCGGAGTGAAACTAATGGAGTTACAGCGTTTCAAACGACCGGCCGTGATACCTGATTTTCACGTATAAAAAACTTTAAATCGATTTTCCCGAAAACGTAATTTTTGAAGTTTGTGAACATTAGAACTCAAAATCTACTGAACCGATCCTTTTGAAAATTTAAACATTACTTCTTCACATAAATCAACAGGTAATCAGGAGTTTTTTTTTTTTCAATTTTTTCAATTTTTTAATAACAAATTAAGCGCGATTTTTTGAGCTAAAATTGCGTTTTTCACTTCCAAGTGCTGCAAAAAATAGAGAAAAAAAAAAAAAAAAAAACCCTTCCTGATTACCTCGAGAAATACATCATCTTTAAAATGCATATCAATTTTTTTGTTTCAGATGATCCGGTAACGAGTTATAATTTTCACCGCAAAACCACTTTTTTCAA
Organism: Oxytorus armatus; assembly: GCA_958009045.1. Classification (NCBI taxonomy): domain Eukaryota; kingdom Metazoa; phylum Arthropoda; class Insecta; order Hymenoptera; family Ichneumonidae; genus Oxytorus; species Oxytorus armatus. Next base: position 11,645,611 of record OY253751.1, on the reverse strand, counting down.
GGCGCCTCTGGAGATTCAACGTCACCGGCTTATTTATCAATATTTTTCATTGAACATTGTTTCTGAGATACTTCAATAGTTGTACAATAATATGTAATTCCATTTAATAAAATTATATTACTCATGTCGCCGCAAAAAAATCATAAAAATATGCTTTTATTCGCCTTTAAAACCCTACCCCCCCCCCCCCCCCCCCGTTAAAGATACAAAAAAAAGTTTGTTTGAAAAAATGTAATAGTTTATTATTATTAATATTATTGATCGAAGTTGGCACCTCGACGTTGGCTGCCCGGGTCCTAACTTTTTTTCTACCGAACCGATTGCTTTCAAATTTTAACAGGCTACTCTTGACACTTATAGTTCTTGTCGGAACTACCGAGAAATTTTTTCACCCCTAACTTTTTATTTTACAACCCCTTCTTTGCTAAAATAAAAGGACTTTAGCAAAGAAGAGGTTGTAAAATAAAAAGTTAGGGGTGAAACAATTTCTCGGTAGTTCCGACGAGAACTATAAGTGTGCGGAGTAGCCTGTTAAAATTTGGAAGCAATCGGTTCGGTAGAAAAAAAATTAGGACCCGGGCTGTCAACTTCGAGGTGCCAACTTCGATCATTAATAATAATAATAATAAACTATTAAATTTTTTCAAACTAATTTTTTTTGTATCCTTAATATGTAAATAAAAACATCCTAAATATCCAAAACAATTCATTTTTATTTTCTTACAAAAAAACGCCCTCCGAAAAAGACATGAAAATCGGCTTAAGTTACCAGACTACTACCTTAATGAGAAGAGTGCGTATCGGCAAGAACATTTGGAATGACAAGGAGACAACTGCAATGTAAAAACTCAAATAGGGGTAGCTTGCTTCCTTAAAACTGTTTTCTTGTAGAAATACTAAAATGCGTGAACTTTAATTTTATTTCCGCTATAAAACAGCATGACTTTCATTCCGATCGATTAGTAAGTTTTCAATGTAGGGTGCAAGAAGTAGACTCAAGGGTGTTTCGACCCCTTAAAATATTTTTGTCTTTCATTATCCCGTGGGTTCTTCATTCCTTCGCATAAGAAACAATTTAATTTTTGTTTCATGAAAATCAATGCACTGCTTGTATGTGAAACTGCAAAATCGCCCTTTGACCTGTGCAACTTTAGGGGGTGGTTTCACCCCTTGAAACCGTTTTTCCGCCGATAAAAAAAAATACCTGTCGCTTAGTTTTTAATGCTCTATAACAAACATGAGTTTCAACAAAATCGGAGGGGGGCACCTCGGGTACTTTGCTTGTCAGACACTGCCATAGCTCGTGCAGGTTGATTCAGAACTATTTTTACTACGGAAGACATTTTACTACAATTTTTTGGAAAGCTGTGTATAAAGAAACTCTCCATGATGCTCATCGCCTTGCTCGAAACTCCAGTATCATGATGGACTTGTTTGAGAACTATGTAGATGTAGATAGCGTAGCTCTCCTTCCTTTTACGCCTCTTGTTCTCTTGTCAGTTTTTGTGATGGTTTTTTGGGCTTTGCCTGCCTTCTTTACGGCTTTACCACTCGCTTTCGGGGGCATGATTGAAAGATCAAACATACCTGGTTTCAATACAAAACCAAAATGGTCTGATACCGATGAAAACTCGGAGTCGAATCGGAAAGCTGTGTATAAATAAAAACAATTTTCCCAAAATTGGACTCTTTATTTTCGAACTAAACAATAAATGCTAGGAGCCTTAATTCGTATCAACTTGGATCACTTAACGTTCGTGTTAACTTATTCTAAATCACTGTGAATAAATGAGGCTTCATACAATGAGGATTCTTCCTTGACGAATTCAACACGAAAAGCTAACTTAAAATTCGTGAAACGTTATTCTGAATCAACCTGTATCATTCTTATTCACCTGGATGACGTCTCGGAGTCTGGCGTGGACGAGGGATCTCTATCTCAATGAGTTTTCATCATTTTTCCCGCACACACACAAACTGGATGGAGACACACGACCCAAAGTCTCCTCTGCTCGCGGTATCTTAGTTTCGGGGAGAGCGATCGCGCCAGATGAAAGCCTCCCGAACTCTCTTGAGATGAGTAGCTCGTTACTGCGGGCCCAAAGTGAGGAGATGGAGAGAACGAGCTGCCCTCTACTTGGCGATGCTGAAGGATCGTTTTCGTGGAAGACAAAACACACAGAGAGATATAAACGCGGCGTGTTATTCCACGACTCTGAAGATTCACCGAACAGCGAAACGGGCTTCGTGGTTAGTTCCCGCGGGGGCGCTCGCGAACTCCCTACGGGGACCACATCAAGGATCTCGCTCAGGGCTCGCATAGCTTCCTATAGCTATATGTATTCTTGTGGGTTTTCAGCCGGTGTGGTCCCCACCGGAGAGGAGGCAGTTCTCCATCGCCTCGCAGGTGGTCCTGCCTCGTAGAAAATGATCTCTCAATAGCGCGTGTACTCTGCCCTCTTGTGGTCAAAAGAGGGGGGTTTGGGGGGCTGAGAGAGAGAAAAGGAGAGAGAGAAAGAGAGAGAAACCAGAAAGAACCATTTAGTATACTGGCATATAAATAACCTGTGATGCGATGGATATTGTTTTTTCGTCGACCCGGGGGCTCCCCCTGTTCTGTATCTTCACCTCATCCTCGCCGCATCCTCCGGGCATCGCCATATTCGGAAAGACCCAGAGGTGAATGAGAATCGGCTATGGAATAAAAGAATTCGTATACTGGCTGTCATCGACAAACTTTTCTCACAGGGGAACACAAAAATTTCGTGTTATAGCCTCGTCCATTAAAAAATACTTTGACGATGTTAGAATGCCAGAATCGTTCTTGTACTATCGCGAATGAAATCGGCTGTTTCATTTATCCTTTATTACTTATGTCTGATTGGTGATAGGAGTGACCGGGGTTTTGAGACATTGGAGGAATGAAAATTGATCGTTGACATAGTTAATTCATGTGTTACTTCAAGATAAGGAAATGCACCAATATTTATGTTTAAGATAGTACAACAATTGAAGCGCATTATATGTTCTTCTTAGCGTTACAAAGCAAATGGAATGAACGTGATATCAATATCGTGAATGATGTTTATTTGTTGGTAACACGGCTGGATTCCCATTGGCCAATGATCTTCATTATCCCGAACCAGCATTGCGGCGTCTTTTTCTCGCTGACGGTGTCTCGCGAGCGTTGTAAAGGAGAGATCGCAGACCCGTTGAGATAAAGACTACGCTCCTCCGTCTAAGAATGCACGGGAATGCCGCGAGAGCGGCGAGCGGGAAAAGGGGATGGTTACGAGAGATTCTCGGATCGTAGGATTTGCCTGCGGGACCAGCATACAGAGAGAAAGAGAGTGAGAGAAAGCTTTAGCTATATAGATATGACTTCTCGTGTGATTCTCTAACTCTAAACGTCGGCTTGCCTGATCCCTGCAGGTGGTCCTCGTTGGCTCGCGTGGACTCTCCTCCGCGATACAGAGATTGAGGCAGGGAGAGAGCATCACGGATTTTGTTTTCTTCTTCGAGAGTTATATGTCTCTTTTTCGTCTTAATGGGTGCGCGCTTTTTTCGAACCTACATATACATGTCTAGATAGTTAAAACAGCGTCTTGCAAGTTTGAAAACGCCCGCTCTCACGAGACCCATCGTCTACACTACTATATGATATAACCGTCCATGAAATACATACTTATATTGATATGAACGAGTGGAAAGTATCGTTTATACGCGTGTTAGCATATAATACTTTGAAACATTTCGGAGTTCCTGGAAGGTGGACTCTCCTGGACACACGTGAAACATATATTCGACGATCATTTGTCTCGTCTTCGAGGGCAACATGGTGCTTTGGTATGCGACGAAGTCTACACACAGCCACACACAGGCGCACAGGTGGTCCAGAGCCGTGAGACTCAAGCATCGGCCAATTTAACGACATAAAGTCGGGCATCTTTGTTCCATCCACGTATGCGTTTGCGGGGATAAAAATAGGGATGCTGGGAAATTGTGAGTCTTAGATACTAATTTGTCTCGGAAAACCACGCGAAAAGATCCTTGACGATGCGTTCTAAAGCACAAAACTATCTGGGACTATTTGGGACGATTTGAAAAGTGTATGTTGACACATGAGCGCGTGGAAGATATAGGTCGGGAGCAAAGTGATCACCATTTGAAATTAAGATATCTTTAGATCTCTGCAACACCGAGTAAAAAACAATTTGTTCGCCTTCTACTACGTTTTGCGTCTCCGCAGAATCCAACATTTTCTGCTAATCACAAATGCCATTGATTTTTCATCGAAAGATCAAAAGATCAATGGGAATACGAGGACAATCGATAAAGTTTAAGCTTTATTTTTATTTCCCGAAGATGCAAGAGCTGGAGTCACCGGAGCTGTTATGACTTGCTAACAATAACAACAATAATAATGATAATAATAATTTATTATTTGTACGTAGTCAAAGTATCGGTTTGCCTCGGTAAACACGGTGAATTTATGATGAAACGATAAATCCGATTGTAAAGACAAGGTTGAACTCAATTATTATTACGAGATTCGATTGACCTGCTTTGTTTGTAGTCTATTGCGATCTAGCCTGCAAAACACCGGATCTTGTACGATCGATTGCGCAAATCAATATCGCGTGTATTTTATAGTACATCAAACTCTAGATCTGTATAACTGTACACACTATACAGGTAATAGACGTTTGTTAGGCTGTGCAGGGTCACGCGATAAATCGATTTCGCACGCTAGATCAGTTTCTAGAGCAGCGCACAATAATCCACCTGCAAAATCGCTCAATAGTAATGCCTGTTGCGAATATCTGGAAATAAAGATTTCCAGTGCTCACATCTCTCGCGGTATCAAAGGTTCCGGCGCTACGACGCGACGATGATGACGTGTACGGTGAAAGGGAATTCCATGAGGATTTATGACTAATATATATGTGTATATATACAGGGTGACCCAAAACTGGCACGTCAGAGTGACACGGGGGTTAGATTGGCTCCGGACCTATCAGAATAAACAAATATGACCTCAGTAAAGGTCTAATGGTTTTCAAGAAGAGTCGTCTTTTTTGATTGTTTGAAAAATCGCTACCTAATACTTGTTATTCTGCTGCCATTGCTATGAATCACTTTGGCTTCGGACGAAAGGTACTAAAGCGAAAAGTAAGTATCTAAAGCAGTAAGCAAACTCGCTCAAAGAAAAAGTAAATAATACGTTTGTGAATGTATAACGAAACAAAAATAATATTTAATGATTTATTTAATTTTTACAACATACCTTCAAATTGTCTACCTCCAACCCAATTACACAAAACGACACATATTTTAGGAACAAAATATGAATAAATCCAAAGTAATTCATAGCAATGGTAGGGGAATAACAACTACTAGATTAGAGTCTTCCCGAAAAAAAATCAAAAAGATGATTTGTCTGGAAAACCATTAGACTTTTACTGAGGTCATATTTGTTTATTCTGATAAGTCCAGAGCCAATCTTATTCCCGTGTCACTCTGACGTGCTAGTTTTGAGACACCCTGTATATATACAATCATTATATTTTACAAGGAGCCCCATAGATAACTCACGTATAATAAGCGCCGGTTTAATAATCGATTCTCCAGTAACCCACCGTGCACATAATAAAGTCTATGAACATACATACACCTGATATCTTGCTGGCGTAATAAAACAATCTCTTTTATCCTGATTCCGTATATATATTCCGTTTTATCCGCGTCAAGATCCTATTCGCCTGTTCTGTTATCTAGATCCATCGATCGATCGATGTAATAGCTTATGTTCCTGATACCGTTGAAGATATATATATCGGCAATACGGATCGTTTGATAAAAAATACGTACATTAAAAAAAAAATCAAAAAATGCTTTCAATCACACGTTCAAGATAAAAATGTACAGAGGACCCGTTGCACGAATGGAATACACAAATTTCATAACAGGGCCTATGTGAATCGAGCTGTTTATTCGTGATGGAAATTTCAGTTAGATCCGTTGCAATTTACCATCTTGGCAGGTAGAAATCCTTAAATCCAGGGATGCGCAACTGTTAGAATGGAACACTTTGTTAATTACTTTATTGACTAAGTGACTATGGATCAATGATTATGAAAGAATAATTCGAAATTATTCACAATTGTTGCAGAAAAAGTACATTTTTATTTTTCGGTACAAGTATGATTTTTGTTCAAAGTATTTCTTAATGGTTTTTCATTCGAATAATTCTCATCCTTCCTCAAATCACGAGGTTGATCTTGTTGCTATGATTTTGTTCTCAGTGAACATTATTTTTGGTTTTTCAGATAGGATATTAAGGGATTATACGCAACGATTTCCAAAGAAAAAACTTATTTCTTTCATTTCATTTTCGTAATGTACATATGATTTAGGTATAACACAGAAAATTTCATGTCAATCCGACAAATGTTCTCGGAGTTACACGCATATTTGTAAAGAGGTCTCGGAGCATTTGAAAGTAGCGTCGTAAGTTTGCATGCGTTTTTCTCAAAACTGTGTTTTTGTCGGTGAGCAAAATTCCTCGGAAACGGCTACACCGATCAGTTTCAAATGTTTACACAAGCTTTATAAATATATTTTTTAGTGATTAGTCGAAGGTTTTTTCTCGCCGATAAATATTTTCCGTTTTATGAACAATTTAAGGCCAACATTTTTATCGAAAATCGAAAGTTTTCTTTGAGAAGCCGCCATTTCGTAAAAAATTAATAATTTGCTTATTCCTTCGATTAGATACTAGATAATACCTTATATTAACGAAATCTTTTGTTTTTTTTTATTTTAAATGATCCAATCCAGAGATACCGTGCGCACTGCAAAACGCCTTTTTTTAGAGGAGATCCCGGAGATCGGCTATAGCAGCTTTAAAGATCATTATTTTTTCAGACAAAAAATATAAAAATTAAGTTAAATGTTACCACAATATGTATAAGTTTTTACGTTAATAAGGTAAAATGTCTTTCCAGGAAAAATTCTTGAAATATCGTTTTATTCAGTCTCCTCAACTCGTTAATTTTTAAGGAGGGAAATAGGGTTAGACAGCGTTTTCTCAATGATTTTCATGAATTTTTTTATAGTATAAAAAATGAATATAATTTATTTAAACTTTGAGAATATTTTATACATATATTTAAGTATATACTATAAAATTTTTGAAGAATTTTCTTAAAAAACACCGGGGTTATTAGCGACCCCATATTGCAGGTCACAATCAGACTCAGCATTTTGCGTACATTCTGGAAGCCGCAATTTTCATCTGAAATCAAACGAGGTTGGAATTTACTTTTATTATATGTCTCTCTTCTATATGAACCTAAATGCTATCAAAAAAATAGAAAATTGAATTTTTTACAGGGGTCAAAACAAAAAAGCATGATTTTTTGCCATTTTTTACAACTTTATTTGCAAAAAAAAAATTATTTTAAATAATGATAATATCCCGATTTTAGGTTCATATAGAGCGCAATACTATGAAGAAAGTAACTGCCAATTTTCAAAACGATTGGTGTAAAACTTGTCAAACTAGCGTGTACGCAAGTTAAAAAAAAGTCGTTTTCAGAAAAACGCGTTTGAAAAAATAGTAACCGCTCGGTTATACACGTGGCGCGCTCGGGGCCTGAATGAGAGCTACTCACTTTAATGGCTTATAACAAAAGAACGAGTCGGAATTTTCATTAAAAATTTTGGGAACATATTTTTCAATAGTTTTACTAACAATGTATGAAATTTAAAAAAAATCGATTTTTTGAACCGTCTAACCCTATTTCCCCCTTAAGTGTAATCCCTCTCGTAAGGCATACAGTTGCTGCGATTTATAAGTGTTAAAAAAAAAATTATAGCACATTTCACTAAATTAATCACATGGGAGTTCCATAAGAAAACACTCGCAACTTCAATATTCATAAATTTCCAAACTCTCAAAGAATCAGCTCACGCGCAGCAAAGACAAACTTCCCGCGCTTCACCGATACATGCAATCCGGTAGACGATACATATATTCTTGAACGTGACTTTTGGCATTGAACGCAAATCCGAAATAGATTTTGGTTAATGTATATCGATTGTTAGGAAACAAAATTGCCTGACATCACCGAGAGTCAGAATTCATTTGATTGAAATAAATTAGCCGCATTTATTTGAATATTGACCTAATAAATAATCGAGTAGGCAGATATTTAAATAAAATTTTATAAAATGCAAATAAATTCAGTTGAATTAAATAAATCATTTCTCTTTACAAACGGCAATCCGCGGCTTATATCATGTAACTTTTCGAAATTTTGTTTGCTGCGCTAATCGATATTACAAATTAATATCCTATTTTTTTGTCTATAAAAATTTGAAATCCCTGTCAGACCGTATATTTTTTCGATCCCTCGGTTTCCTATATTGCCCAATTTCGAGTATTACCGCGAGAGTGTTTGTCAGCAATTCGTGAGATTTCGAGAAAAGTTAAGGGCGGGGGGGGGGGGGGGGGGTAGGGTTTTAAAGGCGATAAAAAAGCATATTTTTATGATTTTTTTGCGGCGACATGAGTAATATAATTTTATTAAATAGAATTACATATTATTGTATAACTATTGAAGTATCTCAGAAAAAATTTTCAATGAAAAATATTGATAAATAAACTGGTGACATTGAATCTCCAGAGGCGCCTTGAAAAAAAGTGGTTTTGCGGTGAACATTATAACTCGTTACCGGATCATCCGAAACAAAAAAATTGATATGCATTTTTAAGGTGATGTATTTCTCGGGGTAATCAGGAAGAGTTTTTTTTTTTTTTTTTTTCTATTTTCGCAGCACTTGGAAGTGAAAAACGCAATTTTAGCTAAAAAAATCGCGCTCGATTTGTTATTAAAAAATTGAAAAAATTGAAAAAAAAAACTCCTCCTGATTACCTGTTGATTTATGTGAAGAAGTAATGTTTAAATTTTCAAAAGGATCGGTTCAGTAGATTTTGAGTTCTAATGTTCACAAACTTCAAAAATTACGTTTTCGGGAAAATCGATTTAAAGATTTTTATACGTGAACCCGTATCACGTAATCGTAATCGTTTGAAACGCTGTAACTCCGTTAGTTTTACTCCGATTGACTTAAAATGTATACACAATATTCTCGACATATTGTTCATTCAGAAAAAAAATTTAAAAAAAAATGCCAAAAAAATAATTTTAATACCCTACCCCCCCCCCCCCCCCCCCCCCCTTAACCAACACTCGCGTGTATGTGTGTGTGTGTGTAATCCAAAACGTAATTAATCGGAGCGAGAGCGAAAAGATAACAAATTCTCATGGAAGTATATAGAAATATGTACGACGTGGAGAGGAAACGGCACGCGGTTCTAACCGGAGATTTTCTACGCCGAAAAAATTCTCTCGTTTTCCTCTACATTACTAAGAAATCTCGAATGTTCTCTAATTCGTTATCTTGCTTCTTCCGTATAATCTATAGTACGCAAAAATTCAGTTATAACGTGGTAACATATAGACGATCAGACTTCCCGGAAGTTTCTTTTCGTTCTTTTCGAATGATATTACCCGTCTGGTAAAACAATTTGGCAAATAAATTATAATATGATAAAACTCAGAAGGTCGTATCGAGCATCATTTATCGTGTAAAACGATGTTGGAAATACGTCCTTTTGACGGTTTTAACACGATATCAGTGGCTCTTACCTCGGGAGCTATTCATGATCGCGAAGCATCGTTCACGTTCCCCTCGTTCCTAGTTTATTATTTCGTTAATTCAAACAAATCGATCATTCATTCCCGTAACATCGCAGTTAAAGTCATCACCAGCTGGCACATAGCTTTCGCACTGGGTGTATGTTCCCTCGTCGCTCTATCTATACCCAACGTCGGCCTCTCTATGATGTTCGGGGAAACGTCGTATTTTCCACAAGTCGTTGAGGAGAAATGTGCGGGCAGAAAGTAACAAAAAAAAAATTCGACCAGAAGTAAACGTTCGGTGAGCAACGTGCAATTTAATAATATCCACGTTGTATGATTATTAATTTAGTATTAGGGTTGCCAACGAGAGGAACTGGACCTAAAAAGGACGATATGTACAACATGTGATCTCGTTGAGAATCATGTCTCAGAAGCCATTACCAATTTATGATCAATTTCGAAAATCCTATTTGGATACTCATTGAATTGGCTGGACAATAAAAAGTTGCAGCCTTTCGAGTAAAGAAGGCAATGATTAGACAGTTTTATGCCACTTTGTCTGGGACGATTTTTTATATGTGCCAGTAGAAATTGTATTCGCTCGGTGCGCGCACGTGTTTGGCCTCAGATTCACGGTGGACTTTTACCGACCAGTGTTTATTGAAGTGACGAAATATGAAGATTATGGTATCCTATTACTATTGAGTTTGCATTAATATCATGACGGTGGTGAATTAGATATACAGCGAAGCTGGTGCAAGGGATACGAACGCATTCCAACGAATGTGTAAAATTCATTTACACGTGTAGCACTGCAGAGTTGCGGCACGAGTAAAGCGTAATCCTCTTACCTTTGACAATTTATGCGGACCTGAATATGTCAACTTGGGTTTATCGAAACTTCGCGTACGTAAACTCGCAGTGTCGTTTACTGAGTTACTCGCTTCGATTTATTGTTAGATGCTCAAAACGAAATTTGAGCTTTCGATTCTGTGGTGGAACGAGAAACTGGTATTTTCAGCGTAATACGGGAAGTAGAATTTTTTTGTTTATGCTAGTTAGGAAATCATTACGTTGTCCCGATTCTATTGAGCAATTTGTAATTAAGTGTCGCGCATAATTTATCGATTAACCGCGGGCGCCTTTCTCACATGGTGGGGAATCGTGACCTCGCCGGATTTCGCTTATTCGATGACTCTTAGAACGTCTATCGAAATAATAATACATATGAAATATATTAAATTGCAACGAGTTACAATTAGTTAAAATTGGGAAAAATAGTAATTTACATTATGGAGTACATATATTGTTAGAAATATGTATTCAATTACAACTACTGGCTGTTCATTTATATAAAACTATTGACAATAAAAAAAATGAACGGAAAAATTAACAGAGATTTTTTTCAATCTAACGAGACTGATGATTTGCTTAAAAAATAACAATTGAATGTTTAAAAAGTATATATTTTTATTTTCAAAACGAGATTATCATAGATTTCAAAGTTGATGTATCGATTAGCGTTAAATTTCTTTTCAGCTCAATCTCTCGAACGTTCGTACATCTATTTCGTCATGATCGCTCCTATTAAGCGATCAATAAACATGGTAAACAGTGGATCATATGATTCGAGAAGTTTGCTGGGATGTTCTCGACACAGCGTGGCAATGAGAATGGCAAATTATAGTTGTGTGCATAACGAAAAGTCGAAAGTCAGCGATATAAACGTGATCGCTAGGGGCACAGAGGTTTTTTGCCTCTCTAACAATTTTTTTCTTTCTGGTAGCTCGTGGAAAGGTGTTTGGCACGTGCGAAATCCTCGATCGACCTTGCCTCAAGCGCAGCTGACAAATTCGTCATCGTAATCCTCATAACACGACACAAATAAATTACATACGCACGAGTAGAGAATAAATTCAGACTTTTGGGATAGCGAAAGCCCAAAAACAAAACGCAATTTCATTCTCCCTTGACACATACGAAAACACGCTTTTCACACTTGTTGCCGCACAGGCTATTATTTTACGATCTATTCCGATCGCATGATTGTTGCTCGAATGCCCGAAGAAAGAGCAGTTCATTAAAATATATAACGACGTAGTAATAACAGACAGTGTGTTGTGAGTCGTTGAATAACCGATTAAATAACTACGACTCTAACATAACCAATTTACCTGTGGTCATTTATATTTAGATTGGATATATGGTATGTATGTTAGGGTGTGCCATTTGGGGGCGATATTTTTTTTTCCTCTTTCAAACAGGTTGTATACTTCCAGGAAGGTGAAGTAATAAGCCTGTAAAAATTTGAGATTTTAATATTAATATTTAGAGGCGCCTCATCGCGAATTTCTATTTCCCATTTAAATAACATGGGAAAAAAATTTTTTCATATTTGGAATTTTATATTTCGGCAATGGCATATTTTTCGATGAAACGCATGACATATTTTATAGAGAATTGAACGCTCTACAAAAAAGATATCTTACAGTTTTTCGATAAACATAGCCATTCAGATGATATCCGAATTCAAAGTTGAAAATGAACGAAAATTCATCTATTTTTTAAATATTATAGCGAAACTATTGACTCTATTGAAAAACTTCAAATGACTTTTTTGTAGGTTATTACATTTGCCTTGAAAATTGTCTCATTTATGATTAATTAATATTGATCGTTAATTGTTCAATGGTGTAGAAACTTATTTTCTGTCACGAAACTGATTCTAATGGGCTAGTACTTAACATAAATAATTACAAAAAAGATGGACAAAATACTCACGAGTAATATCTTTCTTTATTCCCAATAACAGTGAAAAGAAATGTCTCATTTAATTTTTCTAAACAAATTTATTAATGAAAAATGATAAATATCCAATAATTTATTACAGTGTGAACATTTTTTACTTTTCGTTTCAATTATTTTGTCTTATTATTCTGAATACAAAAAATTCGCCAATGCATTAATAATTATTCAAGTTTTTTTTTAATGCAATTTGGATATTTTCGGCGATGCTCTTTCACTATTCGTAACAAATACTGAAACTGCTCTTCATTTTCAGTTAAGCATGTATTATATTCTTCCAATAATGCCACTCCACGTTCTGCAGCGTCATTGACAACTTTTAATTTTTGGAAGAACTCCAAATTTTCTTTATAGCTCTCGTTATTCGGCCATAGTAGTATATCTTCTTGAAGAAAATCATACGGCAAGTCAAATTTTTCAAATAGCTTTAATGAATTCTTCGAGACAAATCCACTAATATCTTGATTTAATATTATTTCTAGCTTATTTTTATCTACTATGTGCCGTTTTCTAACAACTGCAGTATTCTCATGACTCTTCATCGCTTCAATCATTTTTTTTAATGTCTACTGAAATGCTATCATCATACAATGAAAGAGTAGCCAATTCTTCACTTAAATACCATAAATGGTCAACCAGTTTACCAGTAGCAGCTCGCGAGACAGAAGGATTCCATTTAGCATGAAGAATCAATTTTTGCAACAACTCTAAATCTTTTTTTAAGGCCTTACATACGTCCAGCGGTACCGAAAACGTACCAAAAGAAAAACTGTTTTTAGGAGGGATAGAAATAGAAATTGTTAAAAAAATTCTTACACATTGTTTATTACTGTGTTAAGTTTGTAAAAAAATTTATTTCAATTTTTTTTTTCAAAAATTACAACATGAAAAATCACATTTTTTGAAGCACTGTAAAAAAAAAGTTGCTCCACGGTCGGCAGTATTTCTTCCTCAAATGTTGACGGATCTTCAAAATGTAAAGAAATTCTTGTAAAATAAGGTAGTAGTTATAGTCTGTCGAGCCGGATTTCTGAAATTCGAAAAATTAAATAATTTACGGTAATTTAAAAAAAATGTTAAGTTTGTGTCAAAAAAGTCACACTTTAATTGTTCTTATAAAATTTTCTAATTATAATTTTAAAAATCCGGCTCGACCGACTATAGAAAAAACAATTCCGAATATTTAAAAAAAAAATCATCAAAAAATATTAAAAACCGTACGAGTTATCATGCCGACCGTGTCAGAAAAAGTAGTTTTGAGAAAAACGCGTTTAAAGTTTCAAGCGCGTTTCGCTCGAAGTCGCGCGCGGCTGGAGCAAGAACTTTATGAATTTTTTAAATTTATTTAGTTAACTTACGTCTAATCTCCCATTCCAGCTTCATATTGTACGCCTTCCTTGTCAGTAAAAAATTGTTGTTGTTTATTTTTTTCTAATCGACGAATTGTTCTGGCCTCTTTTGTTGCTTTGGTAGCGTTGATTCGAGCGCGTCAGACCTTTGTCCTTTCGTCGGGCAGTCACATTATCTACAATAACTTTTGAACTACGGGGAATTTTTACAATCAGCTTACACAGAAATACGCCTAAGACTATAAGGAATAATAATCTGTAAACAAAAAAAATCGATTTTTTTTAAATTCTCGACGTATGTAAGGCCTTAACGCTAGAGTAGCAGAAGTTGAAGTGAACCAAGCTCGCCCCGTGGATGGTAGAGCGCATGTCCGCGCGCATACGACATGGCATCCACACCGGGGGATTGGTTGAGCCGCTTGGCGCAAGCGCATTGCAGTGTGCGAATGCGCAAACGAACTCCGCGATCGTGAACCGAAGATTGCCGAATCCTGTTCAGCCGAATTCCGAACGAATATAATCCAAAATATCGCGATATTATAGTTGACAAATCAGGTTAAATGAAGTTTTAATGAAAACAAAAAAGGAACATTAAGTATATAATTTTGACTTATTTCTTCTCGACCTCGAAATCAATTATAACACATTTGAAGATCATTCACCTATAAATTTCAATCAAGATTTGAGAATTTCCACGCTGTAATAAATTATGAAATATTTATAATTTTTCATTAATAAATTTGTTTAGAAAAATTTAATGAACCATTTCATTTCACTATCATTGGGAATAAATAAAGATGTTTTACTCGTGAGTATTTTGTCCATCTCTTTGTAGCTATTGTGTTAAATACTAGCCCATTAGAACCAGTTTTCTGACAGAAAATACTCGTAAGTTTCTACAGCCTTGGACAATTAACTATCAATATTAATTAATTATAAATAAGACAATTTTTATGGTTAATTTGATAATCTACAAAAAAGTCATATGAAGTTTCTCAATAGAGTCAATAGTTTCGCTATAGAATTAAAAAAAAGATGAATTTTCGTTCATTTTCAACTTTGAACTCGGATATCCTCTGAATGGCTATGTTTATCGAAAAACTGCAAGATATCTTTTTTGTAGAGCATTCAATTCTCTATAAAAATATGCCATGCATTTCATCGAACAATATGCCATTGCCGAAATATAAAATTCCAAATATGAAAAAAAAATGTTCCCGTGTTATTTAAATGGGAAATAGAAATTCGCGATGAGGCGCCTCTAAATATTAATATGAAAAACTCTCATTTTTTTACAGGCTTATTATTTCACCTTCCTGGAAGTATATAACCTATTTGAAAGAGGGAAAAAAAATATTGCCCCCAAATGGCACACCCTAATGTATATGCTATGAGCATAAACCGTGTTACGAACCGTATAAAAAAAACTTCCTCTGGTTAATTAAAAAATAACCCAACACTATATTTGTTTTTACAAAATACTTTGAAATAATGTGTTGATCATGAAGGCATGTCGATATTTTTTTATTACTGTTGCGTCTTGACATTAATGTCGAGATTTCGAAATAAGTTTACCTGACGAATATTCTATCCAAAAAATATGTCATTGATAAAATGATACGCAATAAGCGCGCTACCTTTGTAAACTACGCAACAAGCGCAATACCTTTGTAAAATTCGTTTCATCGGTAAAGTTATCGGTAACTTTACCCATTCCCTGGTAGAGCGTGGAACTTCGCCACCCTCCCGCCAGGTGGCTTCTAGCAAAGTCTCGCGCGCAAGAGACTCAAAGCCACAGCACCTCTATAAGGCTTCCACCTTTTCTACCATTCGGAACCTGATCCCCACCGACAAATAGCAAAAGGAAGTGTGAACAAAAGTCATTATTTCCTTCAATGCTTTGGTGCCTCACACTCCGTTGGAATTGAGACAAAGTAAAATGGTCCCCCGATAACGTATCTGCAAATTTTCTATATGACATTCGCTCACATCTGTTTCTTATCTTTCTCGCGTTGTCCCTAGTGTTTTTCTACTTTCCGAGACTATATCTTCCGAAGATGGAACAAGACCGTTTTTCTTCGTGAATTTTCGTTGTTTTGGTAAATTCTATTGAATTAGATAGCAACATTTCTGTATACATTATAAATACACATTACCGTAAACTTTCTGATACAGAGCGAAAGTCTCTTGGAGCGATCGGAAGATACAGCCTGGTGAGATTTAACCAAGAAGTGTTTGTCGAGGAGTGAAAAAGAGAGATAGATAGAGAGAGAGAGAGAGAAACGTATTTTCGGCGGGTGGTGGAATGTAAATGGCCTTGCGCCTGTTAACGTTACAAATTCACGATCTCTGTTCCGCCGAGCTCTCATATGGAACACTCCTTGGACTCTCGCTTGCGCAAGTCACTCTGAGCGTCCTTACCAAGGCCTTTTTGTGTAATACGTATATGTGTATATTACAACTGTGCTATATACAGTACACCCATATATAATATAGTAGTAACAAACACGCAGTAGTCACAGCGAGGTAGAAATTAATCTTGTCGGAAAGATCGGACAGTTTCTACTACTAGCCTCTCCGCTGGGGTACATGCGTCTACTATAATACCCGTATGCCCCAGAAGAAAAATAAATCTTGCGAGAATTGCTCTTTAAATACCGTTTCAAGGAAAGAAGGATTTTTTTTTCACAACGCGCTGTTATATTCCAACTATTTTTTTTAAAATCACTACTGGCACCGACAGGCAATTTTTTAATTTACATTTGACTGTTGTTTTCTACATACAAAATTTTGTCATTTCAATTTATCAACGATCACTTTGATGAAATTATCCTTGACAGACGAAAACTTGGTGATGTTGAAAATGCTGATTATGATTTTGTATGGTATTCGTATGAATTATAAATACATGCTGATATTTTTTTTTACCGCCGTATTCCAAAGGCCGGATCATCAGTCGGTCAATTTTTTTACAGATCTCACGACCATACTTTCTGATTGACTGACCACCGTGAAGATCAACAATTAAAGAAGTTCTTTGATTTGATCAACAACTCATCCGTTCCTGAAGGTTGTATTTAAATTGAGTACAGTGACGAAGAATCATAAAAAAAAAATGCAATTGCATTGTAACAATGGGCCAGTAATAAAATGTTGCGTGGTCAAAGTTATATATTTTTATTACATCAGCTAATATTAAGGGGGAAAATAGGGTTAGGACAGCGTTTTCTCAATGATTTTCATGAATTTTTTTTTAGTATAAAAAATGAATATAATTTATTGAAACTTTGAGAATATTTTATACATATATTGAAGTATATACTATAAAATTTTTGAAGAATTTCCTTGAAAAACACCGAAGATATTAGCGACCCCATATTGCAGGTCACAATCAGACTCAGCATTTTGCGTACATTCTGGAAGCCGCAATTTTCATCTGAAATCAAACGAGGTTGGAATTCACTTTTATTATATGTCTCTCTTCTATATGAACCCAAATTCTATCACAAAAATAGAAAATTGAATTTTTTACAGGGGTCAAAACAAAAAGGCATGATTTTTTGCCATTTTTTACAACTTTATTTGCAAAGAAAAATTATTCTAAATAATGATAATATTCCGATTTTAGGTTCATATAGAGCGCAATACTATGAAGAAAGTAACTGCCAATTTTCAAAACGATTGGTCGAAAACTTTTCAAACTAGCGTGTACGCAAGTTCAAAAAAAGTTGTTTTCAGAAAAACGCGTTTGAAAAAATGAGTGACCGCTCGGTTATACACGTGGCGCGCTCGGGGCCTGAAGGAGAGCTACTCACTTTAATGGCTTATAACAATAGAACGAGTCGGAATTTTCATTTAAAATTTTGGGAAAATATTTTTCAATAGTTTTCCTAACAATTTATGAAATAAAAAAAAAATCGATTTTTTAAACCGTCTAATCCTATTTCCCCCCTTAACTGCGTAGCACACTGAACAATGAAAGCATCAACGAACGGATACCGGCACAATGGGCAGTGAACTCACGAGAAAGATACTCCGTTATCTCACCTGGTCCAGAAGTGACCAAAACAAAAATCTATATGCATATATGAATACGTTTTGAACACACGCAATCTCCTAATCCTTCATCCGAATGTCTTGACATTCGGACCAGGCTCAGGCTCTTTCGGTTCAGGCTCTTGAGCCTGACGTCGTCCATTCCGGTGGGTCATCTTATCCTTGCGCAGCGGTTGATCGCTGGACCACTGTGGCCGTAGTAAAAGCATCATCAACAGAACCGTCTGATTCTTTTCTCTTTTTCTATCTGTCAAAATCTCTTGAGAGGATCGCGTTCTTTCGGGAGCTCGACGAATTGTGTCTGGACCGCGCATCCCAGCAGCTCGGAAGCCCAACATATCGAATTTCTTGGATATCCATCATCGCGCATTGTATCAAAATGAGAGATAGATATTAATCTTTCATCGACTAGAGTTGAAATTCTTATTCTCTCTCTCTCTCTCTCTCTCTCTCTCTCTCTCTCTCTCTCTATCTACCTTTCTGATTTTCTTTCTCTAGACTCTACAAATTTGTCATCTGTCGATTATTTTTCTGTTTGAAGGGTGTCTGATTTTTCCATTCTCGTTTTTTCTCACTTTTTTGTCTCATACCTCGAAAATTTCATGCGATAACGTTCCTAATTGAGCACGAGTCTGATATTCGCATTTTTAGGATTCCAACACCTGCGTGTATGTGTGCGTGCGTGTGTATCTTGCGCGACTGCGAAATTAAAGTTTATACATACCGGCGTATTATTGGTTCTAACTCTTACCACGTATTCGCGAATCCGTGTGTGATTTTCGCCGCTGTTGCGGGCTCCTCGCGATGTTTAATGTAACTATGTGTATATGTGTGTGTTACGAACTCCATAGTCGTTGTGTCTTTGTGGCTATGAGTCGTGCGAGAGAGTCTCGCGAAGATTGCGAGGAACGAATAGTCGCACGGCGACGAAGAGATGCCGCGCGCGAGAGCGCTAATGCCTCACCGTCGCATAATAAATCCCGGTTGGTACACACAGCATCCACAAGCTAAGAGTCAGCCCAATACACCAGAAAGGGTGTGTGAGAGAGAGAGAAAGAGAACTGAACCGCGGGCGCGAGTTCCATTCCGTTCCATTCTCTTCTCATTTCTGGCGAGAGAGAGAGAGAGAGAGGAAGAGAAAGAGCGCAGCTTCCACGAAGCAGGACCCCGTGTGTGCACACTTGCAGCTCTTGGGCTCGATGTCGTTCCTCGCGGCTGCATTTCATATGCTCTCCCCCTCGCGCTCCCCGCCGATAGATCAGAAAATGTTGCAGCAGGTGTGTGGGTATAAACAACGAGTCTGGTTAGCAAACAAAAGCTCGTAATCCACAGGACTTGACACGTAAATTATTGCATAATTACAACCTTTTGTTTGTTAGAACTCGAACGTCAGTATATACAAGATAAATAACTGCAATGTACGTACGAGTTCATTGATCACACTCACGTTTTATGATCTATGTTGACCCCGTGATGAGCATCAAAATTATAATGGAATTCGTTGTATTTTATCGCGTACAGTTTGTATTATAGACCGATGTTTATAGACATTTGTACAGTTTATGGTGACGGAGAAAGTTGCGATAAAAACTGACTGGAAACTGTCAAGAATAGCCAATACTTTATTGTTGTTGTAATAATTTTTGAGGTAAAAATAGTTACCGCTCAATTTCAACTCATTTTTTTATTCTTCTGACATTTACGTTCGTGCTACTCGCACAACCATACACTTAACACGTCTTACTACAAATTCAAGAATAAATTGTTTTCACCAGTGTGCGGAATAATTCTGAGTTACATAGCCAGAGGCGATAGTTGACGTCGTCAATTTTTGTGTTAGCTTTCTACAGGAAACAAACTTTCTAAGATTGTAATTGTCACCCGACACAATTATGCCTTGTATTGAGGGATATTCGGTTGTTTTTCTTCTTTTTTTTTTCCACAAAATTCCCAAATGATCGATCGAATGTGAGCGTATATTAAATCCATACGGAACTCTCGGCAACAAACCCGGACGCAAACTCTTGAGGGCTTCGATCTCGGGTGTTCCTCCTCTCGAGAAAGTCAGGCATTCCAAATGCTGTTCGTCCGCTTCGTAGAACAGATACTTTGTGTATATAGCACACCCACACACACAAACCATATATGTATATATATATATATATATACATACATATACAAAAATAAAGAGATGTTGTATATAGCATCGCAGGGGGGCTTCATCTTCTTCTCTCCTCTCTTGAACGGTGGAACACGAGAAAGAAAATATATATATGCATATATAGTAGAAGAGAACTCACGGATGATTGCAAATTCTTTATGCCTCTCGGCTAACTCGGATATGTATAATATCACATGTAACGCGTATTTACATATACGTACATAAATGCGAGGATGCGGGTTCATGAAACATATTTTATTACAGTATTGGAATCTACATGTAATATACATATATACATACCTTTATTAGTATGTGTACTATGTGAAGATAATCCACTGATGTCGACCTATGATCGTTGCTTGTAACGGTCGAGGAGACCCTTTCGTCGCACATTCTCAACGATTTATCAGACATTCGCGTGACCTATGGCCGATAACGACTTGGAATTATATATATATATATATACATATATATATATATATATAAATGTCCCCTTATATCAATGCAATATAATATACAGAATAAGGCGATTTTTTTTTCAATCCCCACCCGAAATTTTGTTGGATATGTCGAAAAAGGAATTGCCTGAAAGTTACAGCCCTTAATATTAATTCTAAGTACTTTCCCAAAGCGTGAGAATATTTTCCATCTGAAATACACGTAAATCGAATTTTTTTTTTTCTTCAAATGTCTATAACTCAGCCGCATTTTATGCTATCATATTGTTCTTGGTTTCGATTTACTCAGAATAAAACAATCTAAAAAAGTGCCTTTTGCGGTGAAAGTGCTAATTGTACTGGTGAGTTGGTACGGGTCACTGAAGTTGATTTTTACCCAAAGTTCTCGTTTATTTGCTGTTATCTCCGAAAAAATTAACTTTACGAAAAAAATGTGAATAAGAAATTTGTTGGAAATTTAATTTCCTATAAAAAAGATCCTAACAACCCAATTGCTCAGATTAATATTTCTTGAGATATTGAACTTTTTTTATTTGTTTTATTATTTAATATTTCATTTTTTATAAATTTTATACTACTCACAAGTGAAAGTTCAATATCTCAAGCAATATTAATCTAAGCAATTTGGTTGATAGGGCCTTTTTGTAGGAAAGTAAATTTTCAACAAATTTTTCATTAACATGTTTTTCGTAAAGTTAATTGTTTCGGAGATAACAGCAAAAAAACGAGAATTTTGGGTAACAATCAACTTCAGTGACCTGTACCAACTCACCAGTACAATTAGCACTTTCACCGCAAAAGGCACTTTTTTAGATTGTTTTATTCTGAGTAAATCGAAACCAAGAACAATATGATAGCATAAAATGCGGCTGAGTTATAGAATTCTGAAAAAAATAGTTCGATTTACGTGTATTTTAGACGGAAAATCTTCTCACGCTTTGGGAAAGTGCTTAGAATTAATATTAAGGGCTATAATTTTCAGGGTTTTTTTTTTCGACATATCCAACAAAATTTCGGCTGGGGACTGAAAAAAAAAATAGTCGAAAAAAAAAATCGCCCTAATACAGAGTGATTAAAAATCTATGGAACTTCTTCTATTCGCGTTGTCCGCATGAAAAAAGGGAAAATTTGGTTTTTTTTAAATATTTTTTGCTTTGAAATGATTTTGAGTACTATTATATTCATTCTTAGTGATTCTATCGTATACCTTTTTTAGGTTTTTCATGTCACTTCTCCTTTTACCCCCTGTTCCATTACTTGAGACCCTCCCGGATTATTATTCGCAACCACTTATTCCTAATGTTATCATATTTGCACGAAGGCACGAGGAAACTGCGAAAAACCCGGCCGATACAGGTGAATTTATTTCACTGAGTTACGGTTGGATTGCCAGCAGGAATTCCGAATAAAACTGGCTTCCCAATAAATAGTCAGCGTGCAAGCCAGTGGAACGGTCACCTATCGCAGTATTGATGACGTCTAATAGTTGGTTCCACGTTGTTAAATATTGACGATTTAATTATCAATTATCGACGTAGTAATTATTAACGATTTAGATATTAAATATCAACATCGTGATTATTAAAGGCTTAATTATTAATTCTTAACATCGTAATTATTAACGATACAATGATTAATTATTAACGATTCAAGTAAACCAATAAGAGGGCAGTTTATGATTTCGGAACACCTTTAGCGTTTCAAAAACATTCATCGAATTGTTGAAACAGAATCAATCACTGATGCAGTACAAGTAATTGAGTAAAAATCGTTTACGTGATATATTCGAGTATAAGGAGTACTTAGATGACGCACAACCACTGTACTCAAGTTACTTGTACGTAGCTTGTACTAAAATTAGGCAAAACTTGTACTCAATTTTTGTAGGACTTGCTACCAACTGATAATACATTTGTTATATCCATTGTACAAATGTTTTCCGTGTTTTACGATTACTCGGAAATAACAACCGAAGAACTTAAAGAAAAATTGCTAAAGATGTCAATTTTCCACCCATGTTTCTTCGTTGTTTTGGGAGTTGTCTACATTCTGAATAACCCTGTATGTGACGCTGGTGTGGCAACCGCGAACTCTTGTCACCGTGTACTCGTACTCTTATTTATCATTATGTCTCTGGTCCAGCGTATATTCGCACATACATATAGCTATATTATACGTGAACATATTATATAGTTATAAGAATGCGCCGTGAGACTGCACCGATCTTACGTGTTGCTGGCAGGTGTGGCGCACCGCTATCTCGCTCATTGATTACACCTCGATCCTTTCGTACATATATATTATATCAATATACGTGCATAGGGTAGACTGGGGATAATTGCGACACTGGCTTTGGGTGATCGCTATGACATCGTCGGATTGCTGTAAAATCGAGTATATACATTCAACCAGTTGTAACCCGCGATTTCACACGCGTTAAATTTGGATTATGCATCTGTTTCATACGCATTATGAGTTCATAATCAAGTGCATCTCATTAACTATAAATATCATCCGGAAATTATGTGGACAAATAAAAGGACCAATCACTAAAAAATAAGGCGACGCCGCCGCCGCTTCTTAGGGTCGTAGCATAAAGTTTTATGGCTCAAGGGGGAAATAGGGTTAGGACAGCGTTTTCTCAATGATTTTCATGATTTTTTTTATAGTATAAAAAATGAATATAATTTATTGAAACTTTGAGAATATTTTGTCCATATATTTAAGTATATACGATAAAATTTTTGAAGAATTTCCTTGAAAAACACCGAAATTATTAGCGACCCCATATTGCAGGTCACAATCAGACTCAGCATTTTGCGTACATTCTGGAAGCCGCAATTTTCATCTGAAATCAAACGAGGTTGGAATTTATTTTTATTATATGTCTCTCTTCTATATGAACCTAAATGCTATCAAAAAAATAGAAAATTGAATTTTTTACAGGGGTCAAAACAAAAAAGCATGATTCTTTGCCATTTTTTAGAACTTTATTTGCAAAAAAAAATTATTTTAAATAATGATAATATTCCGATTTTAGGTTCATACAGAGCGCAATACTATGAAGAAAGTAACTGCCAATTTTCAAAACGATCGGTTGAAAACTTTTCAAACTAGCGTGTACGCAAGTTCGAAAAAAGTCGTTTTCAGAAAAACGCGTTTGAAACATGTGACGCGCTCGGGGCCTGAAGGAGAGCTACTCACTTTAATGGCTTATAACAATAGAACGAGTCGGAATTTTCATTTAAAATTTTGGGAACATATTTCTCAATAGTTTACTAACAATTTATGAAATAAAAAAAAATCGATTTTTTGAACCGTATAACCCTATTTCCCCCCTTAAAGCCTTCCCGAATAAACGAGCTATCTAATGCAAAAAGAATTTTTCAAATTGGATTAGTGTTTCCTGAAATAAGCGCGTTCGAACACACATACAAACTCTCCAGCTTCGTCGTAGTCGTAAGATTAAGATTGCACGAAATCACTCGAAAAAATGTTTCCGCCATATCACATTTTCCCACAGTGATATTTCACTTTTTGATTGTCTCGCGTAACGTTTGTTCGTGTCATACCTTGCAATTGTACCCGCTGGCCAGGGTGGCAATTGCAACATCACTGGATTTCAAGCACTTTTGGGTCAGAGGTAGTTATACGGCTATGCGAACGAAATCACTCGACATTTTGAAAATAAGGGATGACAATTCATCAATAAATTGTATTTCTTTCCAATCAGTGATCGCGTTACATATCGAAAATTGCCAATTACAGAAAGTCTTCTAATCGCCACCAGTCTCCTCTCCTCTGACATACTTGCGGTTCTCTCAATAGCACCATGTTGCTATTTGCGATGTTCCTCCCTCGCGAAAGCGAGGCATTCAGCGTGTGTATGGGAGATCAAAGAGGCAAAAGAGAGGGTTCGTCCACCTTGTAATGTATGGAGAATGGTATGAGGGATATAGTATATCTTTTCTTTTTATTTATTACATATATGTATATGTAACAAATAATAATGTATATGTAATGTACATATATATGTATGTATAGTGCAAATGAGTTTATAGAGAGAAAGAGCGAGAGAGAGAGAAAGGGAAGGATTCTTCTCACCCTCAGGGCTCAAACTGTGCGTGTGCCCCCATCCCCTGCCCATCGTGTTCCCAAGCGATATGCTGATGTTGTTCCTTTCAGTCAGCCGGGAGACGAAACTCGAATCGAGACAGCGTAAACTTGCATTATCCGCCACAATTTTACACCCCCCTTGTCCCGAAATACCCGGACCACCCGTAATTATCCGGAGACGAACGTGTGAAAAATTTCAAAATTTCCCCAGCCACATTTAATTTGCCAAGCGATTAAAGTTCGGTCAATCCACGAGGCAGCACAATTTCAAGTCTGGCTCTACTCGATATGTTAATTCTTCAGTTTCGCATGAAAGTCTAACTAAAACTACTAATAATTTTGATTATCCACGAAAAATAAAAATATCCTGGAGCTCAGCACGAGTTAAGTTGAATTTTGCAAATGTCGACACAGAACATCAGTTCTCCGTTTAGACAACCACGAGTGGTTGCAATATTCTGATACAAGCTTATTGACTTTTCACATTTGATACTTCAATAATTTTTTTTCCCTTCGAAACTCAACTTTGCACGATTCTTTTCCCTGTATCGAAACAAAACTTAAAAATCTAATATGTGCAATGTGACATGATATGGAAGAATTCCATTTTTGTAAAATCGCAGCGATAAACGGATAACGCGCTTTGACAAACGTTCCCGCAAGACTTTCATCTACTTTTCACTTGAATTTTTTCGATTTTATTTTCCATCATGTGAATGTACATCACTCCAATGATTGAATGATAATTGATGAAGGAAAAAGAAGAAGAAGAAGCAACATTAGTGGAATAAATAGTTTCTGGATGTTGAAACGAAAATTAGAGATAGCGCGAGGAGTGATTTACGAGACGATCGAGAGAGGCAGATAGAAAGAGAGGGAGAGAGGGAGAACATCAAGAGGCTCGAAAGAATCCATTTTCGTAAAATCAATTTCCAGATCGTTAAATCGCAAATATTATAATAGCACCTAGACATTTAGTTTCTACTCAGATTTTTTTCTTTTCGTTCGCAATTTTTTTTTCACATATTTTAATCGAAATAAAATGTCAACAGGAGTACAAAAAAAATTAGGCAATTTTTGGAAAATACTTTGTCGAATATACTAAATGTTGAGTCGAAGTTTAGACTGCTCCGTTCTTCGCTTCTTCTAAAATCACAAATATCATTATAATAGCACAGCATTTTCTTTTTAGTATTACCTCAAAGTGTACTTGACACTTCAGGACGATTAATTCTGTGCATTTTCTTCGATAATATTAACAAATTCCAAGATTATTATTATTTAGAATTATATTTCTGAAACAATACGAATGAAAAATCGGAAAAAAAAAAAGATTACGATCTGTTTTATACTCAAGTTAAGAAAGAACGGTGAAGACAAAAATAATGAGAGTTGGCTCAAATCTGAACGGAATGCCTCATATATTTAAATATATATAGAGTGCAGAAAAATTCTTCTCTCGGCATTATACGAGGTCTGTTCGAAAAGTATCGCGAATTTTGAATTTCCGCGGGCTACGTATAATCGATTTTCGATTTTTTTGTGGCGCTAGGTTGGTACTCATGTCCCTCACTTATGCTGAAAAAATCGGCCATTTTGAATGTTTAGTTAATTGTTGACAGCTGTTTTGGTTAGACGTGTCTTGGCTTGTCGTCGATTTTTGCTTATTCCAAAAAAGCAGCTTCCATTGCGATGATTGAGCTTTGGTTTCCACGTCATAACCATGAACCCATGATTCGTCACCAGTTATGACCCTCTGAAGCAAATTTGGGTCATCGCGCACCGAGTCCAACGGCTCCTTAGCAATGTTAACGCGACACAGTTTTTGTTCGAAATTGAGCAATTTTAGCACGAATTTCGCGGCGACCCGTCTCATGCCCAAATCATTGGTAAAAATCGAATAGCACGAGCCAATCGATATGTTTAGTTCCTCAGCAACTTCTCTAACGGTGATTCGACGATTGGCCAATATTATTTTCTTCACTTCATCAATGTTTTCGTCCGTTGTTGATGTGCTCGGGCGTCCGGAACGCATTTCGTTGTTCGCATCTTCTCGGCCCTCTGAGAACATCTTGTACCACCGATAAACGTTGCTTTGGTCCAAGGTAGCTTCGCTATATGCCACAGTCAACATTCAGAATGCGTCCGCGCACTTAATTTTGTTTTTCGCACAAAATTTGATACAGATTCTTTGATGCATTTTTTTAGAATAGGCAAAAATCGAAGACAAGCCAAAACACGTCTATCCAAAACAGCTGTCAACAATTAACTAAACATTCAAAATGGCCGATTTTTTCAGCATAAGTGAGGGACATGAGTACCAATCTAACGCCACAATAAAAATCGAAAATCGAATATACGTAGCCCGCGGAAATTAAAAATTCGCAATACTTTTTGAACAAACCTCGTACATCTCCTGTATACTCTATGGTCAGCTCTATATGCACCGTAGCCGTGTATTATGCATTTATATATATGTATACTGCAACTCGAGTGATCTACGCTACTCTCTCGCGGATGGTACAAGATTTTTCCTCTATTTTACCGTGTTGTTCCCTGGGGATCGCATTATATTATCTTGTGGTGTGCGCGAAAGAACGAATCTTTCACGCGTCTGATCGTCCATATGATATATATATATATGCATAATATTCATGTATCCGAGACGGCGACGTAACGCACGCAGCCCCGGGTCCTCGTGGCTGTGGTTATTCGCTCCAGCATCACGCGGACGCGCGAATACACTGTATAATATCGGTGAATATTATACTGCTCGTAGATATATAGTTAGATATATTGTACATCGAGGAATATTATAGTTACATAACGGATGGGGGTTGTTGGGGTGTATATGGTCAGACAAAAGGTGGCACGCGCGCGTGTGCTCCCATAACAACTGAGAGAAGCAATCTTTAATACCTGCTCTTGCCAATATATGTTAACATAAGCTCTATTATATTTATCTTAAGTTTATTTTTTATTGTTTTTTTAGAAAACAAACATAGTACAGTGTTAATTGTATGTATCGTCTAGGTTAGACTGGACGTTATGTGTGGATAAATTTATATTATAAATGAACGAAAAGAGGAGTGCGTGAGAGCTGTAATAGAGAGACACTCATTTGATCATTGCGTTCGCTATCTCTCTCACACTCTTTTTTCCCCTCTGTCTCTATCATTCTCTTTCTCACTTACGAAGAGTAAAGATAAACGGTTACCCCTTCGCTGCCGCCCTCAGCCTCCCAAACACCCCACTACTCCTTGCTGAGGCTGGACACAAGAGATCTCGGCAAGAGCTTTTTATTTCACTCGCTCGCACTCGTTAACTTCCAATGCCCACGAGAAGTTAATTCTTTTCCTCCATCTCTGTCTCTTAGCGAGTTTAATCCCCTCCACGAGAGAACTCCCGGAGGTTCTCTTCCCTCGCTTCACTCTGTCACTATAATGCATACATGTATTTATATCCATAGATTCATATATATGCGTGCGACAGTGTGTATGTATCTCATTTGCTCGACCACAAACCCTCAATCGCTCCTTCTTGTTTATCACGTTTTCTCTCTTTCTCTCTCTCTCTCTCTCTCTCTCTCTCTCTCTCTCTCTCTCTCTCTCTCTCTCTCTCTCTCTCTCTCTCTCTCTCTCTCTCTCTCTCTCTCTCTCTCTCTCTCTCTCTCTCTCTCTCTCTCTCTCTCTCTCTCTCTCTCTCTCTCTCTCTCTCTCTCTCTCTCTCTCTCTCTCTCTCTCTCTCTCTCTCTCTCTCTCTCTCTCCAATACTGGTTTTCCATCTCTGTTTCTCTCCATCCTCCGTTCTTTCATCTCTTTTTTCATCTTTCTCTCTCGACGTTGGTCACTCTTTTTGATCTCGCTCTCTCCCGCCCAGTCTCTCACTCTCTCTCTCTCTTTCTCGTTAGCTCCTTCTGTGTTTCTCTTTCTTCCCCTTATTTTCTCTCTTCCTCAATCTCATTTTCTCTCTTCCACCATCTCATTATCTCTCTTCCACCGTCTCATTTTCTCTCTTCCTCCTTCGCATTTTCTCTCTCCAATTTTCTGTCCCTCTAATTTTCTCTCTGTCTCTCGTTCTGTCGCGCTTAAAGGTCCCCCCTTGGCTCTGTTCCTCCGCCTCTTCCTCATCCTCCGCGCACTCCTCCTTCTTTTTCCCTCCACCTCGTCCGCACTACCGCACCGCCACCTCATCCTTTCCCAACTCTTCGCGTGCCCCGGAGTTTGTAGTAGTCAGAACGGAACTCAGTGCAGCCGCGGCGAGCAGCTGACGCGGGTAAACCTGCGGTTAATACGTGCGCTGGCAGGAAAAGTGGCGGACGCCGCGCAACGATAAACGGATAACACGCTTTGACAAACGTTCCCGCGATAACTTTCAAAAAGATCTATTGTTCACTACAATTTTTTCGATTTTGCTCTTTCCATCATGTGAACGTATTGAATGATAATTGATGAAGGAAAAAGAAGAAGAAGAAGAAGCAAAATTAGAGGAAGAAATAGTTTCTGGATGTTGAAACGAAAATTAGAGATAGCGCGAGGACTGATTTACGAGACGATCGAGAGAGACAGATAGAAAGACCGAGAGAGAGAGTGTGAGAGACAGAGAGAGGGAGAAGATCAAAAGACTCGTCTCTTCGTTTTCCTTGACCTCGTGGTTCGATCAACGCCGAGCACCGTCGTCAGAGTGTTTGCCTCGTGACGTGACCAGACCCCGGATATATAATAAACGTGCATAATAATCAAGACAGGTGTGTCGTCGTTTCGGAGATGAAATAAATCCAACAACAAACAACAACAAAAATTCCACGACGAAAAAGAAAAAAACAAAATTATTCTGTAATAGAGCAACGCAGATTGATCAATTTCGAAGTAAAGCGATTGCGCTGTACTGAAATAAAAATAGAATTAATTTTGGAGCACAAAAACAAACGTTTTGGAGTAAAAAAGTGACGCGATTAATCTGCGAGGAAAAAAAAATCGTTTCGGAGTAAAAATAAATAAAATCATTAATTTCGAAGCGAAAATAAAAGAAATTTCGTTTGTTGGAGGTAAAAAACACGAATCTACTCTGTTGAGAGAAAAACAATTATTTTCGGAGCAGAAACAAAGATATTTCCTTCGAAACAGTATTTCCTCAAAGTCGTGTTTCACGTTTTACAAACAGAACGATCTCGTCATTGCGGTGGCGAGATTCACAGCATCGGGTGGTATCGAAGGTGTTTTTGTGCGCAAGGATCTTGGGTGCATCGTGTTGTTTTGTATTTTTTTTTTCTTTTGTGGTTTTGTGCACCGGTACCATTTATCCTTCCGGTATTCACGATACAGCGTAAAATCGTGATATTTACTACCGGCAAAAAACAAATATAATACATAGTAGTATTCATACAAATAATATATATTTAGATGCATGTCTGTGTGTATGTGTAAATCGTTGTGTATATCCGTATATTTATTTCATCATTGCAAGTATACACCGTGGCGCACGTAATGCTTGCGCATATGAACATCCAAACAAACAGCACGCGAGCGTAATCGAAGATAGACGAAAGACGTGGAAGAGAACGTCGCGCGAAGAACGTGAAAGACTGAGACGATTATTATTATTATTTTTATTGGTGAGTGTTTTGCTTTTTTTTTCCAATAATTTATTATCGTTTTCAGGAACAGTATACAAGTATGTGAGACAATCCACGCCGAATCACCTATCCGTCACGGCGGAGCTTCTCAGGAATTTGAACCAAACATTTTTATATTCATTATTACTATGCTTAGAATGGTTCTGCTATCGTAACAATGCTAACGTCATAAATGACAATTTTTATGGCCAAAAAAATATTTTTTTAACATTTGCAAACTTCCTCAAAAGTCGATAATAAATTGTTGTAAATTTACCAAAGACGAGCTGTGCGCCGCGGTTTCACCCGCGTTAAATTTCCATCCCCCGATTCGATGCGCCGCCGCCACTCGTTAGGATCATAGCATAAAGTTATATGGCGTAAAGTCTTCTTCAATAAACGGTCTTTCTAATGCAAAAAGAATTTTTCAACTTGGATTAGTATTTCCTGTAATTAGCGCGTTCGTACAAAGATATAAACATATAAAAATATAAACATATAAACATATAAGCATATAAACATATAAACATATAAACATATAAGCATATAAACATATAAACATATAAACATATAAACATATAAACATATAAACATATAAACATATAAACATATAAACATATAAACATATAAACATATAAACATATAAACATATAAACATATAAACATATAAACATATCAACATATAAACATATAAACATATAAACATATGAACATATGAACATATGAACATATGAACATATGAACATATGAACATATGAACATATGAACATATGAACATATAAACATATGAACATATGAACATATGAACATATGAACATATAAACATATAAACATATAAACATATAAACATATAAACATATAAACATATAAACATATAAACATATAAACATATAAACATATAAACATATAAACATATAAACATATAAACATATAAACATATAAACATATAAACATATAAACATATAAACATATAAACATATAAACATATAAACATATAAACATATAAACATATAAACATATAAACATATAAACATATAAACATATAAACATATAAACATATAAACATATAAACATATAAACATATAAACATATAAACATATAAACATATAAACATATAAACATATAAACATATAAACATATAAACATATAAACATATAAACATATAAACATATAAACATATAAACATATAAACATATAAACATATAAACATATAAACATATAAACATATAAACATATAAACATATAAACATATAAACATATAAACATATAAACATATAAACATATAAACATATAAACATATAAACATATAAACATATAAACATATAAACATATAAACATATAAACATATAAACATATAAACATATAAACATATAAACATATAAACATATAAACATATAAACATATAAACATATAAACATATAAACATATAAACATATAAACATATAAACATATAAACATATAAACATATAAACATATAAACATATAAACATATAAACATATAAACATATAAACATATGAACATACAAACATACAAACATGCAAACATACAAACATATCTCTCTATATCATATAAATATATCGCCGCCGGCGCCGCCGTGTACAAGAGTTGAGGGGGGAGCCCGAGGCTCGATGGAACGGCGGGCGGTGTAGGCCGTGGCGAGATGGAACGGGGGGTTGGCGCGCGAAGCGCGCAGGCGGGCGGAGCCCCCTTAGTAAACATAAACATACAAACGTACAAACGTACAAACGTACAAACGTACAAACGTACAAACGTACAAACGTACAAACGTACAAACGTACAAACGTACAAACGTACAAACGTACAAACGTACAAACATACAAACATACAAACATACAAACATACAAACATACAAACATACAAACATACAAACATACAAACATACAAACATACAAACATACAAACATACAATCATACAAACATACAAGCATACAAGCATACAAGCATACAAACATGCAAACATGCAACCATACAAGCATGCAAACTCTCCAGTTTTATTACAGTAGTAAGACAAACATACAAATATACAAACTCTCCAGCTTTATTACAGTAGTAAGATTTACAAAAAATATATGTGTAACCTGCTTACAAATGTTAGATCGTGACTTTTTATTATAAATCTTTGCTGTAGTTCCCTATAATTTATTGTCTATTCAGCAAGGTGACAGTAACAGAAAGAATAATTAAAATTTTCCTTGAAAAATGAGCGGAGACGTGTACTTTAAAAAATTCTCATATCACACATATTGTTAATGATGTAATATTTTTTAAATAGGGTAGAAAAAAATTGGAGTATTCGTTGTCGAAAAATCATCGTAATAATGCTCGAAATCGGTCGGGTCAAAACTTCATTCAATTTTACCACCCAGAAGCCGCGATAACTAGTATCCAATATAGCAACGTTAACGTACGAACTGTACCTCCAGAGATAATTGTACTATACATAGATATATAATACACATTACGCAATTTTCGATACTCATATCCCGCAAACTGGGCGATCAATAATTTTGAAATTTTACACTCATCACCATTCAGCACAAAAAAAACATGTGAAAAATTCGGATCCACATCTTAAACGCGCCCTCGTCTTTCACCTACCTAGATATTCAGTTTCTATTCAGATTTTTTTTTCTTTTCGTTACCGGCTGTTTGGTGCCTAATATATATTTTTCAATATATTTAAATAGAAACAAAATGTCAACAGGGAATACAAAAACATTAGACGATTTTTGAAAAATACTTTGTTCAATATAATAAATGCTGCGTCACAGTTTAGACTGCTCCGTTCTTCGCTTTTGTTTTTCTTTTTCGAATATAGGAAAAAAACGAATTAAAATCATAAATCCACCCACTGTAGGACGTAGCATTTCAATACTTATTCCAGGATGCTTCAGAATTTTACAGAAATAATTTACAAAATTACTGTCAGATATCATTATTTTAAGCCACAGTTCAAATCGATCGGTCGATCATATTTATATTTTTAGATTTTTCTTTCTCGAACCAACATTTTTTTCGGTTAAACGCACGCCATACGGAGACGTATACTAATTCGTGCGATAGCTAACGCAAAAAAATATTGATATCTAACACAGGCACATTGAAACATTTTTGCAAATTTTTTTAAATGTTCCCAATATTTGTTCGTTCACATTTAAAATCGTTTGAAAAAATCTTTAAAAAAAACGCTTTTTTATAGCTTTACAAATACTATAAAAAATAATGATCAAAGTCCAAGAGGAATGAATGTCAAAGGGTGCATCGATTAGGCGTGAAAGGTCTCGCATAAATTATTTACCAGATACGCCCTTGACTCATCATATCGTGCATCGAACATTTAATTATTCAACACTTACGTGAATAATTTATCAAATTATTTTTTCACTTCTCAGCATTTTTTATTTTTTTATTTTTTCGTGTCAAACTTTTAATAATCTTCTTCAATTCTGTGCTGTTATTTTTTTTCCTCGCTGCCACAAATATATGCATATATATAAATATGAATAAGCGTACGTATATAATCTTATCTATCTCATCGCTCCGATCGAATTGAGCCGCGTGGCCTCGCTAATCGGCACAGTTAGACGATATTAACGAATCAATAAGAAAGAGCGAGAGAGGATATATGGAATGAATTAAAAAGAGACGGGGCAATCGATGTATGCACTATAATCGTGAAAGCGGGGGGTGGGGGGGTGGGGGTAGGGGGTACGAAATAACGAGAAGGAACCCAAGAGACGAGAAGTATATAGATACATAGATATATGTATATTATTGGGATTGGAAAACGTTATAGAGAAAGTTTAATCATTATATACATCAATCCTTGTGTACGTGTACATATATGTTTGTGTGTGTACATAATATGCGGAGGAAAAAAAAATTGAGCGAAAGGAACGGAGACGGGAGTGAGAAGGATAGATAAAGAGACATTCTTAATCGTTAATATGCCAACTGTTATATATTGACGTGTGAGATTATGCAAAACTGTACAGATGTCGCTGCTCCCGAATCCTTCAGCTACTCTAATTAGATTCTTCGCGCTCGATTTATCGTCTCTCTCTCTCTCCCTCGCAATTCAACAATTTTATACCGCTGGCCCTCTTACACATTTCGCGATACACAAATTAACGTTTGTTAAAGAAAGTCTCCTATAACCGATAGTACTTTGTGATCGAAATATTTACTTTTTTTAAGCGTAAATTTATTGAGAATGAATGTAAATTCCTAATTTTTGTCATTATTTCTTTCAACGCTGTTGTCGTGTAGAAAAATTGTTGGATAAACGAGAAAGAAATATTGAATATCAATATATATTTGTACTCCGATATAATGTACATATAGTTGTCGGGACTACTGAACTTTCTCCCTGTGTGTGGGAGTCAAATGGCCGCGAATCAAGATCCAGGAACAACCAAGATATACTTTCTTCGATGAAATCGTATTTTGTCGATCCAATCAATGTTTCTCGTGCGAAAAATCTTTTTATCTGTCAAACGATTTTGACTTAACAATTTTCTATGTCCGCTCGAAAAAGTTTTGATTGTTTGCAACGATTAAAAAAATTGATTATTTTGAAAGTTTCATGGAACTATTTTATCGTTAATCACTGCGAAATCTATGACGTTACCGCCAGGTCACAGGACATATAACTGGACATTTTATATAATACAATCCTGGTGTACTTTGTCTCTTGACCCTCTTCAAGCAACGAGATTCTAGCACAAGGATCAAATAATATATATGCGAACTTCTCGGGCAGATGGGTAGTAATAAAAGCTTAAGTATGTCGTGCAAAAAGCTGTGACGTTAAACAAAAATTGTATTGTTGTCATCCGCTGACAATTTTACATCTCTGTCGATGGTGCTAACTCTTAATATAACCTTTTTCGGCGTGCTTTAACGTCTTGTGCATAATAACAACGAAAGAGACACGAGGTCCTCGAACGTCCTGGTTCATGGGGTCATGACAATCGTGCTGTGAATATGACATTCGTGGACCATTATTCGTGGCCGCGGGTGACGTTCACTGTTGCACCGCCATTCGTACACTTACAGGCTCAAAGTAACACAGCTATTGATTCCACGAAGGCATAAACCCAAACCCAAACAATTGTCTAATACGAGAATTCGTGTTAAAATGTTCTTCGAGCAATAATCATCGATGGTCCTTATTAAAAAGAACAAAGTACCTAAAGAGTTTGTAAAAATGAAAATATTTCTTGATTCAAAAAAGTTCATTGTTAAATCGAGAAGAGGGGTTTGAGTAATGTAAAAAGAAGTGTTTTTACCGTGAAACAATATCTTTTAGCTTCCTTAAAATTTTCTTTTCCGTAAAACTCTCGGTACATTACTCATTAATGAGAACGCAGAAAATCATTTCCTCTTCTTGCATGTTCCTCTTCGGCAGTCTTGTACATTTTGATCCCACTGCACATGTGCTCGAGGGTCAGATGATCACAACACTTCCCGGTGGTCCACGATGTACTCCGATCGACAAGAATCGCTGGACGTTGAAAATCGTATGAAAAAAAAAAGAACGGAGCCATCTCGTGTCTGTAAACAGCAACGGATTAAAAATGTCGTAATAATAAAATGAATTACGTAAAGACCGCAACTAAAATACACATATACGATAAATACGATATAAATAATACGATATAAACGATAGTAAAACGTCTGTGTGACAGTTTTATCGCGATGATGACCTCTCAAGTCCGTTCCTCGTGTTTTTTTGGGTCTCTCGTTGGTCACACGCTGAAACGATCTCGAGACACCGCGCCTTCCTTCAGTAATATCGATGATTGTCAAAGAAAAGGGCGTAACTAATGTTGACTGTTTCACATTTTGGAATTAAGCACTTTTCTGTTGCTAACAGTCAATATTGTAACATGCATAGGCAAACATAATCGGACATTCTACCGTTCTTGAATCTTTCAAAAAAAAATTTCCATTAGTACGAAGAGCTGACATTTTTTAAGCACAATTTCGAGGCGATATAAAACGGCCCCGCGGTATACGCCAGTAATAACGGTTTACTGGACAACGTAAAGTCTAATGGCTTACTATTAACTGGACCCCAATAAAACTCGAGACACGACCGAGTAAATATATCTTATAACGAAGGAGAGCTTGAAGAGAATAAAAGAAAAGATAATTGTGAGGAGAAGGTATATATATATATATATTGCACATTAAGTGCACGGGCGAAGGTCTCGATGGAACGTTGATAATACAATTTATCGTTTGGTTTCGAAGGATATTCCAGTGTCTCGTAGGATTCTCCGTTTAGCGAGAGAATGCATTTATATATCGTCTTGTGTATCCTCTCATCATCGCGGTCACGGTATACAAGCCATAATGTACAAAGTGGAATAGAGAAGAGCACATCTCGTGTTCCTCTGGCAAGGCTGTATTTACACATGTACAACGGAGACCGGGGTCAATTTGCAACACTTTTTTTGTCATTGTCCATTTAAGGTGTAGAGACGGACTGGCCGACTGAAAACGATTTATTGACAGAGTGTGACCCTTTAACTTCCAAATGGCAGGCCACGTTGAAGCCACGTAAGCTCAAATGCTCCAAAAAACTCTTTAAAGTAAATAATATTGTTTAAATTCCCTCCAACTATCGTGGACAATTCCAACACATTAAAAATCAGGTTACACGACAGCCATCTCAAGCACTATGGTGTACTCTCCATAGTAAACTATAACGACAAGCATTTATTAAAATAAGCTCGGACTCAAGATGGCAGTTTGAGCTTATTTTCTAAAAGCTCGTTAAAGTAGAATATTAATAACTAACTTTTCGCTTATAAAAGAAATCGTAAACTTTTTCAAAGTACTATTCTCCATTCAATCGCTTTAGTTTCAATCGGGTCCTCGTTATCGATGAGAGAAAAAAATTAGAACAAGCTGAAAAAAGCTCGCAACAGCTGTACAACGCATTGTAGCTCTGCCCGACCATTAATTGATGCTTTAAGAGACAACACCACTGTGACCCCCTGGTTTTTTTTCACATATTTCAAGAATTTTTTTTTGTGGGAAAAAAAAGAGATATTCGAAAAATTTTTTTGGGTTTTGTTCCTTGTTTATTAATGTATCAAAAAACATTTTTTTCACATCTTTCACGCCGCATGGTGGCGCTGGGGAAGCTCTCGCGTCAGATGCTGTCATCTCCGCAGTGGTTCGCGGCACGCAGCAGAACTCTCTTCAACATCGATCTGAAAAAAAATACCGAGTGTTTTCGTTAATAATATGATATTTTGAAGAGAAGTACATAGGGATTTGGAAAAATATTGTTTTAATAAAAATAGGCACGCCTTTGAAATTACAGAATGATTTTTGAGCAAAATTTCTCGTCGAAAATAGGTTATAACTTTTATAATTATTGAGATATCGAAAAAATCCTATGCACTTCTCTAGATAATCTACCTTTAATGATACACTAAAAATTTGAAGTCGATCGGATAAAAATTGCTCGAGTTCTGCTGCATGCCGCACTCAAAGAAGTGGTTTTGAGAAAAACGCGTTCAAAGTTTTAGGTTTGTTAATTTATGTTATAAATTGAAAAAAAAATGATTTACCTTCAATCAGCGATGCCGGCACCATATAGCTGGCCTTCAAGAAGCAAATCGTTGTCTCCTGATTCTTTCCTCGAACTTGTTAAGGCTTTTCTCGCTTCTTTTGCAGCGTCTGTGAGCGAGCGCTCCGCGAGCTGGATCCGCGCTGCGTCGGTCTCAACGCAAAAGTTGAAACAATTTGGGCCGATGGTTATCCGCAACGTCTCCAGTACTTTCATGACACTTCTCAGGCCATCATTGAACACTAATACCGCGATATCAGTTGCAATATCAATGATTCTTTTGCTTCCGGACTGGCACTTGGGGGCTATTGCCCAAACTGATTTATTGTAACTTTCGTTATTGTTTTGCGTATAGCCGCCCAAACAACGCTGCAGCAAATCGTCCCTGCTCAAATTTTCGAAGATTGGCTGAATTGCCTCCAATATTTCCTGAGGAAGAGGCGGTCTATGCGATATTTAGAAATATCACCATTTGCGACCGCGCGCTGCCACGAAAACCACGACTCGGCTCCTTCCGGGCAATCGTCATGTTGTGGCTCACTGTCTGTGGACATTTTATGTTTGATACTTGCCCAATTTGCCTTCCTCATTTTGTCAACATCATCGCTGTTCCTCCGAATAGCCAAGCCGTAAAATGTGCTCAACTCGTCAATCAATTTTCCGGTGAACTTTCCTCTGCCAGACAATCCT
The DNA here is from genome assembly GCA_958009045.1 of Oxytorus armatus. Classification (NCBI taxonomy): domain Eukaryota; kingdom Metazoa; phylum Arthropoda; class Insecta; order Hymenoptera; family Ichneumonidae; genus Oxytorus; species Oxytorus armatus. The sequence goes on along the minus strand of OY253751.1, from coordinate 11,607,042 downwards.
TTGTTTTTTTTCACGATTTCGCGGAGGCGCGTCCCCATACATTTTTGGACATGATCGATGCACTTTTTTTTTTATCTCGAAACCGTCGTATGGATCGGTATTCGATATGCCCAGAAACGTTTTAGAATCGCCGTCACCAATATAATATTTATATTTTGTGCCATAGAGCTCTTCAGACCGTTGAAACATTTCGATAGCTGCGTCGACTTCCATTTTTCCGGAGGAGCCGCTATGGTTCGCCTGGCACTCATCGTCATGGGTAGGTTTCCATTCCCAGTACTCCGCGGTGTTTTCTTTTTTTTCCCAATGCTCGCAAGCTTTGCAATATTTCGATTTAACCATAACGTCAATCACTTTTTTAGTGTACCAGCCGATTAGCGATGTTATACCGAAAAGCGAGCTGAAACCGCGCTTTCGCCACGATCCGTCGCCTGAAACGATAATTCCGTCCGCCACCCCATTTTCCAACGAAATTCTCTGCTCCTCAAGTGCAGCCTTTTTTTGGCTCATTGCGCTCACCGCTTTAGTGGCAATCAAAATCGAATTTATGATTCGATCGTAAAAAGACTGAAACATGGGGCGCGGTAGGTCCATGAATGCACAAAATTTCATCAGGCCATTCAAACCGACGCCAAGAAGACGCATTCTGAATACGATCCGACGATTTATTTCGTATGCATTGTCAATCATAGGACACGAATTGATTAACACTTTTTCACAATGGCCGCAATCGACCTCGATTTTGAACCCGAGTCCGCGCAAACTTTTTTCGGTGAATTTTATGTCACGATCATACACTTTACATTTCACTAACGTGGATATAATGTTCAATGCAGTGAAAAGTTGTACTATACGATAACTGAAATCGTTAGTAGCACCGACCTCTAAATCGTCCGATGATTTAAACTTTTTCGCCGACGTGCTCACATGCTCTGCAGAACTGTTTTCGGAGCTATAACGGTTCGGAGGTTTTCGATTCGAAATTTTCGATCGACTCCTCGTCACATAGCTCCGTTTTGTTCCCTTTTTCCCCGTATACACTTTCTTATCCTCCATTTCAACTTGAAAATAATAATTAGGAGCGTTTGATATTCACAAACGAAACGATTCGGAGCGATTAGACACGAATAGCGTCGCTTCTATTCGCAAATTGACGCTATGACGCTATCCCTATACCTGCCATGGAATTTTTTCAATTATCGCCACCTAGTGCTATTTTTCGAAACTATATTTATAACAATAGTTAACCGGCTAACAATAGCCGGTTTTTGTGAAGGGAGCCAAAAGAATACCTGAGAAGGCGGGAAGAATACCTGGCGACCCTAAGGCGCCCAGCTGCGCGGGACCCCGAGCGTCGCGGACCGCTGCACCGCTCCACAAAATATTCAATATCTACGAAAATAATAATTTTTTCGACCTGGGTCCAACGGCATTTCAATCTTAAAACTATTTTAGATTTTTTTAAATGGTTTTCAAAAAATCGATTTTTTGAAGCCGTCACAGTGGTGTTGTCCCTTAACACGCTTGCTTCAAGGGCGATTACCGGAAATGTTTTTCTTTTTGGTGTACAGATATTGTTTCAAAGAATTTATACTGGATTGAAGAGCAATCTGTGGTTGACACAGGCGATTACCCAAAACTAGTGTTCCAATTGACCCCAGTATTTCTCTATATGTTTATACATATAGTGAAGGTTCACAGTGCGATATCTCGTTAACGTTGACGCGCGAATTTATCTATACCGGTCTTGATGGTTCTATTCTGCTGTTTATATTCTCGGTTATGTTTTCCTATATACCATTGTTGCTCCTCTCGATTATTAATAGTGTACACACGACAATAATGCATGTGGTCGTTCATGCACGCACTAAACATAACAAACATTTTTTTAACACATACACTATACCTGCTGATTGCTTTATAAATAAATATATATATATATAATGCGAATTGTGGATAGTCTTACATATATAGGTACTTGTAACTATATAGGCTGGTTCGTATTCCCATGTTCATTCGACGCCATCGTGATATAACACGGAATAGTTACACGTAAGCATCGCATTGCTGTTGCACCAATGCACCGAGTTAAATTGCCGACGAGAGTGGCAACGGAGATGAGAAGAGTAATCGGCGCGGTATGGCCTTCAGCACCTTTTCTGGTTCCGCAGCTTTTAACTGTCATCATAGTAGTGGCAAGAGAGAGAGGGGAGAGAGAAAGAGAGAGAGAGAGAGAGAAGGAGAGAGTTTAATTTACTTTGTTCTCCGGTCATTGATTTTATGAATTGCCAATACAAGGGTTTAAGATCTGTATGCTTTATAAGGTAGTTCGAGCAGGTACCAGCAATGGAAAATAAGCGGAAACGTCGGTCCGATGACGATCAGCAATATCCCAAAAATTAAACGGCAGATAATTCTGATTTCTTTTTTTACAGAATATACGGTCCAGTGCATTTCTAACATTTTTTTCGTACTTCTCTGAAATCTAAAGAATCACTTTGAAAATCACAAGACAGAGCCCGACATTAGCATGCGTTTGGTACAGGGAAAAAATGATGAAAGTCCTGATTTTTTTATTTCAATTATTTCAAATTTGTGAATGATCAATGTCACTGAAACTTCACAGACTGCTAGATGTGATAATAATTAATGCGTAATTTAGAGTTTCAAACAAATAAAAAGCGTCAAAAGGGCTAACCTCGTTCTGACGACCTTAAAGGTGCCATTTCATGGGCAGGGAGTAGAAGCAGTTCATTTTCGTTACTTTTACCAGTAAGTTACAAAAACTAAATTATAAGTTGTTAAAAAAAACCCGCGGGTTTGTTAATAGTTTACAATTTACTATTGTTGCTGAGCTCTGTCCATGAGATTGGACCTTCAAAAGTTTCACACTGCACCCTGACCGGCTTCGTTACTCTAAAGAGGCTTGGTAAATCTTTTTCGATCATCGTTATATTGGATTTTCTAAACCACAAAAAAAAAGCTCACTTTTCATTATAGAAATCTCAAAAATTCTGTATCACTGATAGAAAATTCTTAATCATTGATATATGAAAGTGAACTTACATTTTCAAATAAAAAAACAACAGTATCATATGGCTAGTTGATTTTCAATGTTTTTAGTTGATTTTCAATAATTTCAGTTAAAAAAAATGTAGAAATGTTGGAAATGAATGAGCAATAAGTTTAATTGGGGCGAGTAAAAAAGAACTCTTTTAGCTCTTGACAGTTCTAAAAGGCAATTGTACATATGCATAGGAACAGTATGTATAATAGTGAAATGCATGTACAAGAGATGCGCGCGTGAGAGTCCGTGGATAACACGGACGTTATCGCGCCCGAAGTCTGACAGGTGGGTGCCGAGTTCTCTCATGTTGCACATAAGCATATACGCGCGTATGTATGTGTATGCGTGTATAATAAACCCGAAGAAGCTGTGTGACACGAGAATTGAAAAGGCATGCCGTTTCCATTCCTCGCTTATAATATGCTCTCAAGTATTTATATACAGTCGTTTCGTTATACAGACCTCTCTCGCGTTAATACTATCTCTACCGCCACCGATATATCCGATATAATTGGCTCCGTACACCTTCAGGGTATATGCTTGCGCATTTACTCGGTGCGTCTCAGCATCCTCCGAGAAATTCTCATCTTCTCTCTTTTTCCCTAGCCGACTGCATATATATAATAAATATATATATATATATAATAAATATATATATATAAATATATATGTATATTAGGGTGGGTCAAATAAAATGACTAATTTTCTTTTTCCTCGATATAATGAAAAATGTATTGTTTGGCATCTCAAAAAATCCCTCTGGAAATATGAGCCCTTCATATTTAAATTAAGAGGTCCCTCATCGCGAATGTTCATTTCCCATTTAAATAACATGGAAACATTTTTTTTTTAACTTTGGAATTTTATTAGATTTAAACCATTGATGTTACGAGAGTTTTTTTAGCGGTGAAAAATAATCGGTAATAATTAGCTCTGGATTCTCTCATATTTGTTTGAAAACAATTAGAAATATATTAGTATATTAGTAATATATTAGTAGTATATATTAGTAGCATATTTATTCATATTGATAACTAAAAATTTTTTAAATCGAAATTTATTTACTAATAAACGAGATAAGTAGAATCCAGAGCTAATTATCACCGATTATTTTTTGTACTGTTACTTTTATCGATTAGACTCAAGAGAGCTTTTTTGTAAAGCATCAAATGTTCTACAAAAATGTGCTAAAAGACTCTCCTAACATCAACGGTTTGAGTCTAATAAAATTCCAAAGTTAAAAAAAAATGTTTCCATGTTATTTAAATGGGAAATGAAAATTCGCGATGAGGGACCTCTTAATTTAAATATGAAGGGTTCATACTTGAAGAGGGTTTTTCCGAGATGCCAAACAATACATTTTTCATTATATCGAGGAAAAAAAAAATTAGTCATTTTATTTGACCCACCCTAATGTATATATATAATCGCGATACAATCCCTCAAGATCAACACTCTGTAGGAGAATCATTGTACAGATCTTGTGGGAGTTTTAATCTTCAGATACACAAATATATCATGCATTGATAATCGGACAACGTTGAACTCGTAGTTGCAAGTCCGCCGCAAGGGTGGAGTATGGATCTTCAGCGATCCCCTCAAATTAAGCGATATTAGCCGCGCTCAATAGTGGGATGGACGACCGTTTAGCACTGACTCGCACGTCGGTCCACTCAACGAGAATTGTGTCGAGTTTCTGGAGCTTGGATTTGATGGAAACACAAAGAAAAATATTATGACAGAGAGTTTAACATTTTTTTTACATAATGAGTAAACTAAGGGATAATTTGTATGGGTTCAGATTTCGTAAAATAAAATATTGAAGTAAATGTTGGGAGTTGAACAACTTGTTATTTCGGCGAGACAATTTTTAAGATACTTTTTTCAGATTTTGTCAATCAAATGCTTTTCATTGTCGCTAATCATTGTCGAACTCGTGCTTTTTCGAAAATGTAATATGGCTTGTTAAAAAAATCTCAAATAATTATCGATGGTTCTCCGTCACATTACAGCATTGTTAAACCACTTCCCAGAGTATGTGTCGACAAAAAAAAAAGGAAAAAAAAGAAGATAACACTGAACGAGTAACCTTTTGTTGCGTGCACAATACTTAATAGCGGTTAGCGCAACAAAAATCTACGAAAAGAAAAGAAAATGCCTTTCAAGGTTGTAACAACAATATGAAAAATAGTGAATTAAATCCCAGGAGGGGGATGAGGATCACAGCCAGGTCAATTTGACGTGAAATGTCCTACATGTACCATCGGCTTCCCAGCATCTCGCGCACGATCGCGTAAAAACGTGATGCTGGTCACTTGCGCAAACGCCCCGAGCTGTGAGTACTGTCTCTGTTACACGTGCACGTGCTCTCGTTTGGACTCTTAAATATATATAAATCAATTTCTGACAAGCAAAAGAACTTAACCAACATCACTGTATGCATTAAATCGTGTTAATTGCGCCCTTTTTTCAGCCAACATAAGATAAGTATATATAGTGGCTCTCGTTGTAGTCTCGTGAAGTTACTACTCTCTATATACGTATATGTATACGGGATAACGCTTATTTACCTGTTGGCATGAACTCTCTCGAACACTCGGCGTAGTAGTAAACACGTATCCACGAGTCTATAAGCGAGAGCATTGACGAGAAGCGTGCGCGTATCGGTGATTGGAAACACCTGCGATACACACGTCGTCGTGTCCCGGACATCGAGGATATACAGGTACTTCGGGCTCTACCAACACCAATGTTCAACATACCATTTGGTATGGACCGTGGCATATCAAGTCCGATACTCCGACTCTACCGATTTTAATATTGATTCGTAAATAGAATTGTAATGGCACATGGTGTATCGGCAGTATAATAGCGATAAACATGTTTATATATGTTGATACATAGAATTATTTATGTAGGAAAAGTTCTTTTTCTTCTCGCTCTCTCACTCTCTCTCACTTGTCATGTACGTCGTATTTTATGTCCTATAATGTTTTTCAACGTTTAATTTACAGTAACAAATTAATTGGCATCGTTCAATAATGAGAAAAGTCGATGAGGTACTTTGGAAAAATTTAATTTAAATTAGGGAAGATTTGCTTGAATTAAATAGGATTTATTGATAAAAAAATTATTAACCGGTAGCATTCGATCTCCGCGAGAATTCATGCTGATGGAGAATCGTTCAATAATGAGAAAAGGCGATGAGGTGCTTTGGAAAAATTAAATTTACATTGGGGAAGATTTGCTTGAATTAAATAGGAGATTTATTGATATAAAATGATTAACCGGTACCATTCGCTCTCCACAAGAATTTATGCTCATGGAGAATCGGTCAATAATGATAAAAGGCAATTAGGTACTTTGGAGAAATTTAATTTACATTGGGGTAGGTTTGCTTGAATAAAATAGGATTTATTGGTAATAAAATGATTAACCGGTACCATTCGATCTCCACGAGAATTTATTCTCGGGGAAAATCGTTCAATAACGAGGAAAGTCGATGAGGTACTTTAGAAAAATTAAATTTACAATGGGGAAGATTTGCTTGAAATAAATAGGATTTAGTGATAAAAAATGATTGACCGGTACCATTCGATCTCTACGAGAATCTATTCTCGTGGAAAATCGTTCAGTAATGAGAAAAGTCGATGAGGTACTTTGGAAAAATTAAATTTACAATGGGGAAGATTTGCTTGAAATAAATAGGATATATTAATAAAAAAATTATTAGCCGGTACCATTCGATCTCCACAAGAATTTATTCTCGTGGAAAATCATTCAATAACGAGAAAAGTCGATGAGGTACTTTGAAAAAATGTAATTCACATTGGGAAAGATTTGCTTGAAATAAATAGGATATTTTAATTAAAAAATTATTAGCCGGTACCATTCGATCGGTGAATCGTTCAATAATGAGAAAAGTCGATGAGGTACTTTGGAAAAATGTAATTTACATTGGGGAAGATTCGCTTGAATTAAAAAGGATTCATTAATAAAAAAAAAATTATTAACCGGTACCATTCGATCTCCACGAGAATTTATTCTCGTGGTGAATCGTTCAATAATGAGAAAAGTCGATGAGGTACTTTGGAAAAATGTAATTTACATTGGGGAAGATTTGCTTGAATTAAATATGATTCATTAATAAAAAAATTATTAACCGGTACCATTCGATCTCAACGAGAATTTATTCTCGTGGTGAATCGTTCAATAATGAAAAAAGTCGATGAGGTATTTTGGAAAAATGAAATTTACATTAGAGAAAATTTGTTTGAATAGAATAGAATTTATTGATAAAAAAAATGATTAACCGGTACCATTCGATCTCCACGAGAATTTATTCTCGTGGTGAATCGTTCAATAATGAGAAAAGCCGATTGAGGTACTTTGGAAAAATGAAAATGTAATTTACATTGGGGAAGATTTGCTTGGATTATATAGGATTTATGAATTAATAAATTATTAGCCGGTACCATTCGAGCTCCACGAGAATTTATTCTCGTGGAAAATCGTTCAATAACGAGAAAAATCGATGAGGTACTTTGGAAAAATGTAATTTACATTAGGGAAGATTTGCTTGAATCAAGTAGGATTTATTGAGAAAAAAATGACTAGCCGGTACCACTCGATCTCCTGGACAATTTATTACGATCGCGATGCTGTACACGATGATAAATATATATACGGCTTGTACGTCGTCGACCACTATGAAAGATCGATTTTTTTGTCATTGCAACCTGACGACATCGATGCCAACCATAGTTGATTCATATGAGAAACGAATATGTCTGTTAACAGTAAATCCATCATCATCTTGCGGTCATCGCCGCGCGTGATTAAGGAGAATCCTCGTTCATTACAACGAGACGACGTCGTGGAACTATGAAGACCAGGTCGGTGCCCTCGAGGCTATCGGCACTCACCCTCGTTTTCGTCATTATTGTAAACAGTCCGAGAGGATGCAACGCCGTCTCCGAGAGTATTATCGGTAAGTCAACATTTTATTCGTTGCTTTTTATTGGAGAAATAGATTTTTCAAGAAAATATATATTTTAGAATATTTGTGAAATATCAATACGGGGAAATATATTTTTCAAATATATTCTGAGTATATATTTAATATTTAAAAGAATCGATAGGAGTGAACGTGTAGTCGGTGCGCGGCTTCGATTAATATTGACAGCGATGAATACAGAGATGGGTGAGCGCATAACCGTGCACTATGGCTTACACGGAAGTACCGAATGGGAGGTAGTTTTTCTGAATTGCTGACGGTATAATTATAACTGAAACTACAATAAAACGTAGCCGCAAAATATAGCCGAACTCCTTATATATTTTTTTCATGAATAATTCGCGTGCTTTATTATTTGTTAAATCTTTTCGTTCGTTCTATTAAACGTCAAAATCAATGTCACGTTTATGCGTGCCGGCATCCACTAAAATCGTCATAACTCGATGAATGTTTTGAATTTTTATAAAACCATTGTCGCGCAATAAAACTTGTGATTGTAGGCTATAAGAGAATGAAATAAATGGAAAATTGATTTTTCATAACTTCAAACTGATCCCCTAAGCTTTGAAAGTTTCCCATATGATATGTTGAGTCTGCAGACACGACGGGCGGTCCCCTGACTCTCGCTATCTCAAACGACGATTCACGGAACAGTGATACACACACACACAGACACATATGTAATATATATAAAGATATATATATTAACAATGCAGTTCCCTAGGATATTAGAAGCCGGCTTGCATATATGCAACGCGCTTAATCGGAGCGCGTCACGCTCCACATAATTCTCCCGCCACACAAACACACACACACACACACATACCGAAACAAACACAAGTGTATAGTTCGCATTCTCTTTTTCAAAGCTTCTATTATTAGTCTAATCAGCATTATCTCCTGGTCTATTTTGCGCTATTTGCGACGAGAGAGTCAGGTCGAATCTTTACGAAAGTACTCGGTCCATCACATCACTTGTATATATACATATTATTTATACAAATAGAGAGAGGGAGAGAGAGAGAGAGAGAGAGAGAGAGAGAGAGAAAGGAAGAGAAGGAGAGAGAGAGAAAGCGACGGAGAGATATGATATTTATTTTGTAATGTAAAGTAATGCATAAACAATAAATATGAAAAAAAATACTCTTCCAACAAAGTTAACGCACGAACTTGTCATTTAGTGATAATCACATAGATTATTGCATGATTTAATCGATCCAATTTTCCATATGAATTATTATCAATCGCTTATACCAGTGACAAATTCAATGCGTTTTATTACTCGCACGATGGCAATTAGCAATGCGTCTATTAAAAACGATTATTTATCAACCTTTTGACTTTCATAACGACTCCGATATTAATGGTTCGAGGAGAGACAAAATTGTTGATTACTTTTAATCTCTGTGTTTATATGTTGGATAAATTTTTTCATTGAAAATCATATGTTTTGTTATAGATTTATTTTTTTTCAAATTCACCGCCGCAAGGATATAAAGCTCAAGTTATTGGATTTGGAGAAAGTTTAATTACGAGGAAGGATAATCAATATTTTACATAATTAATAAAACTATAGGTCGTACAACGATAGTAGCCAGAGAAGTTCTTTTAACAACATTATACAAAGTTTAACAACGTTCATGGAAAATTTTTTTATACCTCAAAGAAATCCTTGTCGCACGAAAATACCATTTTTTTCTTAACTCTTATCGTACTCTGCTTTCCTCGTTAAAAAAACAAAACGTATAAATTCGTATTACTCACTGACCCGTATTACCCCAATCACTGCTATAATTGCATACCACTCGACGTATTAGCGAACGAGAAAGAAAAAAAAATAGTAGCTCCTTATATCCTTGAGGGGGCTTTACTGTTCACGCGATGGTCGACAACTGCACTCAAACATTTTGCTCTTTACCAATGGGGATTTTGCACATATATACGATCACGATTATATATTATTTTTCATCGGTGAACACGCTTTGTCCGTCCGACCGAAACGCGCAGATAAAACCGTGCGAATTTACATATGTCGTATACCAATATATACGCGTGCCATACGTACGTTTCTTACATACATATATGGGATATTTCAGGTAAAATGTTGTATGGTTCTTTGTTTTCAATCGTAGCCGGCGATTTTCACGGTTGTCCAGAATTCACGTTCCCTATTTTTTTAATCTTATAAAGAGGCTCCGATAATTGTAGATTCTAATTGAAAATTGTATTTTTATTAGATCAGATATTATATTTAGATTTTTCGATATTTTTCATCATGGCTATATATACATCAACGAAATCAAAAGTTCAACGCAAAATTTTTATCGTAAAAGAAAGTACTCACAAACTATAGACAAAGGTCTGTTAAGAAAAACATTTTTTTTACAACACAATAAAAAACAACAAGAAAAAAAAACAATTGCAAAAAATTTTTTTTAAATCTGAACTGTTTATTTCATTTTTTTAGAATTTTTACAGAAGGTAGTTGGTTCGTCCAACTACCTTTTTACGTGACCGTTCTTGCAATTAATACTTTAACCTCGTTATACCGACGAAAAGGAAGTAAATTTCACTGACCATGACGATTTTACGCTCGAGCGGTTTCCTAATCCTGTGTACGTTTATCAAAACAACAAAGTTATTTTTACACAGCCATTCACCAAATTGTGAAAATTGTTCATTATTCAAAATATCTGACTATCGAACAATGCTATCGTTATCCATAAGGTTTCGTTTGTGTTTGTCGTGAAACAACTTAAAGAGGAAGAAAGAAATGTGCGTAATTGTTAAGGGGTCATACGCAGTCAGGATTTTCGAAATAAATATATATATATTTTTTTTTTTTTCGTAATGTACATATATTTAAGTATATGCACAGAAAATTTCATGTCAATCCGACAAATATTCTCGAAGTTACACGCATATTCGTAAAGACGTCTCGGAGCGTTAGCGTCGTAAGTTTAAATGCGTTTTTCTCAAATATGTGTTCTTAAAGTCGGTGAACAAGATTCCTCGGAAACCGATCAGTCTCAAATTTTTACACAAGCTTCATAAATATATTCTTTAGTGATTAATCGAAGGTTTTTTCCTCACCGATAAATATTTTCCATTTTATAAACAATTTAAGGCCAACATTTTTATCGAAAATCAAAATTTTTTTTTGAGAATCCGCCGTTTTGTTAAAAATTAATATCTGGATTATTCCTCCGATTAAATACTAGATAATACCGTATCTTAACGAAATCTTTTTCATTTTTTCATTTTAAATGATTCAATCCAGAGATATCGTGCTCTCCGCGAGATGCCTTTTTTTAGAGGAGCTCCCGGAGATCGGCTACAGCAGCTTTAAAAATCATTATTTTTACAAATAAAAAATATGCAATAAAGTTAAAAGTTACCACAATATGTATATACATTTTTACGTTATTAAATGAAAATGTCTTTGCAGAAAACATTCTTGAAAAATCGCTTTTTTTTCGTTCTCCTGACTGCGTATAACTCCTTAAGGGGGTAATAGGGTTAGGACAGCGTTTTCTCAATGATTTTCATGATTTTTTTTATAGTATAAAAAATGAATATAATTTATTGAAACTTTGAGAATATTTTATACATATATTTAAGTATATACTATCAAATTTTAGAAGAATTACTTTGAAAAACACCGAAGATATTAGCCGCCCCATATTGCAGGTCACAATCAGACTCAGCATTTTGCGTACATTCTGGAAGCCGCAATTTTCATCTCAAATCAAACGAGGTTGGAATTTACTTTTATTATATGACTCTCTTCTATATGAACTTAAATGCTATCAAAAAAATAGAAAATTGAATTTTTTACAGGGGTCAAAACAAAAAAGCATGATTTTTTGCCATTTTTTACAACTTTATTTGCACAAAAAAAAATATTTTAAATAATGATAATATTCCGATTTTAGGTTCATATAGAGCGCAATACTATGAAGAAAGTAACTGCTAATTTTCAAACCGATTGGTTGAAAACTTTTTAAACTAGCGTGTACGCAAGTTAAAAAAAAGACGTTTTCAGAAAAACGCGTTTGAAACAATAAGTGACCGCTCGGTTATACACGTGGCGCGCTCGGGGCCTGAAGGAGAGCTACTCACTTTAATGGCTTATAACAATAGAACGAGTCGGAATTTTCATTTAAAATTTTGGGAACATATTTTTCAATATTTTTACTAACAATTTATGAAATAAAAAAAAATCGATTTTTCGAACCGTCTAACCCTATTTCCCCCCTTAAAATACATTCGTGATTGAAAAGTAATTTCGTAAAACGAATAAATCGAACGGGAATTCCCCATACAAAGTTTCGCGAGAACACATATACGTGTAAGGATACTCGATATAACGCGTGTCCCACCACTCGACTCCCATACTCAAATCAACTTCACTCCCGCGGGGAAAAACACTTGGGATGCTGAGACTCTCGCGTGCGGAGACCGTGTTGTTCGCGCCCCAACGATTTCTCGAATGCTAAAACGACGTACATGTATACAGTATAGACGTAATAATAAAATGTATATACATATTTGTGCGTGTCACGCGTAGATCCCGTTTTATTCTAGAAATAGAAATTTTTGCCTTTACGAATTTCAAAGTTATAAAATAAATTTTTGTATTTGCATTCTGTGTAGTGTCGTGCAAATATACTTGTCGAGATCTCTGGCGAAATCTCATTCGTGTGTTTGTGACTCGATAGGAAATTAGCAAATAGTCAAGAATCGATTGAGAGATGAAAAAAATAAGGGAAAAATCAATAAGAAAAATTACACAACGCGGTTTCATATACTCTTGATCACTTATTATCTAAAAATTGCGTGTAATTCTGCGCACTTTATCGATCAATGGTTTGAAACAAAACTAAAAAAAACCAATATTATATGGCACAATTAATTAAATGACATTTAATGAAATCGAGAAGTTTTAAACAATGCCAGCGTCACGCGCAAATATTTTTTTAAGGAAAAATCGTTGATATGTGACGATGAAAAAAAAAAAAAGAAAAAAAACAAGAAGAAAGAAAATGTCAAAGGAACGTAAGAAAACGGCCCACGCGTTAAGTTCCCGAGGCAGATTAAGTATCGGATATGTAAAAACAGCGCGAGACACTATGTTACCGTAATATTAATCTCCAATATCTATCAAAGTCGTGAGCAAGTGATACTACGAACTGAATTTATCTCCTACGAGGTGTAAAGCCTGTCGCAACGTCCCGAGCTACGGTGATTATCCGTTTCATGAGGGCCCGAAGCACCGTGATACTCTATTGAATGTATACATGCTATACAAAAGTGAGAGAGAGAGAGAGAAATAAAATAAAAAGAGTGTAATGAGAAGTACTAAAGTTAGAGGGAGATAGAAAGAGAGAAAGAGAGAGAGAAAAGTAAATTAATATAAAAAAAATCATGTGGTGTAGAAGTTGTAACGGTCAGATAATGTGTATGAAACAGGTTGCGTACACGTGCTGTAAATGTGTGATTGTGTATCGTCATTGAATTTCCACGTTAAAACCGGTGCTTGGGCTGCAATAGAGCGACGACAGGAATAAAAAGAGACGAGAGAATGACGACGGTTAGAAAAAGAAAAAAGAAGTAAAGAAACAGTGGCTGCAACATAGTAGTACAGCATCCCATCGCAGCATCACATCGTAAGATTACACTGTATGTCCTTTCCTGATGAGTTTTGTCTCTATCTCTCTCGCCACGGGATTCTTGTAACACGGTCGATTAGGATATCTAGAAGCGCACCGAGTCTCACGCACTATGACGATTATCGTCGATCGACGTATAACGAGAAAATTCTTCTACAAAGTTCGCGACTCACTTAAAACTGTTAATATACATGTAAATTATAGACTAGTGTTTGCTCGTTGAACGAGCGAAGATTCCAAACAAAAAGGAAATGTAATGAAAAAGGGAGGAAAGATATGTTTGTTGTTGTTTTTCTTTTTTTTTTTAATTATAGTTTGTACGATGTCAATTATGATTCTCTATCTGTTGTTCGATTAATTGATAAGCAAACTGTCTATATAAATGGCGGTTGGATCACTCGGCCATTCGAAGAGTTGCCAGAATCGACATTCTACTTTGTGTATCGTTATTAGGGTGGGTCAAATAAAATGACTAATTTTTTTTTCCTCGATATAATGAAAAATGTATTGTTTGGCATCTCAAAAAAACCCTCTGCAAGTATGAGCCCTTCATATTTAAATCAAGAGGTCCCTCATCGCGAATTTTCATTTCCCATTTAAATAACATGGAAACATTTTTTTTTTAAGTTTGGAATTTTATTAGACTTAAACCGTTGATGTTACGAGAGTTTTTTAACACATTTTTGTAGAACATTCGATGCTCTACAAAAAAGCTCTCTTGTGTCTAATCGATAAAAGTAACCGTACAAAAAATAATCGGTGATAATTAGCTCTGGATTCTCTCATATTTGTTTCAAAACAATTAGTAATATATTAGTAGTATATTAGTATATTAGTAATATATTAGTAGTATATTAGTAATATATTAGTAGTATATTAGTATATTAGTAATATATTAGTAGTATATTAGTATATTAGTAATATATTAGTAGTATATTAGTATATTAGTAATATATTAGTAGTATAATTATTCATATTGATAACGAAAATTTTTTTAAATTTGAAATTTATGTACTAATAAACGAGATAAGTAGAATCCAGAGCTAATTATCACCGATTATTTTTTGTACGGTTACTTTTATCGATTAGATACAAGAGAGCTTTTTGTAGATCATCAAATGTTCTACAAAAATCTGCTAAAAGACTCACCTAACATCAACGGTTTGAGTCTAATAAAATTCCAATGTTAAAAAACAAATGTTTCCATGTTATTTAAATGGGAAATGAAAATTCGCGATGAGGGACCTCTTAATTTAAGTATGAAGGGCTCATACTTGCAGAGGGTTTTTTGAGATGCGAAACAATACATTTTTCATTATATCGAGGAAAAAAAAAATTAGTCATTTTATTTGACCCACCCTAATCGTTATATCGTTCATATTTGTGAAAAAGGAGGTTTTTTTTTGTAGGGAATAATGAAACTATCACGATTTATAATAACTTCGTATTGTCAATCTGTTTGCAGGTAGTCGCGAGACATGTGATATCGAGGGGGATGATTTCACCGTTGACAAAATACCTGACACAAGGTGTTTCAATTGCATCTGTAAGGTAAATAAATATAATGCAATGATTAAAAAGAAAAAGATAAATATTTACTTATGTAAAATGCAAATTTGTAAATTTGTATTTGTGTTATTGTATGTATTTACCATTATTTATCAATTTTTCGTTTCTCATGAATTTGTCCATTCGCAGAGAACTTTATAACAGGAATATTCGACAGATTTTCCATTATCAGAAGAACATAATTAAAGAAAATATTGTGAATCGGGGAAAATCAATGGACCAACAACTTGTGTTGGATCAAAAGTTGAATAATTTATTCGTCTTTGCTTAACGGTAATTTTAGAAGTAATTGCTGTTGGTCTCGAGACTTCATAGGGTCTTGATTGTTCGTGACTGTTACCGCGTTCGGTCGTTCAACCCTGTTTCAAAGAAATTCATTTTTTGCTCATTCTAGAATTTACGCGTTCGATTTCCGTGAAATGAATCGAAATAAGAATAAAAATCGTCGGTAACAAACGTGAATGAAATTGCGCTTATCGCGGACACCATATACGGTGTGAGAGGAATGAAGAAAAGAGTAAATAATAATGAAACATAAATTTTCTTTAAAGATCTAATGCGTATACACGATGAATTCTGGTCTCGCGACTCTGTTTGATGTCCCTTGTGAATTCTTATTATATATACTATATATTATATCGTATATACATGTATACATATATATATATATACTAGGGGGGCTCTGCCCCCCTGCGCGCTTTGGGCCCCCCCACACGCCACCCCCGCCGCCGCTCGATCCCCTCACCCCCTCAGTCTACTCGATCCCGCTCGCTCTCCTCAACTCTTGTACACGGCGGCGGCGGCGATATATTTATGTAATGTAAAGAGATATATATACTTGAGGTAAGAACGAAACGAGAGAAACGGTAAGACATCAGGTTGATGCGAAGAGCGAGCAGCACGTAATGCATACGTGCGGCTATATTTATATACATATATATATATATAAATATGTACCCACAACGATATTTTTCTTGCTCGTCTATCGTCGCTCTCCGTTAATTATCGAAGTGAGCGGCGCGCGAGAGGTAAAAAGTAGAAGAAGAAGGAAAAAAAGGATCGCGAATGAAACGAGTTGAATGAGAGGACGGAAGCAGCGATCGGTACGGTCCTCACGTTCGTCTTCATCTTGTGCCGATCTCGCGAATCCTCGTCCTCGTCGTTGTCGTCGTCGTCGACGTTGTCGCGATTTAACGTGATGCACGCGGTGAGCTCGCGAGCACTCTACTTCGTCGAGCCTCGCGGCAATCTTTGCTGCAATTGATGTTTCTCTCTCTCTCCCTTCATTGCATTTCTCTCGCTATGCCGCTGTGCGGTCGCCTACTTATCTCACAAACGATGAACGAACGAGACCGAGAGAGAAAGAGACGAGAACGCAGCTTGCTGGTTCATTGACTCGTCACGTTCCATCGTATCGGGGACTATGACGCTTCTTGTTTTCGTCGTACACTATATAAATGTACATATGTATATATGGGTAAACGGTATATGTATGCGTACACACATATATATGAAAGTGCAAAATACAACGCGGCGACGCCGGCTGTGACATAATTCTTTGTTATTATTGAACGAAGAAAAGAGATCGATCGTTACTCTCCCTCTCTCCCTCTCTCCCTCTCTCCCTCTCTCCCTCTCTCCCTCTCTCCCTCTCTCCCTCTCTCCCTCTCTCCCTCTCTCCCTCTCTCCCTCTCTCCCTCTCTCCCTCTCTCCCTCTCTCCCCCTCTCCCCCTCTCCCCCTCTCCCCCTCTCCCCCTCTCCCCCTCTCCCCCTCTCTCTCTCTCTCTCTTATAAGAGCGAGATTTTTCGAGTGACAATAAAGAAAAAATCATCGATCGAGTCTGTATAATGCACGAAAAGATCATCACAATACCGACTGCTGGCAAATAACGCAATCCACGTCATTTTCACATGTTAAATTGTGTTGATTACGGTTTTTTGTGTCCCATCGATATTATCCGTTATATGGCTTAACGCGCGCAAGCTCAAAGCTCGAAGTTTCTACCAGCTTTTATATCCACTGTGGGTGTCTTGCCGATCAACGGTCGATGCTGCTTATATCAATGGATTAAAAAAATAGGATTATCCCCCAAGAGTCCTCGATTTATATTCACGTCTTCGTATATTTGTCGTTTTATGCTATGTATGTATATATATAGGTTTAAAAATTCTCGCGGTCGTTAGCCGATTATAAATTGCGACTTAAATGCACCCGTAGTAACGACATTACAAATGTGTATACAGTGTGATTCATAATGGGTTATCAAACACTTGGGGTAAAATTGATGCTGACTGCATTAATAGACTTTATGTGTACTTCATTTTTTCTGATACCGTTGACTGTTTGTCAGAGACGTACGTTTACCAATTTATCGCCGATCTTTCTCGCACACACGACAAATTTTGACCTGTGACAATAAGTCTTGATGGAATCATTGCAAAAAAGAGCTTGCTGCTATACTTCCTCCTCTGGTTATCTGGCAAGATATTATCTTACATACTGATAAAGATACTCTGAAATATATTCTGAAAGATACTCTAAAAGATAATCTGAAAGATACTCTGAAAGATACCCTGAAAGATACTGTGAAAGATACTCTGAAAGATATTCTGAAAGATACTCTAAAAGATAATCTGAAAGATACTGTTAAAGATACCCTGAAAGATACGGTTAAAGATACTCTGAAAGATACTGTTAAAGATACCCTGAACGATACGGTTAAAGATACTCTGAAAGATACTGTTAAAGATACCCTGAACGATACGGTTAAAGATACTTCGAAAGATACTGTGAAAAATACTCTGAAAGATATTCTGAAAGATACTCTAAAAGATAATCTGAAAGATACTGTTAAAGATACCCTGAAAGATACGGTTAAAGATACTCTGAAAGATACTGTTAAAGATACCCTGAACCATACGGTTAAAGATACTCTGAAAGATACTGTGAAAGATACTCTGAAAGATACTCTGAAAGATACTCTGAAAGATACTCTGAAAGATACTCTGAAAGATACTCTGAAAGATACTCTGAAAGATACTCTGAAAGATACTCTGAAAGATACTCTGAAAGATACTCTGAAAGATACTCTGAAAGATACTCTGAAAGATACTCTGAAAGATACTCTGAAAGATACTCTGAAAGATACTCTGATAGATACTCTGAAAGATACTCTGGAAGATACTCTGAAAGATACTCTGAAAGATACTCTGAAAGATACTCTGAAAGATACTCTGAAAGATACTCTGAAAGATACTCTGAAAGATACTCTGAAAGATACTCTGAAAGATACTCTGAAAGATACTCTGAAAGATACTCTGAAAGATACTCTGAAAGATACTCTGAAAGATACTCTGAAAGATACTCTGAAAGATACTCTGAAAGATACTCTGAAAGATACTCTGAAAGATACTCTGAAAGATACTCTGAAAGATACTCTGAAAGATACTCTGAAAGATACTCTGAAAGATACTCTGAAAGATACTCTGAAAGATACTCTGAAAGATACTCTGAAAGATACTCTGAAAGATACTCTGAAAGATACTCTGAAAGATACTCTGAAAGATACTCTGAAAGATACTCTGAAAGATACTCTGAAAGATACTCTGAAAGATACTCTGAAAGATACTCTGAAAGATACTCTGAAAGATACTCTGAAAGATACTCTGAAAGATACTCTGAAAGATACTCTGAAAGATACTCTGAAAGATACTCTGAAAGATGATACTCTCAAAAATGACTTACAACATCTTGTCGACGAAATTGTGACATATATTGACGAAGAAAATGCGAAAAGTAGTGATGAAAATAGCGAAGAATATACCGACAAAGGCACTGCTCCAAAAACTATATTGAAATTCCATTCGATGCTAACGCTACACTCCACATCGCCTCCGTCCAATGCACATGTCGGTATTTCGGTTCTGAACCTCCAGTACTTTTCAGCAAGGAAAAGTCCTGCATTCCAATAAGTTGACTTTTCATTCGTGAAGTAGTTGGTATTAGAAAAAAGGGCCTTACTAGTTTCGCTCAGTGCACAATCTGAGGTGACCTATTATGAAGTGTACTATTCTGAATCATTCTGTATCGATACACGAATCGTTTATGTGGTGTATTAAGTATCTTGTTCGTCTGAAACATTATAAATATCTTAATTATTCGAGAGCGACATGTAATTATTAAAGTCACGACGCGACATTATCCGGTCTTACTATTATGCGCATATATCATCTGAAATTTTCTCTCTCTCTCTCTCTTTTACTCTTTTGCTTATGGTGGGATTGGTGTTTCTATTGCAGTCTAATGTAAACGACATATATATATATATATGTGAAATATCTATATATAGGTATTTATATGCAATCATAGAAAAACTGACGTTGCGGTCTGGTGCTTCCCGTCTGTCGCCTCTTGGGACGAGAAAACGCCCGCGATAACTGACCATATATAATGCTCTGAATCATCAAACACTTTATGACTAAAATAGAAATAAATCGTACGTGCCAATATCGTGAAACGCGACAACCGACACGATGTTGCTTATAATTAAGAGAAGTAAACCAAATTAATTAATACGACCCTCATTACCCCACGCGGAGATGTCAGAACGATTTTTACTTACATTACTTTTATGCAATTTTAGGTCGTTCACTCTTGTAACGTTGGTACTCCTCCTTCCTCTATTTGTCACGAGACAAAGATAGGAGTTACAGAACTCTGCCAGAAAGTAAAACGTTCATTTTTACTTACATAGCCGTTCGTCTAAACTTTGTGACAACAATATTATAATGGTTTTAACTATTGACGTATTTTATTAATGTTACAACCATCCCCGCTATCGAGGTCTAAAGAAACAAATGTTTTTCATACAATAAAAGTAGCCAAATGACTAGGAGACAGTCATGATCCATGAATCTTTTTAAAGCTAAAAAATGGTTGTTAACAAAATTCTGCATAGATTACATTTAATTGCCCTTTATGACAATTAACATTTCGATACAGACCCGAACTGTTACTTTTGCCCCTACTATTCTCTACTATCTGATAAATTTGAAAGAAGCCACCACATAAAGATTATCGCAGGATTATTATTTTATCTCGGGATGCTGCTAACCAACGTATTCTATCAATTATCAATTCATTTATTTATTTTTTTATCAAAGCGGTCATTCACTGGTAAATCCATCCGATTTTATGCCGGAAAAAAAGTTTCAATATTTATACAAGAAACTACGTTGTATTGACTTATCATCTCATCGAAAATCCTCTTTGCCGTTCGTTTATTTACCCCCTCGTAAATGTCAGTGAAGAAAAAAAATGTTCACCATTCATTTTCATACAATTGTACTAACGATTGTATACGTCTGTGGGATACTTATGAAAATATATGTATGGATATCTGTTCAAGTTCGATTTTTATTTTATATACATATACTGTGTTATACTATTGCGTATATGTAGATGAAAAAAAGAAATAATAAACCGAGAATTCTCGAAGCGATGAGTCACATTATACCGCGGGCTTCTCTCCCTCTCTCTGTCTTACTCGCGGTTTACATCGATTCAGTGCTACTATAAATATCTATTTCTCGATATGGAAGTCTATATGTTCCATCGATTGCGAACTTTCATACCCCTTTATGGAAATTCTTCGCTAAATTATTCGCACAAAGTTTCGTCTCTCCCTGTTTTTTACTCTTCCTTTTTGTATTGCAGAACGGTTTCGTGGAGTGTCGGCAGCAACAGTGCCCGAGTATCGAGGGATGCTACACGCTACTGGAGCCACGAAAAGACGAGTGTTGTCGTCGATGCAAAGGTAAAAAGAAAGGAAAAAAAAAAGAAGAAAAATCGTATCAAGAATAAAATTGCACATTTCATTCACCACGAATTTACCCTTAGAAATTCCCCAATGAGCGATTGTCGGAAATAATTTCTACGATTATCTAAAAAAATGATCAGACGAGAATCTAAAAAAATTATAACAATTTGTTCAATTTTGCATTCAGGGAATTTTAAAGAAAACCCATGTGTCATTCTGACTCACAATTTTTTGTGAATTGTTACAACGATTTCTTTTAAACCTTGTTGCAATGATTAGGTCGTAATGTATGTCACTAAAACAATTAATATGCCCACCCAAAGACTCTCAATCAGCCAAAAAGAACGAAAGCAGTGATTTTCGCGAGTGAAAATTACCGATCATTGTTCCTTTAGCAGACACAAAGCTTACCACTGTTCAACCGAGCCCGCACTGATAATAAACCATCATCGCACTTAAAGACGTGTACGTATATAATGGAGGGGTAACGAGAAAGAGGGAAATCGAGAGTCTCTCGGATCAACAATATATATCCATGAACCGAGAAACGATTCTTTGCCCTGACAGATGTTCGAATCTTCACCACTGCTATTTCTCCTTATCGTCTCTATTAATTATGTTAATTGTGACATAAGATCCTATATATTCTCGCGAAGCTCATCATCGCACCCTCGCGAGTTCGTATTCCACACGATATATGCAGATATATGGAATATATATGGGACGATTCGAGGGCGAAAAAAAAACATTATATTTGACATCAGACCATTTTCTATTTTCTGATAGGAGATCATGACAGTAGGCAATTTAAAGTTTTCGAATATTTCGATAAAACAATCTGGCAATTATCAGCAAAATTTAATAAAACTTTTCGGATATTTTTTTTAATTCGTCCAAATTAAAAGATGACCAGAGTAAATCATCGGTGAATAAATGGTAAAAACATGGATAACGTCTTAAAATGATAACTCAATACTTTTGACGATAAATTCTTGATCAATTTTCCAAAAGCTCTGAAATCTTGTTTAGTGTATTATTTTGTAATAGCATGCAACGTACGTAATGAAGGAAAGATATAAAAAAATGTCTGTAATTCCCTGTAGTAAAAGTATGTAAAAGATCCCTTTAATTCATGGATCAGTGCCAGATCGATTTGATATTGAATGCCCCATATAATATGTAATATTGACGTATTCCCAGGCTTTTTCGCGCCAAACGGGATGCGCTCACATATACATTCTGTCTCTTAGCGAAATTTTCATAAGGCACGACGACCTCGACGTCGATAATTCCCAACTTTTGCTTCTCCGACCCCTCTGTCACTCTTTCTTTTTTTTTATCTCTTATTGCGAGCTGCTCCCTCTCGCTGCAATTGCCTCGTTTCACGCACACACACACACACATACCAGCACGTGCGGTGACGCGATAATGCAATACAACTGCCACGATAATTAACGTACGAACATAATTAACAAAATTGTAGTAAAAATTCGCGAGGGTTGTTACACTGTTGCTAGTTGCAATAGAATTAATATTAAACTACTGTGACAGGCCAACTTGAACAAATGAAATTTATTTGGATTTATTGAATAGTTTTTCAATTTTAAATACACATCTCAATTAACATGTTTTAGTTTTTCTCTTTTTTTTTTTACAAAATAATGGTGAGACTCGGTTCGTTCGTCCGCCCGTTTGTCTGTCGTTCAGTCACAGACCTCTAAATCCTAAACGGCTTAATCTATCAACTTGAAACTTGACATGCACCTAGAGTGATATGTTCCAAACATGGCCCAGAGTCATTGTTGAGAAAAAAAAAATTTCCAGAATTTTCAGGAGCCAAAATGTGTGATCTCAAAATTAAAAAAACTGTCTGTCTTGGCGATTGGAGTATCGTTTTAAAGATCGATCCTTAAGGATCGAAAAGATATTTTTTAATATTTTTTCCGCTCAATATTTTTGATAATATCCATCAAAATGTTCGATTTTTACTATTTTTACCCTCGCCCCTTAAGGCCAAAACTACTGCATTGAAAATTTTGAAATAATTCTAATATGTGAAGGGATCTGGGAAGTTTTGAGGAAAACTATTACGATGTCGATATTGTTATTAGTTTTTGAGATACATTTAATTCAAGACATCATCCAGAAGAATTGTACGGAATCCTCGTTGAACGACGAACATACTTGACCGCTTTTTTTTGTCATCTATTTTTCCTTCCCAAGCATAGAACTATCATGTGCATATCTATAAGAAAATATGACTGATAAAAAATTCAATATTTAATTTTCCATCTAGGCAATGGAATAAAAATGTTCTTTTCTTATTTCTTGTTTTTCTTCATTTTCCTCTCGATTGGCGTTACAGGATGCATGAGAAACGGCGTGCATCACGCGTCCGACACAGAGTGGACCGAGGCGGATGATCCCTGCAAAATTCTCACCTGCAAGGCCGGTGTAATAACCGAATCGAAGCTTCGTTGTTACACACCATGCAACAATCCGATTCCCGCACCACCCGGACAATGTTGTCCAATATGCGCCGGATGTTACGTCAATGGACAGAAAGTAACTGCCGAAAGAACAGTGACGACGAGCGAGGATCCGTGTGTAACATGCCGATGCAACATGGGTAGATTAACGTGCGCGAAAAAGGCATGTCCGGTTCTTCATTGTCCGGCTTCGAGTCTCGTACACGAACCCGGCGAATGCTGCCCAAATTGTAAAGGTAAGCATACGTATAGAGAGGTCATGTCAAATCGACCTGTGACCCTCCCCATCTGCTAGGATTTGGTTAACAATTTTTCATAGTGTTGTTACAGCCCTAAAAGCCATGCAATTTTTTTTATAGATTTCTTCGCTAACCACTATTTAGTAATAATTTGAATAAAAATTATTTTACGTGAAACAAGAGATTAGCCGTAATTGAAAAATGGGACAAAGTAGTAAAAAATCGTCGTTCCAACATCAAAGTTTTTAAGCTATATTCCAGAGTGGAGCGCCGTTTGTTACTATTTGTTTTCCCCCTTTATTTGTTTGCAAAGTACTTGAAGAAAATATAATCGGAAGCAGCCTAATTTCGTGATTTAAATGTACATTCCTTTTAGTCTTTGCATTTAGTCTTTAACATTGTTTGCTTTGATCAACAAAACTTTTATCATATCCGCATAGTTATTGATATACACGCTTTTAATTTACGTAACAGGTAGCAGAAGATTTTTGCCACCGCCCCGAGGTGCCTGTATGTTCGGCACGTTGATTTACGATTCAGGAAAGCAATTTTACGAAGACGAGTGTACGCGATGTACCTGCACAAATTCGGCGGTCTCATGTACGCGAGAAACTTGCCCGGTTTTGGAATGTACGAGCGAACATCAGACAACACCACCGGGTCGTTGCTGTCCTCAGTGTCCTCTTGTTGAAGAGATTCGTGCAGCTTGCACATACCGCGGACGTACTTACGGGGCAAGTATTTGTACTTTTTAGCTTCAACCTTTGTTTTCGTGAAAATATTTTATTTAACCAACTGTTCAAGACCATTGTGTTAAAAACGCGTCGAAGCGTCGTGGAATATCACATTTATAATAACAAAAAGTCCACAAGTGTGTGATAAGGGGGCACAAATCCAAGTTCTATAATACGGAATTGGTTTGAGTCATACGCAGTCAGGAGACTGAAAAAAAGCAATTTTTTCGAGAATTTTCCCTGGAGAGACATTTTTATTTATTAACGTAAAAATTTATATACATATTGTGGTAACTTTTAACTTTATTTTCATATCTTTTATTTATAAAAATTATGATTTTTGAAGCTGCTACAGCCGATCTCCCAGAGCCCCCTGTAAAAAGAGGCGTTTTGCGGTGAGCACGACATCTCTGGATTGGATCATATAAAATGAAAAAAAAAACAAGATTTCGTTAAGATAAGATATTATCTAATTTTTAATCGAAGGAAAAAGCGAAATATTAATTTTTAACAAAATGGCGGCTTCACGAAAAAAAATTTCGATTTTCGAAAAAAATGTTGGCCTTAAATTGTTTATCAAATGAAAGATATTTGTCGGCGAGAAAAAACCTTCGAGTAATCACTAAAAAATATATTTATGAAGCTTGTGTACAAATTTGAGCCCGATCGGTTTAGTCGTTGCCGAGGAATCTTGATCACCGACAAAAACACAGTTTTGAGAAAAACCCATTCGAACTTACGGCGCTACCTTCAAACGCTTCGAGACCTCTTTACAAATATGCGTGTAACTTCGAAAATATTTGTCCGATTAACATGAAGTTTTCTGTGTATATACTTAAATGTATGTATATTACGAAAATGAAATTAAGAAATTTTTTTTTTTGGAAATTCTGACTGCGTATAACCATTTAACCAATTGGGCGGAAATTTTCCAACACAAGTTAGAGCTGCCAACACCCCTTTGTCTGAAATAATTTTCGTGAAGATTAAATAACTCGTTCAGATATTATGCCATTTTGTATTTTTCCAAAAAATCTCTGTTGAGAGCAATTTTCGAGCTATCAGGCTAAAACTTTCTACACAAATAAGGCCACAGGCCAGGGGGGGGGGGGGTATTTCTACATAAAATCTGTTACCATCGATGTGCACCACTTTTTTTAATACTTTTAATATGCCTTTGTAACGTGTCTTTTAATGAAAAGTTTACGATGAAATTCCAACGTCTTTATGGTTTAAACGTCCTAATTTTTCCTAGGCAGGATGGCGAAACTTGGAAGCTTGATCCATGCAAGGCATGCGCCTGCATGCAGGGCAAGGTGCGTTGCGCCATGGCCGTGTGTCCACCTTTGAACATACCGTGTCCGCCAAACACTAGGTTCGAACATCCCGAGGGTCAGTGTTGTCCACGCTGTGTTGAAAGTGAGTTTATCCGCCAATCTTACGATTACGTTCTTTTTCTTTTCATCCAGCACACCCAAAAAATCAATAATATTGTTCAATTTCTCGACATTGGTACTAAGGATGTCTTGAGAGTTTTTTTTTGTTTTTCACGAGCCACAAAGTCTTGTACAATTAATAATCCTTTCAATATTAGTTATAACTTTGTCTTCTTAAATGTCTCCAAGATGATTTGAGAATAAAACTAACGTAGTGTTTTATCAAGGGGGTTAATGACAAATTCCTAAGGGTCTTTTCTGTTATCAACAGACTCAATGACTAATCGTGTGAGATTTTAATATTTTTCAAAGATAATATCCGCATATTCCCTCGTTCAGGTGATGGAGTTTGTACCGTTTTTGGTGATCCACACTATCGAACATTCGATGGAAAATTCTACAGTTTTAATGGAGCATGCAAGTATCAACTAGTGACCGACTGCGTTGGTCATACGTTCGGTATTCGCGTTACCAATGATGCCAGATCGACGAAATCGTCAGCATGGACGAAAACTATTACACTTAAGGTATTTAAAATCGTGATTTCGTTGCAGGCAATTTTGATGCGACGCCAAATTTCTTGCTGTAGGAAGATCGTTTTTTTTATCTCCTTGCATGTTACAAATAATGTTACGAAATTCATTCCCTGTTGTATTCAACCTGTTATGAAAGCATTTTTGGCAAAAGTGCCCTAATCGATGTAAAGAATGAAAATATATTTTCCGTCACCATTTGTCACTGGAAAATCTATTATTAAAACGAATTTTCCTTTAGTAAATCCTATCTTTGGCCCGTTTCTTAATAACCACTTATTCAATGTCGTAATACTTATATTACTGTTGTTTATTGACGTCGAACGACAGATCGGTGACATGAGGATCAATCTTGGCCAAAAGATGCGCGTAAAAGTGAACGGTATGAAGGTTGACGTGCCGTACAGAGAGCCAAATAGAATTGACATAAATCGTACGTCCGACGGTATTCTCGTGAACACGCATATCGGCGTTAAAGTAGCCTGGGACGGTATAAGCTTCATCGAGGTGTCCGTACCAACGGCTTATCGGGGTAATCTCTGCGGACTCTGCGGAAATTTTAATTCATTGCCGAAAGACGACTTCACAACGAGACGCGGACGTTTACTTCAGGATTCACACGCCTTCGGACAATCGTGGGCTGTTGGCTCGAAAAAATCGTGCACCCGTGCTCGTCCCGGTATTAACGCTGATCGCGAGAGACGCTGTCGAGGTCGAAAGGATCACAAGTGAGACAAATCGTTTTATTTCGTGATATTCAATCTTATCGCTACTTTGATAATAACATTTTTTTCTTTATTCCTCCTATAATTTTTTTAATATTGATTATTTTAGAAAAATGACCCGCCAGCCTTAATGGAAATGACAATTTTTTTTAGTGTATTGAATGGAAATGACAAAAACTAAGCGTAAGGAGTATCGGCGAACAAATCAGGGATCGCTCAAACCTTCAACATACGAATTTTGATGAAATCGTATTAACTTTGGTCTCACGTCGGTCATAACGATTCCGTTATTTAAAATTACAACATTTTCACATTGAATAAAAAATAAACGAGAAGAAGAGACTCATGGATACCATCTTTTCTCGAAATATAATTCTAGTTTTACGTTCAACATATTTGATCCATTGGGAATTTCATAATTTTGGTCATCTGCCCAATTATTCAGATTGCCCAATTAACGAGATTAGGAAGTATTCTTAATAAACGCGTGATTATGCGCTGATTTACATCTTTAATGGTATTTTTGTTGAGAATAGGCCAAATAAGACGAATAATTCATTACCGTTTGGGCTGATCGTTTTGAATACATTTTTAAACATCAAAAATAAATGTCATCCTATATTGACTATTTTGAATCTAATGAGTCTACTTGGTCGCAAAACGGATTTTATATTTTTCCCTCGTTGGCTCGCATTCGCAATCAATGACATCAAAAACTGCCGACATTCAATTATTATTAAACAATTGATTACGGTATTTTGAATTACTATCTAATTTAAGGGCTCACATACCGTTGCGCGCGCTGAGAACCGAGTAAATTCGAAAAATTATTATAAAGGCAATATGATGAAAAAAAATCAAATTGTTGATTTCACATTTTCTATTAACTTTTCAACTATACGAAAAAAAATGGAAATTTTTTTATTTTTATATTAACATTATTTATTACGGGCACAAATGATGACTACTGATGAAAACCATGGCGCCTGCTTGTCGACATCATAACATCACCAAAAATTGTCCAGTCTGCAAAAATAAAAAAGAATCTATTAAAATAATGTAGTAGTAATAGTCTGACGGAGGAAATATTTTTTTTTCAAAAATAAAGGAATTACAGTATTTCAAACTATACTATACATTTTTAAAAAAATAGTGTTTAATAATTTATAAAAAATTGTCCAACCAAAAAATTAAAAAAACCTCGCGTCAGACTGTACAGAAAACAATTATTAAGATTTAAAAAAAAGTTAAAAAAAAATTAAAAATTGACTGACAAGGAAAGTACCCGAGGTTTCCCCCTCCGATTTTGTTGAAACTCATGTATGTATAGAGCATTAAAAACTAAGCGACACGTATTTGTTTTATCGACGGAAAAACGGTTTCAAGGGGTGAAACCACCCCCTAAAGTTGCACAGGTCGAGGGGCGATTTTGTAGTTTCACATACATGCAGTGCATCGATTTTCATGAAACAAAAATTAAAATGTTTCTTATGCGAAGGAATGAAGAACCCACGAAATAATAAAAGACAAAAATATTTTAAGGGGTCGAAACACCCTTGAGCATCTACTTCATGCACCCTACATTGAAAACTTACGAATCGATCGGAATGAAAATTATGCTGTTTCATAGCGGAAAACAATTAAAGTTCACGCATGTTTGTATTTCTAAAAGAAAACAGTTTTAAGGGAGCAAGCTACCCCTATTTGAGTTTTTACATTCCAGTTGTCTCCTTATCATTCCAAAAGTTCCGCCGATAAAAAAAAAATACGTGCCGCTTGGTTTTTAATGCTCTATAACATACATGAGTTTCAACAAAATCGGACGGGGACACCTCGGGTACTTTCCTTGTGAGTTATGGTGCTGACACTGTCTAAAAACATAGTTTCCAGAAAATCGCGTTTAAGGTAGTAGTCTGGTAACTTAAGCCGATTTTCATGTTTTTTTTGCAGGGCGTTTTTTTGTAGGAAAATAAAAATGAATCGATTTGGATATTTAGGATGTTTTTATTTACATATTATAGATACAAAAAAAAATTTGTTGAACAAATTTAATAGTTTATTATTATTATTATTATTATTGATCGAAGTTGGCAATTCGAAAAAATCAAAAATTCTTGATAATACTTAATCTATAGACATGTCATTCTGGTCGGAACTACTGAAGTTAAATTTCATGGATAAATAACAAAATGGCGGACTTTGAAAAAAAAAACTTTCTTTTCCAAAGTCCGTCATTTTGTTATTTATCCATGAAATTCAACTTCAATAGTTCCGACCAGAATGACATGTCTATAGATTAAGAATTATCAAGAATTTTTTATTTCAGATAACATCAAGAGCCAAAATCACCGGGGCCACCCACGCGCTTTTTTTTCGAATTGCCAACTTCGATCAATAATAATAATAATAATAATAAACTATTAAATTTTTTCAAACTAATTTTTTTTGTATCTTCAATATGTAAATAAAAACATCCTAAATATCCAAAACGATTCATTTTTATTTTCCTAAAAAAAAACGCCCTCCAAAAAAGACATGAAAATCGGCTTAAGTTACCAGACTACTACCTTAAAGTTTCTGGTAGTTACAACGTGAACTTACGACTAGTCTCCCATTTATTGCTGTAACGTTGAAATTTTCTTAAAAGCTTTTTTTTTAATTCTCAAAACTATAAGAATAAAAATCCGTAAAAAAAATCGATTTTTTTTTATTTCAGGCGTATGTGAGACCTTAATTCAGTAAAAATCAGTTCATGGGTTTGATCGATTTGCTCGAAACAAAAAAAAACACTTCGATCGTTGATCGAGTTGGTCGTTATAAATCTTAGATCTTCATTGTTATTATGTTTTAATATTATCGATGAATATTAAATTCGTGATCGATAGATAATTAACGTTTTTCTTTTTTCTATTTATACGTTTTAGGCTATGCAATCGATTGACATCGCAAATCTTCGATGCCTGTCACAAAAAAGTGAATCCAACGATGTACTACAAGTCGTGCCTTCAGGACATGTGCGAGTGTCCAACCGAGAATTGTTATTGCGAATCTTTCGTCGCTTACGTTCACGAGTGTCGGAGGCTCGGCATACAGTTACCACATTGGCGAAAATCAACGCGTTGTCGCACAGTGTGGGACACAATGACGGGACCGACGAATTTCCGGCGACGTTTACGTTAAAATCGTGCGCAAGATGATTTTTCTTCTTTTTTTTTTTCTTCTTTTTTTTCTTGTCAATCAGCCTCGGCCGAATTATCGTTACTTTTTTTTTCTCCTTTAATTCATCGTGGCTCTCTCTCTCTCTCTCATCGCACTTAACTCTCAACACACTGCGATCGAATCGTCAGCCGTAGGACACCGACGATTTTCTCTCGCAAGAGATCTAACAATAGGTTGTAAAATTGTAGATTTTTCTTTTTTTTTTGTTTAGTTTTTTGTTTGTTTATTGTTTTTTCATACTTTCACGAGGAGACACTGCCCAAACACGACGCAGTGTGTTATCCGAAGAATTTACTAGTCATCGTTTCGTGTCTATATGCATTAACGGTGAGTAAATTTTTAGATTTGTATGAGAAAGAGGACGGATTCTTTTGTTTTTTATTCTAATTTTTTTTTTCATTACATTCCTTAATGTGAAATGAGTCTTAACAATTTTTATTCCGTACATTTTTTTTTTTGCTCCAAAGTATACCTTTTCGGGTTTTTACGTACTTCTCAATTCCATTTTTTCCATTTTCTAATTATCACTACCCTACCCGCACGTAGCTAAGCAAACCCAATTTCCACTGCGCCCGCCGAACATTTTAGCTACACTTTATCGGATTTAGACGGTGTAAAGTAACGACGGAGTGAGGATGAAATTCCAAACAGTGAAAGCTCCGAAGGTGTAAAACTCTGAATTTACTGTGCGAGGGTCCTAAAGGTTTTGGAAATTCTAAAATCCAATACTTTAACAGCACTTTAACAACAGAAATGTCATTGCCAAGAATGGTTATACACCAAGAATTAAATGACAAGAATAATTACGGAACCGACTGAAAAAGTACTGACATCAAAATCCAACTACATAAAAAAAACCTTATTTTTATAATCAATTAAATGTGTATCGTTTTTTTATCGCTATTCAAAACGTTCGACGTGATTTACAGTCAATTATGTACACTTTCGTCAGAATATACAATACTATACGTAGACCTATAGGTCGTAATATTGAAATTCGGAGTTTTACACCGTCTCAGCTTTCACAATTTGGAATTTCAAACCCGCCCCAAATCGACAGCATCTAAATGCGACGCTGCGCTGTAAAGAAATCCGTAATCTTCTTGCAACAATGGAATTCTCCATCGATTAAGAGCATTGATTTTTTTCCAAAGTACATTTCACGATTTACTTTTTATAGAAAAATTTCGTAGAGTTCTTGACGATAAACAAGGGGTTAACTTTTTGTTTGGTCTTTTTTCGAATTTTTAAGGTTAAAAATGTATCTCAAAATGACATTAACTTTCGGGAGGCAATATTCAACAAAAAATTTAATCCAATTCCCAATGTCCGTTATAATAATTAATACTATAGTTTTTCCATCGATTAGATTCGATTTGTAGTGATCGAAAACGAATTATCAAACGATCGTAAATATACATTTCGGATTAGTTTGACGCGATTTGATAAAACGATATGGAGTGTCATTATATTGATGATAGTCACGTGTTTCGATAACACATGTATATATATTTCTCTCTCTCTCTCTATATCTCGTTCTGGAATTTCTGACAACCATTTATCTCTGGTGTGTACATATTATGTATCTCACGTGCTGAATCACTTGAAACTGAAAGCTTCCACTCGATTTATTAGCGTTGACGACTAATCAAGATTGTACGGTCCAATTTCCTTGAGACCGTTTATACAGTGTCACCATGATCTCTCGTTATTTTCTACGATTTTATCGCACGAAAATAGTGCGTAGTGTCAACTCAAAAGACGCGTACAACGTCTTAAGACGAAGTAGTAAAAAAAACAAAGCGAAAAAATGGATTATATACGATAACGAGGCGATAGGGAGAAAAGTCTTAAGAAAAAAGGAAGAAGCTCTATGTTAATATAATTTTGCGAATAAAAAAAAATGCAGACTTTGTTTCGCATTCGTTCAAATTTGTATCGTCTAGAATATGTAAAAAAATTTTTCGCAAAAGAACAAAAATATGACCGTGTTAATTTTCCCACGACTTTTTAACAACGACAAAAATGTCATCGATGAAATAAAATAACTTGAAAAATCTCCTAATAACATTATCGATCAAAAGTCGATTATTTAAGGGTTGCATGTAGTGCATTACTAACAAATAAGTGTTCTGTCAGTTTACGCTACTCGATTGGCATCCTTCAATTGCTCATTTTTTTTAACTTGAATAATTTACACTAATTTACATTGTCAAATCTACTCGACCCTTGCAATATAATTACTCAAACATCTACTAACGGATTTCTCGCGTGAAATTAGAATTCCCATCTACGATTTGGCACAGTAAAATCAAAGTAAGATAAAGATAAATAATTTGATTGGTCGTCAATCTATAGCACTGAATGTCCTATATATTTTTAAGAAAAAAAAACACAAAAAAAATGATTTTCCCATAATCTCTATTCTCGTGCTTTTGTGAATCATGTTTCAGAGCACCGTGCAGTATTTCGGCCGATGAGCAGGCTCGCGGCATAGCATCTACATCCCAGTGTAAAAAAAAAAAAGCAAACGATCGTGTATGACGCGTTAAAAGGATTCTTCACTCAACTCCAACTTCTCTATCCTCGCACTTACGAACGCTAAACGTACTTTAACAAATTATCGAATGCAAAGAAGTAAAAAAACAAAACGCGACAACACATCGAAAAAAAAAACAAAACTTACTTAGTTATATAAAAAAAAACTAGATACTTATATTATTAATATTTTTAGGAGGACACGAATGTATATATATATATATATATATATATATATATATATATATATATATATATATATATAAAATCGTAGAATTGTTTGAGACCCAATCGACGAAACAACGATGACGTTTCTCTAATTTTCGTCACTAGACGCATTTACATCTACCTGTCCTACATAAAGATTTATTAGCAAAGCTGTAAATAGTCAAGGCCTCAACTGTAATCTATTTTAATTGTCTATAAGTGTCTATCCTTTGTCTCTCTCTCTCTTCGTTTTTTTTAAATATTTTACAGGACACAAACAACGTGTATACCCTTTTATAGTCCAAAGTAGCCAATTTTGTTTTCTTTTCTTTCTCCAATTAATTGTAGAACGTACGTACACGAGTAAATAAAATGATTTATATTCGTAAAGAATGTGATTTTTCGTCATTCATTGAAATACCTAACCAACGCGCTATTTTTTTCAATACGTACAACAATAACACCTACGAGCATTAATTTTTGGAGCTAGAAATTATCAAATACGAGGGGGGACCCAAAAAAAACGGGAATTGCGCTGCGGCGGGGAGGGAGAGTGGGGGAACCCATTGCTCGACCAGGTGTCCATTGGGGACACGTCTCCTGAGTTAGTGTGCGAAGTTCTGTCGCCGTGAGTGCATTGGTTCGCCCGTGGGAATTTTTGTAGCGAAACAACTTTTTCCATTTTGGCGAAAACGTGATGGCCGATTGTCGAGAGCAACGCGCGGCTGTGAAATTTTGTTTCCTGTTGGGGAAATCGGCCGCGGAAACTACTGTAATGCTTAAGACTGCTTATGGAGATGCTGCCCTAAGTAAAACCAGAGTCTACGAGTGGTTTTCACGTTTTAAAAATAGAGAAATGTCAATTGAAGACCAAACCCGTTCAGGACGCCCCTCAACGTCAAGAAGTGACGAAAACGTCGACAAAATCAATGCTCTCATTCATGAAGACCGTCGCCGAACCATTGATCAACTCTGTGAGATGTCTGGGATATCATGGAGTTCAATTCAGAGGATTTTATCCAAAGATTTGCACATGAGTAGAGTTGCAGCCAAATTTGTCCCTCGCCTTCTCACAGACGAGCAAAGGGAGCGTCGACTTCAGGCATGTTTTTAACTTCAAAATCAGCTCGAAGAGGACCCTGAACTTTTTTCCAATGTGATTACCGGTGATGAATCGTGGTGCTATGGATACGACCCCGAAACAAAGCAGCAATTAAGCGTTTTGCCACTGTGGAGGAGGTAAAACAAAAATCGCTGGAAGGCCTAAAGAACATCCCGATAAGTGAATTTAAAAAATGTTTGAACATTGGAAGGATCGTTTGCAGACGTGCGTTGCGGTCAAAGGAGAAGACTTTGAAGGTGACCAAAATTTGGTGTATAAATATTAAAAAATAAAGAAATTATGACGAAATTCCCGTTTTTTCTGGGTCCCCCCTCGTATGTACGATTGATCAAATTTCGAAAATTCTCGACTCTCCTCATTTAATCGCTGTAGGTACTATTGCTGTTGGACACTTTTTACGCGTGGAATTGAACGATACTAAATTTATCATGACGAATAAAAGGGGCAAAAAAATGCGATCTTATGAATTTTTCAAAATTCCAGCGCTGTAGGATAATTAATTTTCTTTATATCCAGATCTACGTCATGTTTTGCAGGTAATTAAATAAAGTTCAGATAACAACGAAACCTCTGCAATCCCCAACCCCTTCTCTAAATAATTGTACGAAAAAATATAAATAAAAAATCATAATATATTCGAGATAAAGGAATAAGAATTTTTTAAATTAATCACCTTACATGCGTAATTATTTTTTATTTAATTATAACTCAAATTCTTTCACGAAGTTCCGACGCATCGTTTCTTCACGCGAACAAAATGCTGAGTCGCAAATCTCGCGATGTGTATGACCTTTAATGAGAATATGAATTAAATGTTGGTCGCTAAATCGTACTACCTATTTCGAAACCAGTTGTTAACTAACGGGATTGCTGATGTATATAAAAATCGTATATCAACCGATCGCAACGAGTAAAAATACAAATTATTTAGTCATTCGCGAATTTTACGACCGAGCGTATATAAGTCTTTTGGGGTACTTCCGACTCTTAATTCCCAGCGATTTTATTCGTATTCACGCAATATTTCTTCGAATACAGTCTCAAGTAAAAAATATATATTAATTTTTAGAATCTTTTTCGAACACGCAATAAAGGATTTTTCATATTAAGGACTCACATACCGCTGCCCGCGCTGAAAACCGCGTAAACTTGAAAAATTATTATAAACGTTATATGGTGAAAAAAAAAGTTTAATTGTTGATTTCACATTATTTATAAATTTTCAACTATAAGAAAAAAAATTAAAAAAATTTTGTTTGCAATATTAACATTATTTTTTACGGATATAAATGGACTACTGATGAAAACCATGGTGCCTCCTTTTCGACATCATAACTTCACCAAAAATTATCCAATCTGCAAAAGTAAAAGAGACGCTAGTAAAATAATGTAGAACTAATAGTCTGACGGAGGGAATTTTTTTTTTTCCCGAAATAAAGAAATTACAGTATTTCAAACTTTAGTATGCAATTTAAAAAAAAAATTAGTGTTTAATAGCTTATAAAAAATTGTCCAATCAAAAAAATTTAAAAACCTCTCGTCAGACTATAGAGAAAATGATTAATAAGATTAAAAAAAAAAAGTTATAAAATATTAAAAATTGACTGACTTATCGTGCTGACACTGTCTAAAAACATCGTTTCGAGAAAAACGCGTTTAAGGGGGAAAATAGGGTTAGGACAGCGTTTTCTCAATGATTCTCATGAATTTTTTTATAGTATAAAAAATTAATATAATTTATTGAAACTTTGAGAATATTTTATACATATATTTAAATATATACTATAAAATTTTTGAAGAATTTCCTTGAAAAACACCGAAGATATTAGCGACCCCATATTGCAGGTCACAATCAGACTCAGCATTTTGAGTACATTCTGGAAGCCGCAATTTTCATCTGAAATCAAACGAGGTTGGAACCTACTTTTATTATATATATTTCTTCTATATGAACCCAAATGCTATCAAATGAATAGAAAATTGAATTTTTACAGGGGTCAAAACAAAAAAGCATGATTGTTTGCCATTTTTTTCAACTGTATTTGCAAAAAAAAATTATTTTAAATAATGATAGTATTCCGGTTTTAGGTTCATATAGAGCGCAATACTATGAAGAAAGTAACTGCCAATTTTCAAAACGATTGGTTGAAAACTTTTCAAACTAGCGTGTAGGCAAGTTCAAAAAAAGTCGTTTCCAGGAAAACGCGTTTGAACAAATAGCAAAATGCTGAGTCTGATTGTGACCTGCAATATGGGGTCGCTAATATCTTCGGTGTTTGTCAAGGAAATTCTTCAAAAATTGTATAGTAAATACTTAAATATATCTATAAAATATTCTCAAAGTTTCAATAAATTATATTCATTTTCTATACTATAAAAAAATGCATGAAAATCATTGAGAAAACGCTGTCCTAACCCTATTTCCCCCCTTAATGGCTTATAATAATAAAACGAGTCGGAATTTTCATTAAAAATGTTGGGA
Source organism: Oxytorus armatus (assembly GCA_958009045.1). Classification (NCBI taxonomy): domain Eukaryota; kingdom Metazoa; phylum Arthropoda; class Insecta; order Hymenoptera; family Ichneumonidae; genus Oxytorus; species Oxytorus armatus. The sequence continues at coordinate 11,570,173 of OY253751.1, read as the reverse complement.
ACATATTTTTCAATAGTTTTACTAATAATTTATGAAATTAAAAAAAAATCGATTTTTTGAACCGTCTAACCCTATTTCCACCCTTAATGTTTCTGGTAGGTAGCCGTCTCAACCCGATGTCCGGTCTCATTTATTGCTGTAACTTTGTAACGGAGTGGAATTTTCTTATAAGTTTTCTTTTTAATTCTTAGAAGTATAAAGAATAAAAATCTGTAAAAAAGAATCGATTTTTCTGAAAATTTCAGGGGAATGTGAGCCCTTAATCCTTCCTTTAGTTTCATTGCTTATTAACCGGATAGCCTAAAGCTTCCACAGTAAGTTCCATATTATATCATCAAATATTTGAAATTAATCGCAACCATCTCAGCAACGCGATTCATCGACGATTTTTAATCGTTCGAATAATCGTAATTATATATTTTTTTCGGTGCTATAATTTTTCAGTTTATTATTGGCCTCCACCATTCTATCATATTTTCACTTTCCTATCCTTTTGCTATAATTCTTGTAATTATTTTCCAAGTAATTATTGGCGGTATTCCCACGAAATGATATCCGTATATCTGTCATCGAATCATTGAAGTTTATTTATTCGATACAATCCATTGTTTCTTAGATCAATCATGATCATTCTTCTAGAACAAAAGTTCGTAATCGCTCGTCCGGTACCGAGATAACCGCCGTTGAAAACGATCGTCACGAATATATCTGATATCGCAAGTAGTTGGAGGGGGTAGGTTTGGGAACAACGAGTAAAACAATGGTCAAAGCTCTCGTTGCCTATTTAGTCGAACGTGAAGTACGAAAATTCGTTCATTCGCGCGCTTTCGCAAATCGAGTTCGCGGAACGACTATCCACAAATCACGATATCGTCACCCACGTAAAAGACAAATCATGAAACGACATCGAACTCTTCTCGTTTTCGTCACGATCGTTCTTCAGATACTCGCTACTCTGGCTATCCAAACGAACGATTTAAAACGCAGAAAGCTCGAAGGTCAGTATTATAATCGGTTTTTATCATTATATTTTTTTTACGATTCTCATTAAAATGCCCATTGAGCGCAAGACTAGTGCAATTGTTGTAATTTTTTGCAAATACCAACAATTTCTACGAATTATTGATATTTAATCAACAGCTACTTTAATTTTTCTGGCTTATCTTTATTTATTTGTTATTACCTTGTCTGTATGGATACATTATCGCTCGATGCAGAAACATTAGCTTTTTAATTGTCTTATGAAATAATGTGTTTCGATTTATTGTCTTCGGTGCAGTATAAGACAATTACAACTAGTGAAGAAATTAACAGAAATTAATCTTCAGTTATAGATCATTTTTTGACGTAGTACTTTGAAATATAAATCTATCTGCAAATGGTAACACAAAATTGACGTTACTCAAAGAATGAGAATATTACAAACACTTGTCAATCAATATTTCTACAGTAAATAAATGATCGTACATTTCCCACTCTTTGGAAATTGATCTCGCACAAAATGATCGACTTATTTAGTACTTGTAAAAAAAATAAAATCAGTAAAACCAATAACACCATGAGAGTATTCGAGTACTTCATTTTTTCATCGTTCTGTCTCTGTCAATCACATGGAAACAAAAAAATAGACAAGACGATGGAAAATAATAAATAAACGATTTATCCCACACGCCCCATATTCAGACATGGTGTTTTCCAATCGTATAAAAACAACAATGAACATCATCGTACAACGTATCGTGTGCCACGTTTAAAAAGTGACTATCAACTCTGTCACCACTTGACAATCATTTATCCAATTCCTTCTTTAATCGAGTACCGATAGACTGGATTAACGAATTACACGATGATTTGCTTTTCATCAATCAAGACTCCAATCGACGCCCCAATCCAAGAATTAACAAAAAAAACAGAGAAGAAATAAATAATCAGGATAAAAAGATATTTTCCATGAAATTGTACAGATGAAATAATGGACAAAGGGATGCACGACGACATGCAGATTACTCTGGCATCTCGAAGGATATTTGCCGGCGACGATCCGAATAAAATAACGAAGGATGGACGTTTGGGTTACGAAACAGGTAAAAATTGCGAAATCATTTATCGTCACTCGGTTCTTAGAGATACTAATCCGCGTCGGATTATTGTATTGGTATAATGGCAAACGTGTAGCGATTTCGTAAAAAAAAGCGATAATTTTTATCGCTCGCACGCGAGTGAAACAATCAGATTACAAAAAAAAAGTCAAACCCTTAAAAAAAAACTTCTGTATCCGTTATATCCGATATTAATCACGCTTTATAATCAATGAAATATATTTGGTAAGGATATATGACTAGCTGTGCCCCGCGGTTTCACTCGCATTAAATTTGGATTATATATCTGTTTCATAAGCATTATGAGTACATAACCAATTGCATCTCATTAACTATAAATACCATCCGGAAATGATGTGGACAAATAAAAGGACCAATCACTAAAAAATTCCTGAGATTAGCGCGTTCGAAATAAACGTACAAACTCTCCAGCTTAATTAATAGTACTAAGATGATATAATTGTCAACTGTGAACACACAGTCTCCGGCGATAATTCTATCAGTATGAGTATCAGATGAGTACCATAAATTTATCAAAACCTATCCATATCTCACCTCGTGACCGCTATAAGTTGCTAATGCTGACCGAGAATAAGGATAAAAAAGTGTGATGTAGAACAAAAAATGCGATCTATCATCGTCTGCAGTACTCGAAATGATCGAGTGATCTCAATCGTACATTTGGGATTCCTCAACGCACTAGCTAATCGATCTTGTTTGTTTTAGATATAATTAACACACGCAAAAGGACTGATAACATTCGAACCGTATTTTCTCGTTGATCAGATAGTTCGTACTGGTACGAGGACGCCCGTAAAGCTCTCGCGGAAAAGCTTCAACGAAGCCTAAACACGAATATCGCAAAAAACATAATTGTCTTTCTCGGCGACGGTATGTCCATTCCTACGTTAATGGCAGCGAGAACTTATCTTGGACAACTCGAAGGTGAACCGGGCGAGGAAGGTTCTCTCTACTGGGAAAACTATCCCTACACCGGTCTGTCTAAGGTGTAAAGAACAATAATTCAATTATTTCTCATCTTGTTTCTCAACAAATTGATTCGTTCAATTTAAAAGTTAATTTTGTCACGAGCATGCATATGGAATTTTAATCGTATGTCAATTTTTTGTCAATTCATGCGAAGGGCTTGAATAACATAAAAATTAAAAGAAAAGGGGGAAATTATGGGATTTTAGGTTTTTTTCCCTCGGATTTGGAGCCTCGAAAAAATAGAGATCCTAGGAGTTATTCGTATCCATGATTGAATCCCTAAAAAGAATTATCATGACACTTCCACATCTTACTGAAGAGAAATATAATTGAGCAAACCTGGAAGTAATCAAAGATCTAAACACGTATTTCCAAATTTTATTGTTCGTTTCTTTTCGATTATTTGTTCTTAATTTTTAAGGATTAAAACCCAAGTGGTCAAATGGCCAGCTTAGTTATTTCCGTTGCGTCTCTCCTTAATTTAACTTGTCGTAATTGGACTGAGCTGTCGTACAAATAGAATTTATGAAAGAATTCGAAACAATTATTTTTTCATATTCAATTGAAATCGGTGTTGTAAATTAAATGCATTTGTTTTGATTTAACGAAACGTTATTTGAATGGTGGAAAAAAAACAATACAACATTTTTTCTTGCTGTACGTGAGATATGGAGATAATTTAATAATCTTTGCTGTGAATCATATATGTCATCAGACATATTGCCTCGATAAGCAAGTGCCAGATTCGGCTTGCACGAGTACAGCGTATCTCGGTGGTGTCAAGACTAATTCAGGAACTCTCGGTCTCAATGGTAATGCCGTGCGTGGCATTTGCGAGACACAGATTGAGAAGAATCATGTAAACTCCATAGCCAAATGGGCGCAGGATCACGGAAAAGGAGCGGGCATTGTTACAACGACGAGAATAACTCACGCAACGCCAGGTGGTTCTTATGCTCATGTAGTCGAAAGAGACTGGGAGAGTGATACGGATGTACTGAACGCGGGTTACGATCCCAAGGAATGTCACGACATAGCTTCGCAACTCGTTAAATCGGATCCGGGCAAGGACTTTAAGGTATTCGATTATTAATTATCACGCACAACATTCTATACTATCCTCGACTAGATGCTCTCTGTATGTTTTCATTCGAGAATAATTTGTGAGGAAAAAATTCAAAATATGATGCAAATAAACAAAATCTCTCGAAAATACAAATCGAGCAAGTTGTTAAAGCGACATGATCAAGATATTAGGAGTTACCAGTGTAAAAAAAATTATTCTACCGTAGAGCGGCAATAGATCTACCAGAATCGTCTATCAATAATGCGTCTATGTGGACGCTTCCAGATGGGCCATAGACTTGTAAATTGGTACTCAAAATCAACGAATAACTCACGAAACGTCAACGGTATAAAAGTTTTTCGAAATTATATTATAAAATCAAAATGTTATGTTCATAGTAAAATTGAAAAATGGAAAATATAAAATTTCATATTTAAAACAATATTTCGACATCTGGAAGCGTCCGCATAGGTGCATTTTTGGTAGACGATTCTAATAGAGAATTTTATTTTTATAGTAAAATTGAAAGAAGGAAAATATAAAATTCCATGTGTAAAACAATATTTCGACAAAATTGAATGCTGTTGACTTTGCATGGATTATCCGTCGACTTGAGTACCAATGTAAAAGGCTATGTGACATCTGGAAGCGTCCACGTAGATGCATTTTTGGTAGACGATTCTAATAGATGTATTGCCGCTTTACGGTAGACCATTTTTTTTTATACTAATCTTGAGCAGTTTTATAAATTTCTTTATTGTACACAAGGAGAAAAAAGTCAAAAATACTCTTCAAATGACTCATGACACTTTAAAGACGAACATTTCATATCCGAACACTGTGGCACCGTTCTCTAGCGGATTGTAATCGAACATGTAAATTTCCTCACTCGTTCTCCAACCACCGTAATTCCTTTGAAGACTATTCTTAATTTTTTTTCTTACACAGTGTGCAACGTGTTTCCGAACAATTTTTCAGATCTTACATTGCTCTATTTTGTCTCGTTAAAAAGGTAATTCTGGGCGGAGGTCGTCGAGCCTTCCTACCGAAGGACATCATCGACGAGGAGGGTGATAACGGTGTACGTTCTGATGGAGTAAATCTGATCGACGAATGGAAACGAGACAAAGACAAGCGTAACAGCAGGCACGCTTACGTCTGGAATCGTACGTCGTTGTGCGACGTTATCGATAATCCCGAGAATTACGATTACGTTCTCGGTCTCTTTGAATCCACTCACTGTCCCTATCATCTCGAGGGTTCACCCATGACCGAGCCAACGTTGGCCGAAATGACCGAGGCAGCTATCAAAGTACTTCAAAAAGAAAAGAATGGATTTTTCCTGTTAGTCGAAGGTAATGAGGATATTGTTCATACATTCATTTTGTGTAATACAAAATATCTATTTACCACTAATCATGTTTGGTTAAGGGATACATCTTAACAACTATTATTAGCCTCAGAGGGTTAGTCTTTTTGTTTCCAGTCAATACAACACCCAAACAAGACTCTGCGTGGAATAATCCTAAAATTTTGTTCTCTTAAGGGATAACACCACTGTGACCCCCTGTTTTTTTTCACATTTTTCAAGAATTTTTTTTTGTGGGAAAAAAAAGAGATATTCGAAAAATTTCATCTGAAAAAAAATACCGAGTGTTTTCGTTAATAATATGATATTTTGAAGAGAAGTACATAGGGATTTGGAAAAATATTGTTTAAAAAAAAAATAGGCACGCCTTTGAAATTAAAATTAATTTCAAAGGCGTGCCTATTTTTTTAAAAATAATATTTTTCCAAATCCCTATGTACTTCTCTTCAAAATATCATATTATTAACGAAAACACTCGGTAATTTTTTTCAGATCGACGTTGAAGAGCGTTCTGCTGCGTGCCGCGGAGATGACAGCACCTGACGCAAGTGCTTCCTCAGCGCCACGATGCGGCGTGAAAAATGTGAAAAAAATGTTTTTTGATACATTAATAAACAAAGAACAAAACCCAAACAAATTTTTCGAATAGTTCTTTTTTTTCCCACAAAAAAAAATTCTTGAAAAATGTGAAAAAAACAGGGGGTCACAGTGGTGTTATCCCTTAAAGATGTATGATTTTTAAATATTTGAAATATCTTCAATACTCAAAATCCGACACGTATTATTGTTCGAAATCTCAAACAAAATGTGCAACATAAATTTAAAATGAAATCTTTGTAAATTATACAAATTATTTCACTTCTTCGTTAAATCGCACGTAATCAACATATTTTTAGCTCCAATACTTTTTTCAGCTACATCTACAAAGAATTTTTTTTCTCGTATTCAAATTATCTCTCGCAAAAAATAATTGACAACCATCTACCGCCATTATATCTGGTAGATAACTACTTCTATAGTGTGAAACGATACCTTTATACTCGTCGTGATACTTAAAAAGTGGAAAGAAATTAATTGAACAATTAAATAATCCGCGATTTTTCAGGTGGTCGAATTGATCACGCTCATCACAATACTTTCGCGACAATCGCACTTGACGAGACCGTGGAACTTGCCAGAGCTGTGAGAAAAGCGACTGAAATGACGTCGGAGAAGGATACACTTATTGTCGTAACGTCGGATCATGCTCACACGATGACGGTATCCGGTTATCCAAAACGAGGAAATCCAATAAACGATGTTGTCGGAAAACCGGCCGAGGACAACATTCACTATGCGACACTGACGTACGCAAATGGTCCTGGTTACAGACCGCCGAACGATGACGGTTCTCGATACGATCCCTCCAACGGTGATTACGGTAACTGGATTGAGATATTGTTATTTGAAGAAATAATGCAAATTGAAACTTGGATATTGTTTCTTCATCATTTTTGTCCATTCACAAATTTTCCTCAAGACGCAAGAGGCTTTTTTTTAATTTTGGCAAGAGTTATACTTTCAACAGATATTCTTGGATATTTTGAACATATTGGGGTTGAAAACTGGAAATTTGTTAAGACAAAAAGTGAGCATCCTCCATGAGGAAGCAAAAATTATTAATTTCATTTGAGGGCTTACATACCGCTGGGTGCACTGGAAACCGAATAAATTTGAAAAATTATTATAAAGGTTATGTACTGAAAAAAAAATTAAATTGTCGATTTCCCATTTTTTATTAACTTTTCAACTATAAGAAAAAAATTTGTTTAAATTTAAAAAAAAATATTAACATTATTTTTTACGAGTTTAAATGGACTACTGATGAAAACTATGGCGCCTCCTTGTTGACACCATAACTCCATAAAAAACTATCCAATCTGCAACATTAAAAAAAAATCTAGTCAAATAATGTAGTAGTAATAGTCTGACGGAGGAAATATTTTTTTTTCAAAAATAAAGAAATTACAGTATTTCAAACTATACTATACATTTTTAAAAAAATAGTGTTTAATAATTTATAAAAAATTGTCCAACCAAAAAATTAAAAAAACCTCGCGTCAGACTGTAAAGAAAACAATTATTAAGATTTAAAAAAAAAATTTTTTTAAATTAAAAATTCACTGACAAGGAAAGTACCCGAGATTTCCCCCTCCGATTTTGTTGAAACTCATGTATGTATAGAGCATTAAAAACTAAGCGACACGTATTTGTTTTATCGACGGAAAAACGGTTTCAAGGGGTGAAACCACCCCCTAAAGTTGCACAGGTCGAGGGGCGATTTTGTAGTTTCACATACATGCAGTGCATCGATTTTCATGAAACAAAAATTAAAATGTTTCTTATGCGAAGGAATGAAGAACCCACGAAATAATAAAAGACAAAAATATTTTAAGGGGTCGAAACACCCTTGAGCATCTACTTCTTGCACCCTACATTGAAAACTTACGAATCGATCGGAATGAAAATTATGCTGTTTCATAGCGGAAAACAATTAAAGTTCACGCATGTTTGTATTTCTATAAGAAAACAGTTTTAAGGGAGCAAGCTACCCCTATTTGAGTTTTTACATTCCAGTTGTCTCCTTATCATTCCAAAAGTTCCGCCGATAAAAAAAAATACGTGCCGCTTGGTTTTTAATGCTCTATAACATACATGAGTTTCAACAAAATCGGACGGGGACACCTCGGGTACTTTCCTTGTGAGTTATCGTGCTGACACTGTCTAAAAACATAGTTTCCAGAAAATCGCGTTTAAGGTAGTAGTCTGGTAACTTAAGCCGATTTTCATGTCTTTTTTGGAGGGCGTTTTTTTATAGGAAAATAAAAATGAATCGATTTGGATATTTAGGATGTTTTTATTTACATATTATAGATACAAAAAAAAAATTTTGAAAAAATTTAATAGTTTATTATTATTATTATTATTATTAATCGAAGTTGGAAATTCGAAAAAATCAAAAATTCTTGATAATCCTTAATCTATAGACATGTCATTCTGGTCGGAACTACTGAAGTTAAATTTCATGGATAAATAACAAAATGGCGGACTTTGAAAAAAAAAACTTTCGTTTCCAAAGTCCGTCATTTTGTTATTTATCCATGAAATTTAACTTCAATAGTTCCGACCAGAATGACATGTCTATAGATTAAGAATTATCAAGAATTTTTTATTTCAGATAACATCAAGAGCCAAAATCACCGGGGCCACCCACGCGCTTTTTTTTCGAATTGCCAACTTTGATCAATAATAATAATAATAATAATAAACTATTAAATTTTTTCAAACTAATTTTTTCTTTTTCAAAATAAAGAAATTACAGTATTCCAAACTTTAGTAGGCAATTTAAAAAAAAATTAGTGTTTAATAATCGATAAAAAATTGTCCAACCAAAAAATGAAAAAACCTCTCGTCAGACTGTAGAGAAAGAAATTATCAAGATTAAAAAAAAAAAAAAAAGTTAAAAATATTAAAAATTGGCTGAGTTGTCGTGCTGACACTATCTAAAAACATAGTTTCGAGAAAAATGCATTTAAAGTTTCTGCTAAGTACAACGTGAACCCAATGGCTAGTCAGATTTATTGCTATAACTTTGTAATGGAGTGGAATTTTCTTAAAAGTTTTTTTAAATCCTTAAAAGTATAAAGAATAAAAATCTGTAAAAAAGAATCGATTTTTTGAAAATTTCAAGGGTATGTGAGGCCTTAATGCGCACTCCATCAAACGTTACGTATTATTTTAAAAAATGCCACGATACAGAAATAACTAATGCCGAAATGTTTCATTGTCAACACTTTTGCAGCTGATCCTCGTTACATGTCGCCAACACTGGCGCCCCTCGCTTCCGAGACTCACGGTGGCGACGACGTTGCCATATTCGCGATTGGACCATGGTCACATCTGTTCACTGGAACAATGCAACAGAGTAGCATTCCGCATTTTCTCGGATACGCCTCTTGCATCGGCAATAGTACAATCAACGCGTGCAGTCGGCATCGACGTTTTAACCGAAAGTTCCCGAAATTTCATTGATTTCCGTACGACAAACTTTGCACATTGATCCGCATTGAATCGATGATTTAAAGGAGCCACAAAATTGTATAGCTATTTATTTGAGTTCTCGAAACTACGTATCGACATTTCCATGTACCACGATGATTTTTATTTATCAATTGACCGATGTAATTGACATTGGATTACAAATTTGTTTCTACAAAATAAAAACTTAGGCTGTATATTGAGTCAACACTTTTTGTCACGTGCCAATTTTTATCACGAAGACAGGAAATTATCGTAAAAAGAAAAGATTCACTGCACTCTGATCGTTTATGAAATTTTCTTAGAAATGGCGGGTGTCTTAGATCCGTAAAATTGTTCGACTACCCATGCCGATATAGGCAATGCTTTTTGCCAAAAAATTATACTTCCCGATTAAAATATTGGCCAACCCTACATCCTGCCTCAGACGATATGATGCACCGAGCAACTCGCTCAAGCGGTTCACAAATTTGACTTTTCTATTTTCTCAAAAATCGTTGACATTCCGAAGGAAAGACAATTCCTTCAGTTCGAGTGCGTCCATCAATAAAGTACACTCCAGTTGAATTTGCTACTGTCCCGAATGTCATTAACCCGTAGGTATAATGGCAAGGGTGAATTGCATATCTCGACGCTGCTTACGAAAACTAGCATGTTTCCGATTTCTTACGAAAACAAGCACGCTTGATATCTGCGCGAAACCTAGCATGTTTCGGCTCTTGCCACGAAAACTAGCACATTTCGATATTCGCCGCGAAAACTAGCATGTTTCGGCTTTTACCATGAAAACTAGCAGGTTTCGACTTTCACCGCAAAAATTAGCACGTTTCAGTATCACTGGAAGTGTTTCTCATTTTTTACTCCACGTTTTTTGAACATCCTATTTTACTCCAAATTGACGAAATATTTATGCTTGTCATTTTACACTGTTTCATTTTTTGTTTCAATTTATTTCATACATATTTTACTGTTTGAATTTTGGTCTGCTAGGCTTATCATAAGATGGCAAACAGCAAATGCCTCGTCATTTTGGAGTAAAAAAACCATGGTCAAAAAAACTAGAGAAAAGAAAATTGAAAACAGTTGCGGTGTATGCAAAGTTAACAATGTCAGTTTTTTTCCCTCTTGCTACTTCGTCCAAGACCTGATATTTCTCGAGATATCTCATCGATTGTTTTGAAGATTTTGTCAACTGTACTTTATACTTATACTGTACTTTATACTTTAGTCATTGATCACTCCAAGATTGTGTTTTTTTGTTATGAAATAAAAACACAATGAACGATTCTTCAGACTGTAAGTAGAATATACTTTTTATAAACAATAATTTTGTTCAATTCCATCGCTGACTCCGAAACTTGCAGTCATGAAAAATATCATTGATGAACAATTTTAGTTTTAGAGTGGTGGAATATTGCGTATCGTATTTTCAATAATGTTATTATTTTTTTAATAGAAAACGAATATAAATGTTTAAGGGTGTACGGGCGATACACCCTTAATGTTTTTCATTTATTCCGTATAGTGCTCCCGAAAAAATTATTTAAACATTTGTGAAAGTTCTGATTCTTATTCGATTTAGTTCGGCAAATATACTACTTTTTCCAGTGCAAATCGAAATATGCTAGTTTTCGCGATGAAAGCCGAAACATGCTAGTTTTCGCGTCGAATATCGAAACGTGTTGATTTTCGTGGTGGAATTCGAAACGTGTTAGTTTTCGTAAGAAATTTGAATCGTGCTACTTTTCATAAGCAGCGTCGATCCGATGTTGACCATGCAATCCATCGAAGTGTCATCATCGTTTAATCTAAAGGCAGGCGCAAGCACCTTTATTGTTTGAGGATAATCTTTTCGCTGTGATCACGGGGGGGGGGGGGGGGGGGTATAGACCGAACAAAGTAAGGTCGCATATTTTCTTTGTCCTTCAATGTCATTGTCATTTTTTGAAATGGTCGTTGATTCAGTACAATTCCCAAATTTCCGACTTTCCAGTCATATTTTTCATTTAATTCTTGCACTTGTAATTTTAACTCTCGTGGTGTACCTTTTTTTCAGTTGTCAGTTTTCTCAAAAGTTAACATTTTGAACAGTAGTCTCCCGAAAGAAAAATGTCGCACACTTCTTTTTAGATAAAAAAAAAAATAACGTCATTAATTTGAGAAATGTGTTTTTATTATATCGCTAGACAACGTTATCGGCCATCTTCAAATTAACCCGCTAAGCTCTCCGATAAGAAACGCTTTTGTTTACGGCTTTGGCGATGATGTGCGTAATTGGTGTACAAATTTTACGAGCAAATGAAACGAATTGTATCCGTAAAAACAATCTCGGGATTCTCGATCGAGTTATTTGTTAAAAACAAAAATTAAGTCAAGAATGATCAAATACTCGTGACGCCAAAATTTTAATATCAGTGACACATGCTTCGTTACAGAAGTATCTAATGAGATATTTGCAATGAGATTTTAATTCTTAAAGATCTCTCATAAATCTCTATGTCTAAGGTGGAGTAACGTGACTTGGGCTACGTAAGACCTTGTAGAAGTTTAGGTTGGCTGTAGGGATGGACGAGTTTCGTGTTATAGATATAGGTTATCGAGAATTAAAAGGAGACGAAAACACGGGTTGTAAAATATGGGAAATTTTAAATAATACACATATCGCTTGGAGTGGTAGACGACGGAGGGGGGGACGGAGCAATGGATCGTTCCGTACACTATTTAGTCGAAAGTTTTGCGCGGTTATTTCTTCATTCTCGCTATTTCGTGAGTCCAGATACTACAGAGTTACTGACTGTTCAGCGTCAAATCATGGGACGACGTCGTTCATCGATTCTCACTTTGATCACGCTCATTTTTGGATTCATCGCAGCCACATTCGGAGGTTCGGGCATATTAATATTCCTATTGCTATTTAAGTTAAATTTAATATTTTTACCTTCTTTTATTTTCAATATTTCACAATTCGTTTGTATTTACAATTATCCGTTATCGATTATTGTGAAAGTTTTGTCGATTTTATGTTATATAACCGAAGATTAGGAAGATGCTAGAATGAACACTTGTAAGGTTTTACTTTTTTTTCTAAAACCTCAGAGCACTTATGAAAAATGCGGTTTGGGGAATGTTAGATGGAGATATAACGGCTACATGGGAATTTCCATCTCCAATCTCCCTTTCCATTTCCAACATCGCCTTCGGGCGAAATGTAAATTGCATATGAGTGCGAGAGAAATAACTACGAAACCGTTTGCCTATTTTCGTCCGAAATCGCATAATTTTTCGGGCAAAGTCATCTTCTCAATTATCAGCCCGATACTCCGTTTATTTAGCTCGAAATGTAAATCGTCCCGGGAAAAAATATAATGATACTAGACCGTTACCCACCAAATATATAGCATTTTACCTTAACGACGCCCTCAATTTTAAAAAATCATTACGAAATTCCAGATGGAATTAGTAATTGGATCGAAATGAATTACATGCTTCGTGCAGTATTTTACATCAATAACGTACAATTTCCAGCGATCTCTAGCAAATTTGACGATCTCTGTTCCACTACAAATTGTTGAACTTCTTTTCTGATCCTGTAACAACCATTGATTGAATTCTGGATGATTTCTGCAAAAAGCATTTTTCAATTCACCACACTAGATTTATTATTAATACAATGAATTATTGTTTTATCGATACTTGACAATATCGTGTGAAAAAAATATTTTTCGCGAAATTTCATAGATGCAAAACCGAAGGGACAGAGTATCGATCGCAGTAGGAATGATGAGGATGCGAAACGTGAAATATTTCTCGAAACAAAAAAAGGTCGTTGGTTCGAGTACGAAACAGGTAAGGATCAACAAATTATTGTATCATCATAAAACGGGTGTCTGTAAATTATAGTCAATTGATAAAAAAAAAATGGCACTTATCCATCACCGATATTATGATATCGGTGATGCACGAATAACGAATTTCAGCAGACAGACATCCGATATTTTTAGCGATTACTAAAGTTTAATGAGCTCGGAGTGTCCTATATAATTCCAAAACACTGTGCAATCTGTTATAGGGTAGATTTACGAGTAAAAGATTGGTTAACTGTGATTTACTACTTCGACAAAAAGTTTTAAAAGTCAATAGCATGCATTCGTTTGTGGCATAGAAACACTTTCAATTGGATCTCGAATGTGCTATATTCGATGTAGTTATGTTGTACCTCGCTTTTCGTTACTAACATTAACAGATAAAACGTTATGGCACAAAAAGTAATTTTCAGACTTATCAGTCAATCTTGTAATTTATGTGAACTTTCGCTAGATAATTTAGATATTTACGATTCGTAAACGATGAAAAAAATTCAACAACTGTAAGTATATTACGAATAAAATGAAACGTTATTTTTTCATTGGTCAGAAAATTCGTACTGGTATGGAAAAGCCCAGACCGCTCTCGAGGAAAAACTTAAAAGGACTCTAAATACCGGTAGGGCGAAAAACGTAATTTTATTTATGGGCGACGGAATGTCCATATCGACATTAATGGCAGCGAGAACTTATCAGGGCCAGCTCGCAAATCAACCGGGCGAAGAAGGATCTCTCTTTTGGGAAACCTTTCCCTACACAGGTCTTGTGAAGGTAAATAAATGCCTGCGAATTATATAAATCCACATGTGTTTCTTGTTTCTTCCTATCGTATATTAGAAATTTTATAGGTTAGATATGAATTAGCTATCATTGATGCAAATGCATTGTCATGACAAGTGCCGGATTCGGCTTGCACGAGTACCGCGTATCTCGGGGGTGTCAAGGGCAAATTGTTAACCCTCGGTCTCAACGGTAATGCGAAGCGTGGCAATTGCAGCACGCAGGTTAAAGAAAATCACGTTGACTCGATAGCCCAATGGGCCCAGGATAACGGCAAAGGAACGGGTGTCGTTACAACGACGAGGATCACCCACGCATCACCAGCTGGTCTCTATGCACACGCAGCTCACAGACACTGGGAGTCCGACACGGACATACGCAAGTGGGGATACGATACCAAGAAATGTCACGACATAGCCACTCAACTAATTAAATCGAGTCCTGGGAAGGACTTCAAGGTATTCAGCCATTAACTATCGCGCACTTTTAAGCATTCCAATCGATTGCTATTTTAGGGAAATTTAGAGAAGAGCATTCCTCAAAATAGGAGCTTTGATAGTCGAAATGACAAGTAAAAAAAATGGCCGCTTAATGCCATTAACTTGAAGCGGATATTAAAGAGGAAATGGACAAAAAATTTGGACGTTACTGAGATTGGCTATTTTTACACATTCCTTCCAATTAGTATTAGATAATTTCCCATTTATTTCGAGGATCTTGCGTTCATTTTACTATATCTTGTTATTTTTAAAATAGGTTATTCTGGGTGGTGGTCGGCAAGCTTTCTTGCCGAACATTACTCGTGACAACGAACCCGTCGAGGGTCGTCGTTCCGACGGAGTAAATTTGATCAAGGAATGGGTGTCGGACAAATCGAAGCTTAACAAGAGTCACAAATATATCTACGAGCGAGAATCATTAAAAGACATTATCAAACACCCTAAGAAGTACGATTACGTGCTCGGTCTCTTTGATTCGTCGCACTTGCCCTATCATCTCAGCAATTCGTCCATAAACAAGCCAACCCTTACCGAAATGACCGAGGCAGCCATTAATATACTTAAAAAAGAGGAAAATGGATTTTTTCTGTTTGTCGAAGGTAACGGGTGTTGTATATTAATATGTACATATATGGAGACCAGCTCGAAACCGTTCACTTTTTTTCTTTATTTTTTGAAACAACCGTTTCACAGACTTCCCTCCTCGAATTTTGTTCATGTGCCACAGTAAACTATCTTCGATGGAAGATATTTTTGCATCCCTTAATCGTGTGAAAAAACGTATATAAGATTGTCTTCAATTCACCTCAATGAAAGACATAGTCTCGAATTTTACCAAAAATTTGTCCTTTGAAAATAATTTCCAAGGGGAAAAATCCACGCATCAAATACTGCGATATTTCCATTGAATATTATATATACTAAAACGTATTAGAAATTGAGTGAGCGATAAGATAACTGTTCGGGTTTACAGGGGGTCGAATCGACATCGCTCATCACGAGAATCGCGCGACGCTCGCCCTCGACGAGACCGTGGAACTCGCCAAAGCCGTCAAGAAAGCTACGGATATTACGTCAGAGCGTGACACGCTTATTGTCGTAACGGCAGATCACGGTCACGCAATGACCGTTTCCGGTTATCCGAAACGTGGAAACCCAATCAACGGAATCACGGCATTAAATGCTGATGATGGAATTCCCTCCGCGACTCTCACCTACGCAACTGGTCCTGGTTACAGAAATGAAACGAACGGTAGCCGATACGATCCAACTACGGAAAATTACGGTAGGTATATTAAAACATGTGGGTGAAAAAATTGAGCTAGATAGCAAAGTACGTTTTTGTAGATCAAAAAGAACATTTTGCTTCCTGGCAGGGCCCTGTAATTTCTATATTTGTCTTGTAAGGACAATTAAGCAAATTTTTTCTACCGTCAGCCACACCCAATGTTTCGTTCTTCGCAGATGGCACACATTACACGTCGCCAGCTCTGGCTCTAATGAAACGTGCGACTCACGGAGGCGAAGACGTGGCTATTTTTGCCAGAGGACCATGGGCTCATCTATTCACCGGAACTATGGAGCAGAGCAGTATACCCCACTTTCTCGGATACGCCTCATGCATCGGTAGAAACAACACTGTCGCGGATAATCGCCATTGTCGGACCCGTTTATGGCCGATACGTCCAAACTTTCCAAGCCCTGGTGTCATTTTTAAACCCATTATCGATAGGGATGACACAATTCTCGAACGTTTTTGCAATGAATTTCAAAATGTACCAATCTATATGAGACAACATTTGTGTGGAAATCATTAGTTCTACACCTGAAAACGAGGGCAGTAAAAAATTATGCACATCGGGTATCGACGACTGTAAATACTTTACGTATTGACGTGACGAATCTTCAATAAAGGATGTCTACGAGGCCGGAAAAACCTAACTTTACACCGCAACGAAGAAATATACGTTAATATATATTAAGATAAGGATTTGTGCTATTCGTTCAAACAATACACTTTTTGAAGAACAATACTGAAGGACACTTTTTTCTCTTAGCAAACGCTCAAAATCCACAAATCGATATTCTCGTTTCTTCAAAAAAATACTTGCAACACCAACGAAAATTCAATCATTTAAGAAAGATTAATTTTATATTTTATACGAGCAAGAAAACATTTTTTTCAGTCCAATGCTATTCATTCCACACAAATAACAGTTAATGGAGTTAAAAACATCTATCGTTATTGCGCCGGTCTGAAAGAAATAGATGCTGGAATATACTTTTAAATAGATATTTTAATATACAATTGAAATCTAACTGTTTGAGATTAATTTTGGAACTAAAAAATTTTCCATAGTTCTAAAATTAACGTAATCCCGATACCTAAAAGTGTCGAGAGCACAATAAAGAATTGTATATTTTTACGATGAACACCATAATTCACGCCAAAACTGAAACGCTGACACTGATAATCACCGAATACTTTAAAGGCCTTGCTCGGATCTCAATTGAGCGAGTTTGGAGAGCTGAGTCGTTCACATTCCGTGGGTTCGAAATCCGTCTGGATAACGTTCGCGATAGTTCCGTCCTAGAGTTTTCTCTGTTAGGACCGTGAAGGATGTAAGAACCACATAGCCTGAGTAATTATCTTCATTAATTGTACAAATATCCTTTCTCTCATGCTCCTGAGTCCATTTGACTTTTGATCTTATTACATTATTTTCCGCGATCTTCTCATCGCACTTACGATGCACTTGACACGTGCCATTATTTTATCTCGTCCGTATTAGTTTATTTCGCTAACAAAGCCTCCTCTATATACGAGGTCTGTTCAAAAAGTATCGCGAATTTTGAATTTCCGCGGGCTACGTATATTCGATTATCGATTTTTTGTGGCATCAGGTTGGTACTCGTGTCCCTCACTTATGGTGAAAAAATCGACCATTCTGAATGTTTAGTTAATTGTTGACAGCTGTTTTGGTTAGACGTGTTTTGGCTTGTCTTCGATTTTTGCCTATTCCAAAAAATGGATCAAAGAATCCGTATCAAATTGTGTGAAAAACACAATTAAGTGCGCGGACGCATTCCGAATGTTGACTGTGGCATATGGTGAAGCTACTTTGGACCAACGCAACGTTTATCGGTGGTACAAAATGTTCTCAGAGGGCCGAGAAGATGCGAACAACGAAATGCGTTCCGGACGCCCGAGCACATCAACAACAGACGAAAACATTGATAAAGTGAAGAAAATAATATTGGCCAATCGTCGAATCACCGTTAGAGAAGTTGCTGAGGAACTAAACATATCGATTGGCTCGTGCTATTCGATTTTTACCAATGATTTGGGCATGATACGGGTCGCCGTGAAATTCGTGCCAAAATTTCTCAATTTCGAACGAAAACAGTGTCGCGTTAACATTGCTAAGGAGCTGTTGGACTCGGTCCGCGACGACCTAAATTTGCTCCAGAGGGTCATCACTGGTGACGAATCATGGATTTATGGTTATGACGTGGAAACCAAAGCTCAATCATCGTAATGGAAGCTGCTTTTTTTGGAATAGGCAAAAATCGAAAACAAGCCAAAACACGTCTAACCAAAACAGCTGTCAACAATTAACTAAACATTCAAAATGGCCGATTTTTTCAGCATAATTGAGGCACATGAGTACCAACCTAACGCCACCAAAAAATCGAAAATCGAATATACGTAGCCCGCGAAAATTCAAAATTCGCGATACTTTTCGAACAGACCTTGTAGAAGCCAAAATTGAAAAACTGACTTGCTCATAAAGTGGGAAAATGTGAGCGAGATAAAATAATGAGGGAGCAATGTGCACATTTTTTATATCCATACTTATTTGAGATATGAATAAGATTGTTAAGCTTTTGTTTCAAATTCCTGTTAATATTATTATTTTTTTACCTCGAGTCACCTGAGACAATTTCACGTCCGAACCTTGTACCTCACATAATTCGATTAAATTTTTAACAAATTCTCGCACACATTTTATCATTACACTTGGACTTGTTGTTTTGGTCCGAATATGAAAATATAAAATGCGATATGGAAATTGAAAATCGTGGCTGCGGTGGTGTTGATACTTTTGTCGGGTATTTAAGCGAGCGTAACGCGCAGAAATGCTTACATTTTCGCGAATGCGTGGCTCAAGTTGAATAACAGATCCACGATTTGTCAACGGTACATCATGAGACAATATCGTTCATCGATTCTCGTCTTCGTCATGCTCATCCTCGGGATAATCGCACGAGAAAACACAGGTCCGTAATACTGTCTTTTCCTACTTTTGTATTTCCATAAAATCTTTCATGAAACCATCTGCCAATCCGAAAAAACTCGAAGAGATCGATCGATAGATCGTAATTCTCACATTTTCTCGTTGCTCTCGCCATTAGTTTAAAGAGTTAAAGTCCACGCGTGCCAAATCGGTGTTGAATGTTTTTAATCGTTTCCACAAATTGTCGTGGAGTAAATGTGTCACTAGCATAAGAAAATATTGGCAGCGATAGATTCCCAAACAAAAAAATCTACCGGTTTATGTGAATTTCCCGATTTGGTGCATTTTCATATATTCTTTCTTTTTTGGCCATCTTACATATAAACAAGGTGCAAGTTCCTAATTGCATATTGTTCCCTCCTCGGATCTCTGTTTGGTTGGAAATATATATGCATAACCTTGTTAGTGTCGTTCATATTTATAATAATTTGTTAGGTGTTTACTATTAAAAGCACTTTTTGGATTTGTTACGACAATTATTATGGATGGGATTGTAATGAAATGTCACATCCGTTTATCTGATAATTCAGATTACAAAGGCAGCTCGTAATAGTTATACCAATTGCAGTTACAATTCCTCCTATCAATTACCAAAGCGACATAAGAAATGACAATGTTGCAAATTCCAAGCGAAATTAGTAAATTGAAATAATTTAACAATTTCAATTTGATTTGTCATTATTGTATATCATGATTAATACATTCATCGATACTTGAATCTTTCGAGAAATGCGGTTTGGGCAATTTTAGATGGGGATATAACGGCTAGATGGGAATTTTCCATCGCCTTAGGGCGAAATGTAAGTCGCATATGAGTGCGAGAGAGATAACTACGAAACCGTTTCCTTATTTTCGTCCGAAATGGTATCATTTTTTGGGCAATGAAAGAGTGTCATCTTTTAAATTATTAGCACCAGATAAGCGGCGATATTCCGTTTATTCAGCTCGAAATGTCAATAGTCTCGGAAAAAAAATAATGATACCAGCCTATTACCCACTAAACATATGGCATTTTGCCTTAACGACGACCTCAATTTTCAAAAATCATTACGGAATTCCAGATGGAATTAGTAATTGAATCGAAATAAATTACACACTTCGTGCAGTATTTTACATCAATAACATACAATTTCCAGCGATCTCTAGCAAATTTGACGATGTCTGTTCCACTACAAATTGTTGAACTTCTTTTCTGATCCTGTAACAACCATTGATAGAATTCTGGATGATTTCTGCAAAAAGCATTTCTCAATTCACCAGACTAGATTTATTGTTAATACAATGAATTATTCTTTTATCGATACTTGACAATATCGTGTGAAAAATATATTTTTCGCGAAATTTCACAGATGCAAAACCGCAGGGACAGAGTATCGACCGTAGTAGGAATGATAATGATGAGAGACGTGAAATATTTCTCGAAACAAAAAAAGGTCGTTGGTTCGAGTACGAAACAGGTAAAAATCAACGAATTATTGTATCATCATAAAACGTGTGTGCCTATACATTATAGTCAATTGATTAAAAAAAATTGCACTTATCCATCACCAATGTGATGATATCGGTGACGCACGGATAACGAATTTCAGCAGACAGACATCCGATATTTTACGTGCTCCTTCGTATCAAAATTGATCGAAATGAAACAGATTAGCGATTACTAAAATTTAATTAGCTCGGAGTGTCCTATAACTTCAGAACACTGTGCAATCTGTTATAGAATGGATTTACGAGTAAAAGATTGGTTAACTGTGATTTACTACTTCGACGAAAAATTTTAAAAGTCGATAGCATGCATTCGTTTGTGGCATAGCAACACTTTCAATTGAATCTCAAATGTGCTACATTCGATCTAGTTGTGTTGTACCTCGCTTTTCGTTACTGACATTAACAGATAAGATGCTATGGCACAACAAGTAACTTTCAGATTTATCCATCAATCTTGTAATTTATGTGAACTTTCGCTAGATAATTTAGATATTTCCGATTCGTAAACAATGAAAAAAATTCAACAACTGTAAGTATATTACGAATAAAATGAAACGTTATTTTTTCATTGGTCAGAAAATTCGTATTGGTATGGAAATGCCCAGACCGCTCTCAGGGAAAAACTTGAAAGGACTCCAAATACCGGTAGGGCCAAAAACGTAATTTTATTTATGGGCGACGGAATGTCTATATCGACATTAATGGCAGCGAGAACTTATCAGGGCCAGCTCGCAAATCAACCGGGCGAAGAAGGATCTCTCTTTTGGGAAACCTTTCCCTACACAGGTCTTGTGAAGGTAAATAAATGCCTGCGAATTATATAAATCCACATGTGTTTCTTGTTTCTTCCTATCATTTATTAGATATTTTATAGGTTAGATATGAATTAGCTATCACTGATGCAAATGTATTGTCATCCATAGACTTGGTGCATCGACGGACAAGTGCCGGATTCGGCTTGCACGAGTACCGCGTATCTCGGTGGTGTCAAGGGTAAATTGTTAACCCTCGGTCTCAACGGTAATGCGAAGCGTGGTAATTGCAGCACGCAGATTAAAGAAAATCACGTTGACTCGATAGCCCAATGGGCCCAGGATAACGGCAAAGGAACGGGTATCGTTACAACGACGAGGATCACCCACGCATCACCAGCTGGTCTCTATGCACACGCAGCTCACAGACACTGGGAGACCGACACGGACGTACGCAAGTGGAGATACGATCCCAAGAAATGTCACGACATAGCCACCCAACTAATTAAATCGAGTCCTGGAAAGAACTTTAAGGTATTCAGTCATTAATTATCGCGCACTTTTAAGCATTCCAATCAATTGCTATTTTAGGGAAATTTAGAGAAGAGCATTCCTCAAAATAGGAGCTATGATAGTCGAAATGACAAGTAAACAAAATGGCCGCTCAATGCGGTTAACTTGAAGTGGATATTAAAGAGGAAAAGGAAAAAAAAAATTGAACGTTACTGAGATTGGCTATTTTTACAAATTCCTTCCAATTAGTATCAGAATAATTTCCCATTTATTTCGAGGATCTTCCGTTTATTTTACTATATCTTGTTATTTAAAAAATAGGTTATTCTGGGTGGTGGTCGGCGAGCTTTCTTGCCGAATGATACTCGTGACAACGAAGGCGTCGAGGGTCGTCGTTCCGACGGAGTAAATTTGATCGATGAATGGGTGTCGGACAAATCAAAGCGTAAGAAGAGTCACAAATATATCTACGATCGAGATTCGTTACAAGGCATTAACAATCACCCTGAGAAGTACGATTACGTGCTCGGTCTCTTTGATTCGTCGGAGTTGCCCTATCGTCTCAGCAATTCGTCCATGAACAAGCCAACCCTTACTGAAATGACCGAGGCAGCCATTAATATACTTAAAAAAGAGAAAAATGGATTTTTTCTGTTCGTCGAAGGTAACGGGACTGTTGTATATTAAGGGAGAACACCACTGTCACCCCCTGTTTTTTTTTCACATTTTTCAAGAATTTTTTTTTGTGGGAAAAAAAAGAGATATTCGAAAAATTTGTTTGGGTTTTGTTTCTTGTTTATTAATGTATCAAAAAACATTTTTTTCACATTTTTCACGCCGCATGGTGGCGCTGGGGAAGCTCTCGCGTCAGGTGCTGTCTCTCTTCAACGTCGATCTGGAAAAAAATACCGAGTGTTTTCGTTAATAATATGATATTTTTCCAAATCCCTGTGTACTTCTCTTCAAAATATCATATTATTAACGAAAACACTCGGTATTTTTTTTCAGATCGACGTTGAAGAGAGTTCTGCTGCGTGCCGCGGAAATGACAGCACCTGACGCGAGAGCTTCTCCAGCGCCCACATGCGGCGTGAAAAATATGAAAAAAATGTTTTTTGATACATTAATAAACAAGGAACAAAACCCAAAAAAATTTTTCGAATATCTCTTTTTTTCCACAAAAAAAAATTCTTGAAAAATGTGAAAAAAAAACAGGGGGTCACAGTGGTGTTCTCCGTTAATATGTACATATATGGAACCCAGCTCGAAACCGTTCACGTCTTTTCTTTATTTTTTGAAACAACCGTTCAAACCATCTTCAATGGAAGATATTTTTGCATCGCTTAAACTTGTTAAAAATCATGTATAAGATTGTCTCAAATTCACCTCAAATGAAAGACATAGTTTCGAATTTTACCAAAAATTCAACCTTTGAAAATAATGTCCAAGGGGAAAAATCCACGCAGCAAATACTGCGACATTTCCATTGAATATTATATGTACTAAAACATATTAGAAATTGGGTGAACGATAAGATAACTGTTCGAGTTTACAGGGGGTCGAATCGACGACGCTCATCACGAGAATCGCGCGACGCTCGCCATCGACGAGACCGTGGAACTCGCCAAAGCCGTCGAGAAAGCTACGGATATTACGTCAGAGCGTGACACGCTTATTGTTGTAACGGCAGATCACGGTCACGCAATGACCGTTTCCGGTTATCCGAGACGTGGAAACCCAATCAACGGAATCACGGCATTAAACGCTGATGATGGAACTCCGTACGCGACTCTCACCTACGCGACTGGTCCTGGTTACAGAAATGAAACGAACGGTAGCCGATACGATCCAACTACGGAAATTTACGGTAGGGATATTAAAACATGTGGGTGAAAAAAATTGAGCTAGATAGCAAAGTACGTTGTTTGTAGATAAAAAAGAACATTTCGCTTCCCGGCAGGGCCCTGTAATTTCTATATTTGTCTTGTAAGGACAATTAAGCAAATTTTTTCTACCGTGACCCTCACCCAATGTTTCGTTCTTTGCAGATGGTACATATTACACGTCGCCAGCTCTGGTTCTAATGAATAGTGCGGCTCACGGAGGCGAAGACGTGGCTATTTTTGCGAGAGGACCATGGGCTCATCTTTTCACCGGAACTATGGAGCAGAGCAGTATACCCCATTTTCTCGGATACGCCTCATGCATCGGTAGAAAAATCACTGTCACGGATGATCGCCATTGTCAGATCCCTCTATGGCCGAGACCTCCAAACTTTCCAAGTCCTGGTGTCATTTTTAACCTAGCGATCGGTACGGCTCGCAAAACTGTCCAACGAGTTTCCAGTAAATTTCTAAATATGCCAATCCATGTGAGACGACTTTTGTGCGGAGATAATTAGTTCTACACCTGAAAACTAGAGCAGTAATAAATTATGCACAAATCTTCGGCTTCGGCGATCTCCCATGATAAGTAGTTTTGACCGTGGTCAGTACTGGAATGGGTGACCGCTTAGCCGTACACGGGCTTGTGCGCCAACTACTGAGCCAACTACTGAGCGGGAGACAGTTATAAGATTATTTATTTGATTTATCATGTCGACGTTTGCCAAATATTAATTTAACAATGCTGATGGCAGATGAGTGGACAAAAACCTTTCGTTTGTTACAATTTTATATCGAGGAGATCCAATCCTCTTTTTTATACATTTCTTACGATTATAATCCTTGATTTAATAGACCTTGTATTTCCTTTTTATCGTTTAATCGTTTCGCCGACTGATATAGGTTGATTTGATATTTCAATTTATAAAAGACAAGAATCATAATGACACCAACATTCCGGATACACTGATATAGTTCACAGTTTCGAATTCGAAGCGAATTCACGTCGTACACTTGCCAATAATGTTCATTTGGATTTGATTAGAGTCCAAATCACTCGTGATTGATATACTATTGGAACAATAAAGATATTTACGCAACTTTTGGCGAGAGAATTGACTTCCTCGATGGCTCCTACGTTTTGCTCCGGGGAGTCCGAAATACGTGATGTGAGGGGTCCCGAATATTCCACCGAATGGCCAGTTCGGATGGATCGATAGGCAACTTGATTTTTCCTCTCGAACTTTGTCTCCCGTGTGAGTCCCAGTACTTGGATATTCGAACGTACGCGAGATCTCGATGATATGGATGAGTTGACAGGTCGGTGTCCCCGCGAAAGAGAAAGAGTCGGAGAAATTCGGGGAGAGGTGCCGACTATCCCCTTTTCGCGTACCTCACACTCTAGTTATTTTCATTACGTCAACAATTATCGCTGTACACTATAGCTGCTGCGCGCAATTGCGAGCGCTAAAATTCAAAATATATTCGACATCTTACACAGTTTTTCTGAGTTTCTGGTGGTAAGACAACTGAAACTTGGTAAAAAAGAAAAGCCGTCTATATCGGCACGGGTTTTCCGCAGTTTCCCCGTGGCCACGACAAATGCGACACAGTGTAGGTAAAAAGGAGCTGCGGATGCTACGGAAGTTAGATTAGCTTAGCATGGTGCGGCTAGGTAGTGATAGGAGGAAAATTGGGAAGGGTCATACGTGAAAACCCGCGAGGATATACGTTGGAATACACAATAATAAAAAAATAATAAATAAAATAAAGATTCGTTCGATGCAGAAATTTGATAATTTCGAAATAAACAGTAGTGAGTAGTTACTACTTATAACACCCAACTTACATTTATAATAACCCAAATAATCTATTAAATAACGAGAATAGAATAATAAAGTTATAATAATTGAGTAATAATTGGTTAATTGGTTGGTAGAAGCCTGAAAAAGGTATAACATAGAAAATATTCATTAATACGAAGAGACTGGAAGCAATGAAAATGCTGAAGAGTCGATGAAGCCATGACGATTGAGTTAATTATAGACATTAATAAATAAATAATGCAAGTATCTAATGTTCTCATTCATTCGTCACATTCTAAACCGTTCTACGTACTAAAATTAATGGCTTCCAAATGTCGAATATGCGATTTTCTGTCCGGATAACAATTTTTTAATTAAGTCAGTGCCGCTGGATAAGCAGCACTAACTAAAGTCGCATCAGCGATTATAAAGTTAAAAAAATAAATAAAATAACCTTTGCAAAGATATCCCGAAGAGTGCTTAAGTGTCAATAATTTTAATTATCAAACGATACAATTTCTTTTTTTTTTTAACAGCCATTAAGTGAACAGGAAATAAATTCACAATAGATTTTAGAAAATATTAATTATTGTTCAATGGAAATTGTTTTCTTTCTGTTAAAAGAAGATCTTTTGAACTCGACACACCTCTCAATACTTCCAAAATCCCACGATGACTTTTATTCATTATTTAACCGATATAATTTGTTATGAATTGAAAAATCAATTAGATACCGATCGAACAGTTATCGGGAAAGCAATTTTTTTTTATTACACAAAATGAAAAATGTACTCCAAAGAGATTTGAATGGCTGTTAAATTAAACTTTCTCCCAACCGAGGAATTGTTTCCAAACAGGAAAAGCTTAAGCACTTTTCAAAGGTCATGCTCCTGCGCATTGAATGAAACATTTGATTGAAAGATAATTCGCCACACGAATTACTGGAGGTATCGACGAGAAAATTGCGACACAAATCAAATTGGCGATTATCATATTCTCATGACACGATTCGGAACTTTTATTACGACATTATAAATGCACAAAAACATCTTAAAAATATATGTTTGTGTATGTATATAATGCATATACAGTACGCCATAAGAGAGCGATAGATTACAACTTGGAGACGAGTAAAGCTACGTGATTTTGAATAACCGTTTTGTTTTGTTTTTTTTTTCATTCGCTACTGCCATTTTTTTTAATCTCCCTTCTTCTCACTTATATTCTGCCATTGATGTACAAGTCTATTCTGCTTTTTGTTTTCTTCATGGATATACGAGGGTCGTTCAACAAGTACTTAGCCTCACCGCCCGAAGGCGCTGCTATTACAAATCAGTGTTACCATCGTGCAGTACATACTTTTAGTAGCCTACTGTGAAAGTTTCAATCAATTCCCTTTATTAGTTCTGTTTTGATAGCCTTTGGAAGCGAGCGTGTCAGTCAGTTTCACAAAAATGGAAAAAGAGCAGTACCGTTCGGTGATTCGATTCTTGTTTTTGGAAGGGAAAACGCGCAGCGAAATCTAAGATCGCTTGGATGCTGTCTACGGTGACTCCTCTCCGTGCATGGCGACCGTGAACAATTGGTTTAACGAGTTTGCTCGTGGCCGCACGTCGGTTTTTGATGAACCACGCCCAGGTGCCCCGAAAACGGCTTCTACGGAGGAAAACGTAAAAAAGATCCACGATCTCGTGTTGACAGACCGCAGATTAAAGGTTCGCGAGATAGCTGAGACTGTAGGCATCGCAGAAGGAACGGTGCATAATATTCTACACGAAGAACTGGGCATGAGGAAGCTGTCAGCGCGATGGGTGCCGCGTTTGCTTACGCTGGACAACAAGAGCAACCGTGAGACCACTTCAGACCAACGTTTGAAGCTGTTTAAGCGCAATCCGGCAGAGTTCTTGCGTCGTTTCGTGACCGTCGACGAAACATGGGTTCACTGGTACACACCAGAGACCAAACAACAGTCAAAACAGTGGACTTTACCCGGCGAACGTGCTCTGAAGAAGGCGAAGTCTGTTGTTTCGGCCGGTAAGGTGATGGCCACCGTTTTCTGGGACTCACAAGGTGTGATCCACATCGATTACCTCCAGAACGGTAAAACTATCATGGGGCTCTACTATGCCGACCTATTGGGCCGATTCGACGCCGAATTGAAGAAAAAACGGCCCCATTTGGCGAAGAAAAAAGTGCTGTTCCACCACGATAACGCGCCGGCTCACACCTCCGCCATCGCCATGGCCAAATTGGTTGAACTGCGCTACGAATTGCTGCCCCATCCACCTTATTCACCAGATTTGGCCCCTTGTGACTTTTATTTGTTTCCAAACCTAAAAAAGTCACTCGCTGGGAATAGATTTGGGTCGAATGAGAAGGTCATCGCCGCCACGGAGGACTATTTTGCCGACCTCAACAAAAATTATTTTTTGGACGAGTTAAAAAAGTTGGAGCATCGCTGGGCCAAGTGTATAGACCTAAAAGGAGACTATGTTGAAAAATAAATCGCCACTTCTCAAAAATTTTCGTTTTTCTTTTGTAGGCTAAGTACTTGTTGAACGACCCTCGTAAGATAATTTTCGAAAATGATTTTGTTTTTTTTTTTGTTGTCACACACGGCGTAATATTTTTGTTTTATTTATCTCGTGCAACTGAAACGATCGCTCGACCAATGACGAAGGAGAACAGTTGGCTTATCATTTCGGGAATCACACGAGTTTTTTTTTCCTTTTCCCTCTCCATTATTCGAGGATAAAAATCCTCTGTACGAATCGTCATTCTTGGAATCAACGTTGGCCCTTCTTATCGTCAATTTTAATTTCTCAAAATTTTCCCTTCTCATATCTCCGAGCTAAAAACTATGAAAATTCGTAAAATGTAAATAACGCCGATGCGGGCCAATTTTTTTTTGCTTTCTTTTTTTGTTTTTCTGTTTTTTCTTCTTTTGCTCTTCGTGCGAACGGCTCTCGATTCTTCGACTAAGGTTGAGCACGTCTCGAAAATCGATTACACACACGAAGGGATTTGGGAGGGCGGAGACACACCGGATTTTTTTTTCTCTTCTCTCGCGTGTTTGTGTGTATCCGTGTATGCATGGAAGTGTGTTTTGGACAGTGAGCGACAGAAAGAGCGAGTGACGAGATTATTATTGTTAATGTATACAAGAATCGCGGACAACACGTGAGGAGCGTTGGAAAAATGATAATAATTTAATACACTTAACCCTCCGTGGTCACACTTCTCCCCGGTTTCTTGCTGGTCACAAGGGGCTCAAATTACTGGAGCCTTTTTTTTAAATCGTTGCTGTACGAACAGTCCCCATTAAATTGAGTACAAAAAATTATGAAACGTGCTTTGAACACTAGAGAATGTGAAACGACCCCGTTCATGTAAGAAATGAATTAATAACATGTTCAAATAAAATCGTGAATTTAAAAATTAACATTTTTCATTAAAAAAATCAAATCTTCCATCTTTTACGTTTTTTTTTGTTTTGATAAAATTTATAATCGATACTCATGAGATGTGACACTTTGAAAAAAATAAAATAGTACAGTGCCTGTCCCAAAAAAGGTGTAAAACCTAAGGGATTCTCCCCTTAAGGGGTTCTCTGAAGACAATACTGTAAACTTTCAGTAGAGGTCGTGTCAAAACTCATTTATTGGTCACGAACTTAATCATACAGCTAAAACAAATCGCGTCAGTTTGATCCCTAGTGACCACGGAGGATTAAAGTTGCTCGTTACTAAAGAGTTCATTAAGGTAGTAGTCTGGTAACTTAAGCCGAATTTCATGTCTTTTTTTAAGGGCGTTTTTTTGTAGGAAAATAAAAATGAATCGTTTTGGATATTTAGGATGTTTTTATTTACATATTAAAGATACAAAACAAAATTTTGTTGAAAAAATCTAATAGTTTATTATTATTATTATTGATCGAAGTTGGCACCTCGAAGAAAAAGCGCGAGGGTGGCCCCGGTGATTTTGGCTCTTGATGCTATCTGAAATAAAAAATTCTTGATAATTCTTAATCTATAGACTTAATCTGGTCGGAACTACTGAAGTTAAATTTCATGGATAAATAACAAAATGGCGGGCAAAATAAAAGGACTTTTTTTACCCAAAGTCCGCCATTTTGTTATTTATCCATGAAATTTAACTTCAGTAGTTCCGACCAGAATGACATGTCTATAGATTAAGAATTATCAAGAATTTTTTATTTCAGATAACATCAAGAGCCAAAATCACCGGGGCCACCCACGCGCTTTTTTTTCGAGGTGCCAACTTCGATCGATAATAATAATAATAATAAACGATTAAATTTGTTCAAAATTTTTTTTTTTTTAATCTTTAATATGTAAATAAAAACATCCTAAATATCCAAAACGATTCATTTTTATTTTCCTACAAAAAAACACCCTCCAAAAAAGACATGAAGATCGGTTTAAGTTACCAGACTACTACCTTGAAGAGAGACAATTTTCCATAGTTTTCGTCGAATAAAATGATTTGGAACAAATAAATTAACCGAAAGAAATATTCTCGAGAATTTTTTTTGTTTTCAAGACTGCCGGATCTATGACATTGATGAGACAATAGAACTTTAAATTTTGTGTTAATATATATGTACATTTCGTAGAAATAACCAAAATTCACGCCTTCATATTTTTTAATTCGTGCCTCAAAAATACCTTAAAGGCAAATAAGAAAGCGTTTATTTTTCGATATTATTCGAAACAATTGCAAATTAAATTAATTGAAATAGAAGAAATTGTTTCATCGATTGACATTTCGTAATTACTCGAGTTTTTTTTCCATTTTCTTCAATAGCCGATTCGTAACTATCGATTTTTGATTGAACATAATTTTTAATCATAAACGCCCCAACAAGTAAAGACTCGAAAAAAAAACCAATATCACGAAAAACATTGTCTGAAATAATAAAAAAAGGAAAGTAATGAAATGATTTGCAAGCCTGAAAATGAACAATGAACGAAAAAAAGCGATGAAGTGTGTAGATTTGTGTGTAATGCGTGTTTGTGTATGAGGACAAATGTCCCCCGGAATCGATCAAATGAGACAATGAAGAAATAAAAGTACGAACTAATGAAAATAAATAAATAGCGCGCGAGCAATACACACGTGGAAGACTCTTTGAGATTGGTACAAGAATAGATTTCGAGCGTTTTTTTTTCATTTTTTTTTTTTGTTTACTTTTATAATAGTTAAAAAGTGTAACTTGGTGGATGCCACGCGTTGGAAGATGTCTAATATATATGTAAAATGTGTCGAGAATAGGAGTATAACGATTAAGAGTGTCTTGTGAGATTGCGAGAGATACGGTCGTGTCACAATAAATTTCTTTTCAATTTTTTTTTCCTTCCTCATCTAAGGGGTAATAATAATACAATTTTTTCTATCCGCAATATAGGATTTTTGTTTTGTATTTTGGGCGCGTGTCACACACGCTTTTCAAGACCGACGAGAGAAAAATTAGATTTTCTGGCCCGTGAACGATCGATCGATTGATTGATCAATTTTTTCCCAAAATCTTCATCGACAAGTAACTGTCAATGAAATTTACAGCCCCTCTCACCATATTTTGTTTCTCAATCGATTTCTATGCTCATCGAAAGAGATTTTCTTTTCACACATTACATATTATTTTTCGTCTTCCTCACAAAATACGAAACTTCACAAGTCGCGTGTTTACTTTGCGAGAAAGCTTGTCACGCGGTATCTGAAAAAAAAAAATCGTACTCCGGATATGACACGATACGTAAAATCGAGTTATTTTTCTAAACGCATTATTATCAATGCCGAAAAATTTGTTGTAGGAATAATTTTTGGCTTTTTAATCGATCGATCGTCCTCGGCCATTCGCGTCTCGGACGAGAAAACTTTCTCAATAATCACGAAAACATCGATCCAATGACGATGTTAATTAATTCAAATTTGATGAAAAAAGATTTACGTCCTATGCGTTTTCTTTTTAATGTGTTATCATTATTATTAAACATTATCGTTATTATCAATTAAATAATTAAATATTATTAATATATCGATAATTATTGTTATTGTGTATACCATATGTAATAATACGTGAGACGAAAAAAATCGGCTTTGCGAGAAACGGTGAGATATATATATATGCATATATTGTTTTTTCTTTCTCTCCTTTTTTTTTTAACTCGTCTCCCGCCTCGTTCTGCCGTTTCTTGCCCGAGCGCCATATTACAAAGAGCTGCCCTCTGGCGATAGCGTCTCGAGACTGTGTATGCATCTCCGTCTGAATTTAGGGTTTTATTATTATGTGTATATATTATATAAAAAGAATCAAGATAAAGAGAGACAGAAGATAGTGAAAGGCATGTGTATGTGTGTTTGTTTGTTCTCTCATGATTATGTGTATTCCAGGATGTTGAAAAAAACTACTTTTATTTCATTTCATTACGCCGCTCATTTAGGTTATTTTAACTTCAAACAATAGAATGAGTCGCGCGAAAATCAATCCCCGTGAAACAAATATTTACTAGTGCCTTGCGCAAAATTTTTAATTCTTTTTTTGAAAATTGCCATTTGCGACCATTTCAAATTGGAAATAGTCGACTGTCCATGAACGCACATGTTTTTTCAGAATAGTACAGCATTATTTTGTAAATCTTCGGATACGATTTCTTTTACCACTGCCTCATCGATGTCAAAAATTCTTCATGCTCATTTTTTATTTTATTTTTTGCAATCATTGCTTTACTTGCTCGTCCATTATATCGTTGTTTTTCGACTGTTCATTTTTGCATGAAAAAAAAAAACCTAGTTGATCCTCGATCGGCCGAAAAATTCGATATTTCCATGAAATTCGAAGAGAATTTATATCGCCGAGAGTTTTTCAAGAATTCTAGTGCGATGATAAATAACGACAGAGTAACATCAGCCGACCGATACGTACGCAAAGCATTTTCGACGCTGACGAGGCAGTAGGCTAAAAATTATCGCACCAGGTCGGCGATCTCACGAAAAAATATTATACTCTCGTAAAATAATATTCACATTTACGAGAAGATCGTTATTTACATATTGAAATGCTCGAAAACAATGGCAACTTTCCCAAAATTTTTATTTTCGTTCCTGTTACAGGAACAATTTTTTTTTTCTGGCGAGATGAATATTTTTCGATGAACAATGAAATGTAAAAATAAATGTAGGTTTTTCGAACTACCCCAGTGCGGTACAGGCGGTCCCATTTTCAATATTTTTACTCTGAAATATCAATGTCTGAATTGAAAATGAGATTTTCAGTGACAAACTTATGGTACAATGTTTCTCAAACAATTGGAAATGTTTAAGAAAACGTAGATATTTAGAAAAATACAATCATGTAGGAAAATATTTTATTTCCGTAAATAAATTTCTCAAAGTCATCGCCAAGATCCAAGGTCATTGTCGTTTTTCTTCTAAACCCTCCAATGAATCGTGAACAAAAATTGGCCATTGAACGTTTTTATTTCCCTGTTAACGACAGTGAACTCAAAAATTTTAGCAGCGTTTCCGAAGATAAACGAAGAATGAAAAGTTGAGGCTTGGAAATCCTTAAATTTTCTTCGAAAATGTGTTTCATTCTTCTGTTCCCTCGACACTGATGATTTTAACGACGATCGAGTAAAAAGCTTTTAAGAAATGGGACGCCCGAAATTATTTATGGATATACGAGAATTGCTATCTTGCGATATGCAGGAGAATCCGAGTGAGATTGAAATTGACAAATTGATTTTTCACGTCGATAAATCCGGAGATTTCCACCAGTTCTTGTACGATTGGAATCACGCGTGATTCGGTCTAATAGCGGAATGGAGAAGAAATAAATAATGAGCAGCCTCGTTCATTCTTCTTCATTCGTTCTTTCTATCTGCTTGAGTGTAATATCCACCCGGGCTCTTTCTCTCGTAACCTCTCGTAAACTCTTGGGCCACGCGCCATTTTGTGTCGCGCGTCTCGGGCCGCCATCTTGTTCTCCATATCGCACGGTTAGCGCGTTCGAAATCACCAAAATATGTCAAAAGTTTGTACCCCTATAATTTTATTACCACAAAGTTTGGTCGAATGATCCGTAAAGTATGTTGTTTGCGGTCGGAAAAGAACTATCCGGACGCCCGTAACCCCTATATCTGTCCTGTGAGCGAAATTTGAATTTTTTTCATTCTCTCTAAATTCTCCGCACTCTCGTAAATAAACTGCTCGATGGATCATTGTCTATGAAGCTAGAAAAATTATAAATAAAAAAAAATTGCGAGAGTCACATCGCTAGAAACATCGTAGTGTGAAAAAAAAATTGCTGTTTCCTAAAATTGGTCAATGGGACGAAAAATAAAATAATCCGTCGCACTTGGCCCACGGGCGAGGTATAAATAAAGAATTCAAGACCTCATTGATCCGCGCAGCAGTTTATATCTAATCGTGCGTAGAATTAACGGAAAAGAAGAGAAAAAAAATTGAAAATTCGCTTACAAGACAAACTACACGAGTTAATGGAGTCTACCAGAAAGCAAAAAAGTTGTTCTTTTAGATCGCACAACATATTGCACCGATCATTCGTCTAAAGTTCGTAGCAACCAAATTATAACCCCCTTAACTTGACGAGATTCTACTTTGCTCTTCGTCCGGTTCCTTAACGTAAATCCGATCGCAAAGTTTATTTATGTCATGTTTTTTCTGTGTGTGTGAGTGTTTGTAAATATATTATTTTATGTATATATGTATAATATATTCATTCATCGAATATACATGTATAATATATTATATATATAACTCTGGAAGGCGACAGTAGAGGCTACTGAAGTAAATGCATAATATACGCAGAAAACGAAGACAGTTTTCACATTTTTTTTTCTTCTTCTTCACTATTTCCTCATTCCTTTTTTGTTTCGTTCTTTTTGTCTCGCCGATTTCAGTTTCTCAATCCAGCAACGGATTATTTTACTATTCATTCCATCGACGTATCGTCAAGCGTTTTCTCGTCGTCGTAATTCTCAATGTAATGAACGTCATCATTCAGTTATCGTACATTGAATAAATCTCTCTTTTACCACATTATTATTTTTCTTTGATGTTTTTTTTTCTGCTAACGTAAATAACTCACGTTTGACGTTTTTTGTTTTGTTTTTAACGCCAAGGTACGTAATAACGTAGTATGGGACGACCCGCGTCGATACTTAAAATTTAAGATACAATTAAAATGTCCTGGTAATTACATTTAACGGGGATAAAGAACGAATCGACTAAAAGTCGAGAATTTCAATCATCCGCCTCGTCGCGTTCTCGAACTTTTCGACCTTCTTTATTTTTCTTCTTTTTTTTTAACTTTCGTCCGACGAAAGCTCATATGTGTTTTTGTGTCAGTGTGTGAGAGAGAGGGAGTACGCGTGAGTGAGATGGGGAGTGTGAATAATAAAAAGAGAGAGAGAGAAACTTTTACTGACTTGACTTGACTCGACTGACGAGACTTTCGTAATGACATATAATGACCAATTTTTTCTTTTTTTTTTCTCCGTTCTTCTTGCTGTTCATGTCTTTTGCTTTTTTCTCTCTTTAAATATGCTCGATAAATTCCGGATTCAGGTACGAGAAACCCATAAACTCGGTTTGATCGAGATTCATCATGAATAACTTGTCGGTCGGCGTTAGGTCCGTCTTCTCTGACGTGAACTGCTTATCAAAGTTACTCACGTCCTTTCTGTGTTTCTGTGAATAAGAAAAAAAATCAAACCATCACGAATTGAGAACATTGTTTACTCCAAAAAAAAAACCAAATAACTCTTTCCACGTTAATGAATTATCGGGGGTGATCCAAGTTTAGTTTCAACATAACGGAAAAATAGAAAGGTGTTCTAAAATGTTTAGATCCAGTTGTGAAACATTTTCGAAGAAGGCACGTTCTTTTTTTTTTCATCAAAACAAATATTTCGAAAATTACAACTCCTACAATTTTTCTGTAAATTTAATAAATATTCGAAATTTCGTAAAATCTTCGATAATGAAATCAATTTTGATGGAAAAAAAATGGCTCAACTCAATTTCAATTTTATAGAAGGAAACGGTGTTCGAATAATAATAATAATAATAATAATAATAATAATAATGATAATTATAATTTTTTTTACATCTTTGATTGGTGTGTTTGATTTTTTTTAACGATACTCACGATTTTTGGTTTAAAGGGCGGTTGAACTTCGCGATTCTCGATTTTTTCCCAATCGATGCGTCGGAAGAAAGCGTGACTCCGCACGTCATCCTCACCCCGGAAGCCACAGCCGAGTCTCTTACTCGGATTTTTCGTAAGAAGCTACCGGGAACAACGACAACGTCAACAACAACAACAAAAAAGCATGTGACAACCGTTTGAGTTTGAAAGAATTGTTAAGAATAATTTTTATTTAACTTTTCGTATATAAGACTAAAATAATTAACGAAAATGTGAAAATATGGCCTACCCCTTTACAAGCCTCTTTGGACTCTTTGGAGAGACTCTTCGGATAGCTGACATTATGATCTGTAATAGCTGCAAATAATTCCTCCTCGTCTTCGCCGTCGAAAGGCGGTTGTCCGACCAGCATCTCGTAGAGCAAGACTCCATAAGCCCACCAGTCGACAGATTTTCCATAAGGTTGGTACAGTATAATCTTTCGTGAATGAAAAAAGAAGCCGAAAACAAAAAACCAAGATGAATTCACATTTTTCGAATTTTTTATTATTTCATATCATTGTATGGAATACAATTTTTGTTTATTTTGTAAGGAAGCGTTTTTTTAAATTTATATTCCTGGACTGAAATAAAAAGAATACTGAGCATTTATTTCGGACATAAACGTCAGCTGCATGTGAAAAAAGTGATTTATAATATTGTTTAATGTTAATTGACATAATTTCATTTTAGGGGCATGAAGTACTTGTCAATTTACAGCCTTACTGACATTTAAAAAATTAAATTCTCAATGTTATTGTTTTCAGTCGAATATTTGCAAAACTCATTGTTGATTATGGATCGTACTCGTAATATTAAAAAAAAGAACAAGAAAGTTCAGATAGTACCTCGGGAGCGATGTAGTCGGGCGTGCCGCAAAAAGTTTTGGTCGTTTTGTCACCGGTTATTCCCTCCTTACACATACCAAAATCAGCAATCTTTATGTGGCCATCCTGGTCAAGTAGAACGTTGTCGAGCTTCAAGTCCCGATACACGATTCCTCTCGCGTGAAGATAAAACAGACCGATCGCTATTTCGGACGCGTAAAATCTAATCAATAGAAAATGACAATGTTAAAGTATATATGCATATATTATCGGTACCACTAAAACCGTCCATATAACGATTTAATGCTTTTCAATAGATTTTCTTGATTTTTTTTTGTTCATTAATAAATATATTTGTATGTTTTTTTATTTTTATTTGTTCGAACGTATACCCTTCCAGGTTTTTGCGTATGACCCTTCTCAATTTCGTTTATTCCATTTCTTTCCCCTTATCACTCCCTGTAACAGCACGTCGCTGAGCTAACCTAACTTCCATTCCGCTTGCAGACATCTCATCTATACTGTATCGCGATTGCTGTGGTCATAGGGAAACTATGGAAAACCTGTGTCGATACAGACGGCTTTGTGTTTGACTGGGCTCCATTTATATTAACTACATCAGAAACTCAATAAAACTGCCTCCGACTGAACATTCGGCGCGCCAGCCGATGGACGGATTAAGGGGTTGCCCATCCAAGTTGTGGCCGTGGCCAAAGCTGCTAAACTTGGACGATCGCTAGAACCGCACCACGACCGCGCGTCCACTATTATCGGTTTCATTAATAACTATTCAAAAATCTCTTTATTTCACGTTTCAATTTTGCTCTCCGATAGAGTTCGGACTCCGCGCTGTGCTCATTCTTTTCGCGATCGTTCAAGCTCTAAAACGCCACTGCAATCGTTGAGCTACAATTTTTGCCTTAATTTGTGACAAATTTTGAAAATCGCTTAATCAATTTTTGCATATTTTGGTCTGTCAATGATCGTCCATCAGTTTTTGACGATGGGCTTTTGTGGATACAAACATTAAGCCTTCCAAATAAATCAACCAATAATCCGAAATATCGAACGAAATTTTTAAGTTTTTCTTTTTCCCCGATGAATTTTATTATCGTCCATCTTTATGTAGCGAACCAATCGGAAATTTCGCTCCGATTACAAATCCAACCGAACATTTGCCGGATGCTTGAAAATTCAATGCGAAAACTTAAAAATACATTAAAAACCAGTCGCTTCTTTTTCCTTTTGCGAAAAATTCGAGGGAAATAAAGAACGGACTAATCACCTGAATAAAGGTCAATTATAAATAAAGCTTTGGCTCAACTAACTTAAATCTTAAATTCAAAGGTTAAACGTGAAAACTGTTGAGTTTATTATTAATGACAATAAAAAAGCATTAAAAATTAATGAAAATGGAATTTTCGATGGTAAATTATTAAATTAAACCTTTCGGAAACTTACACTGCAACGGGTTCCTTAAACTTTCCGCACTGTTGTATCTGAAACATGAGATCTCCGCCATTGACGTATTCCATAACGAAGTACAGACGATCCTGCGAGCAAGATAACACGAACTTTCGTTAAACTTTCGAGCGTACGAATCAACACGTCAAAGATATTATTTTGTTAGTTGCTGCGTTCTATATTTGTTATGTACACGTTCTAACCATAGTTTGAAAACACGAGTGGAGCTGCACGAGAAACGGTGGCTTGTTCGCGAGTGCGAGGACGCGTTTCTCAACCATCGTACACTCGACGTCGTCGTCTTGTATTATTATGTCTTTTTTGAGAATCTTGATTGCGTAAAGTTCATCTGTGCCTTTTCGTTCGGCTAGCAATACCTGCAATAATTAACAAATCGCATACGAATTTTTTTTCTCTCCTCTTACAATAATTACTTGGCTATGGTCATATTAGTGCCGATGTTTTGTAATCGTTTCAAAAAATTATCGCGAACT
Organism: Oxytorus armatus; assembly: GCA_958009045.1. Classification (NCBI taxonomy): domain Eukaryota; kingdom Metazoa; phylum Arthropoda; class Insecta; order Hymenoptera; family Ichneumonidae; genus Oxytorus; species Oxytorus armatus. The sequence goes on along the minus strand of OY253751.1, from coordinate 11,531,671 downwards.
AATCGAAAGTAATGAAGAAAGGGCCATACGGTTGTCGTGAAAATGAACATTGACGCCGGAAAATTGGCACCCAGAACGATGGTACCCGAAATTAATAACGGCGGAGTACCCTTCATCCATATTTTTTTAGCTCGTTTGTTTGTTCGTTTTTTGGCGTTGTTCGGATCGCCGCGTAAAAGCCTTTGATATTCATTGACCATTTAGCCTTTACCCATACGAATTTTAATTCTCTTCGCCAATAATTTTAGGGCCAATTTTCGGAGGGCCATTTTGTGGGTGCCATTTTTCCGGGCCGAGAGCCGATTTCCCTGGGACAATTTTCCGGGGACCATTTTTATGGATGCCAATTTCCCTGGGACAATTTTCCGGAGGCCATTTTTCTGGGTGCAATTTCCCTGGGACAATTTTCCGGGGGCAATTTTTCTGGATGCAAATTTCCCTGGGACAATTTTCCGGGGGCCATTTTTCTGGATGCCAATTTCCCTGGGACAATTTTCCGGGGCCATTTTTCTGGGTGCCAATTTCCCTGGGACAATTTTCGCGGGGGCCATTTTTCTGGATGCCAATGTCCCTGGGACAAATTCCCGGGACTATTTTTCCATGTAGCGGTAATAATTCATTCGCCAATACTGTCCATTTAATGAACGACAATTTCTGAAAAAGATTTTTTTTTAAACTTTGCAACGAAAGAAAGTAAATTAATGGCTTTTTGACCTTTCCGAAACTGCCTTTTCCGAGCACCATGAGGAAATTGAAATCGCTCGCTCTTATCAAATCGCTCTTGCCCATATTGTGTGGCACATCTTTGTCCTGTGGCAGTGAAACTTTTTTCGTCACCGAAGTTTTCTGTAAAAATGAAGGAAGAAAAGCCCTTATTCATCGATTCTCTCACAATAGACCCTTCGGTGCAGTGATTACGAGGAGGACGATATTTTCTTTTTAATATATAATTTTTACTTTGCCGTCTGAACAAACTTGAATATCAACGCACTCTCATTTTGCTCTTGAGCTCGGCCAGATCCACACCCTCTTCCGGCACGGGAACATTGTAAAATTCTCCCTCCTCCTGTGTCAGGAGTTTAAACCAACCGTTCGCAGGTGCTTTTAATAATTCCGATATACCGAACGACAGCGAGCCCATATAATCGTTCCTCGACGTTCTGTCCCAGTCCCAGACTTCTATCAAAAGCCGTCTGTCCTTGTCCTCGGATTTGAGGTCGCTGACAAAGGTGATAAACAAATTTTCAACAAATTATTTTTTGTCGTTTTTATTCTATTTTCTACTTTTTTTTATCTCGTTAGTTGCAATCATTTTTGCTCGTTTTAAGCCATAATTTGATGAAAAAGAAAATGATAACTGAAAATCTATATATAGGAGTTTAAAATCACTTCGATGATTTCAATAAAATATTAACCGAACGTGCTCAAAAAACCTTGTCCACCGTTCGTAGGAAAGGGATTTTTTAATAAAAATCTTTCTTAATAACTGCCGTGTTTCGTGGGGTAAATAATTTTGTTTTTTTCAAAGTAAAGCCTATAAAAATAGTAAGTGATATAAAAAAATGTATCTTTATACGTGGTGTTCCGGAATATAGTTTTAAAAAGAGACTAGATTTTCGCTCATTGGGGATGAAATGCTCCCTTAACGAGCACTCGCGAATCGCCCACGGGCGCTCTTTCTCGTAAAATCCATTCTCCCAGAAAAACCCTGCTTTTTTCCTCGCTTCACGAAGCTGACAATTAGTTAATTTAATAATATCAGATTTACGGAGCTGGGGGTTTCGCGCAAATTTCATTATACCCTCGAGTATATTTAATTATTCATTGTACTCTGAAAAAGAAGTACACGACATTTAACATTATATCGCAATTTTTCATGGTACAAGATTCATAGAATAAAACTCTAACGAGGTCTTACGTTACAAAGAATATTAATTTCACGTTGTCACGATTAATAATAATGATATTTTCATTATTACGAAAGATTGCGGCCGGGCTTCGAGGAAAATAATCCGAGAAAATCGCGTTTTATTTTATTGCTTTATTTTTTTAGCAAAAACGAATTTGATCAAAAATCCTAAACGAGAGATTTTTCCATACACTTCTCTGATAATGTAAAGAAATATTCAGATAAGTATATACGAAAGAAGTTTCGATTTTTGAACTCGTCCAATTTTTCAAAATTAAATTTGAATTTTTCTCGCTCATTTCCAATCGTTTGAGATTTTCAATACCATTTAATTTTTTTCGGTAAAATGGAAAGGAACATGGAGCCTCCACAATAATTTTATAATGTCTCGTGATTTATGCAAACTCAATTGAACTAAGTATCTCAACAATATCACGATTCGTATGGAATAAATAATTGAACTCCTCGAACCCAAATTTTGAAAAAATTATGCAATAACAATGAGCAATTGTTGTTATTGTAAAATTACTAATTAATGGATGTTACTTAAAAGTGCTTTTTGTTGTAACTTCAAACTTACAATGTGATGGTCTCGTTCCATTCGGGATTTAAAGATGATTTGATTGTCTTTGTTTTTTTTTTCACTCCATCCGTGTCGGGAATTAGTTTTAGCTTGACGTAAGGATCCGAAAGACCGTTCGGATCCATCGGGATGAGATTTCGACCTTGTTTTACTGAGAGAAACAGAGGAAGAAGAAAAAAAGATAATCTCATTTTTTTGCTCTTTCGTAGTTGAAAAAATAGACACAAAAGTTATTCCAGGAAATGTTTTGTTTTTACTTTTATTTCTTTCAAAGTTACATTCAATTTTACTCCCATCGAGGACAGTCTGTTCGGCGAGGAAATACATATTCTTTGCGAACAACGTCAAGAAAACTCGCTGTTAGGGAAAAGTTGTGAATTTTTTTTTTTTCCCCGATTGTTATACTTTTTTTGTAATGTTTTGAAAAACTTATTTGCACTATATGCGATATGAGACAATCGATTCAGGGGTATGGCCACGGTAAAGTTTTCAAAAAATCGATGTTTTTTTTTGCTTAAACGATGCTTTATCATCATAAAAATAAGTTGAGTCGAGTTAAGGTAGTAGTTAATATTTTTTTCACCGACTTTGAGCGTTTAACGTAAGCCTACCTCTGGCACGACCATACAGTACCCGAGCGTGTCGCGTGATAAATAACTTCGATAATTTTTACCCGATTGACTTAAAATTTCAAAAATATATTTCTAATTGCATTTCACAGAGAATTACGTACGGGGTTTCTAATTAATCAAAAACATTCCATTTTATGAGCAGTTTTATACGAAATTTTTCACTGGAAATTCACCTCTTAAGTTTCAAACGCCCACATTATTCGAATAAAACAATATTTTTCAAATTCCGTGCGTACTTCTCTAGGTATTCCGATGTAGATTAACGAGAATTTTTTTTTTTCGTCTGGATCAAAAATTGTGGATGCCAAATGTCGCGCCCGAAAAAAAAAGATACCAAAAGCAAATAGCAGTAGTCGGCCATTTTGTATAACAAAAAAAATATTTTTTATTAGCTTGATATTTATACTAAATAGATGTGTAATTAGTTTTATAAATAAATCAATTTTTCGTACAAAAAAAAATTGTTAGATGAGCACACGATTTTGTACCCGATACCGTGGCCATATCCCTTAAGGGAGGAAATAGGGTTAGACGGTTCAAAAAATCGATTTTTTTTAATTTCATAAATTGTTAGTAAAACTATTGAAAAATATGTTCCCAAAATTTTAAATGAAAATTCCGACTCGTTCTATTGTTATAAGCCATTAAGGGGTGAAATAGGGTTAAGACAGCGTTTTCTCAATGATTTTCATGAATTTTTTTATAGTATAAAAAATTAATATAATTTATTGAAACTTTGAGAATATTTTATACATGTATTTAAGTATATACTATAAAATTTGTATACATATATTTAAGTATATACTATAAAATATTAGCGACCCCCCATTGCTTGTTTTTCTTAGTACTATTTTTTCAAACGCGTTTTTCTGAAAACGACTTTTTTTTAACTTGCGTACACGCTAGTTTGATAAGTTTTCAACCAATCGTTTTGAAAATTGGCAATTACTTTCTTCATAGTATTGCGCTCTATATGAACCTAAAATCGGAATATTATCATTATTTAAAATAATTTTTATTTTGCAAATAAAGTTGTAAAAAATGGCAAAAAATGATGCTTTTTTGTTTTGACCCCGGTAAAAAATTCAATTTTCTATTTTTTTTATAGCATTTAGGTTCATATAGAAGAGAGACATATAATAAAAGTAAATTCCAACCTCGTTTGATTTCAGATGAAAATTGCGGCTTCCAGAATGTACGCAAAATGCTGAGTCTGATTGTGACCTGCAATATGGGGTCGCTAATATTTTATAGTACATACTTAAATATATGTATAAAAATTTTATAGTATATACTTAAATATATGTGTAAAATATTCTCAAAGTATCAATAAATTATATTCATTTTTTATACTATAAAAAAATTCATGAAAATCATTGAGAAAACACACTCCTAACCCTATTTACTCCCTTAAGAAAATTACGATAATATGAGGAAAAATAATTGTGGAATTATCGTACCTTCGACAGTGAGTTTGTTGCCGGCGGCGACAATGTTTAGCTCCATACGACCACGTCTTTCCGTGTGATCGCAACCGCATAAATTCGGCACGCTCTCCTCGCACCTCTTGTGTACGTTCATGTCGCATGCTATACGTCATCAGATCATCGGTTATCATCATCGATTCAATTTATTCTTTCGTGTTTGAGTTTATTTTTCAATATTTCCATCCCCCCATCCCCCCCATAAGCAATTTCGCGCGTCTATCTAAAAAGCCCTTATTACTTTATTGTCTTTCATGAAATGCGTCGTTTTTTCAACTTCTCTGACGTTAATTCATTCTATTATAAATTTTTTTCATCTTTCGTTTATTCAACGTGAAAAAAAATCGTGAATTTTAACTTGAAATTTCCAGCATCGCGATATTTTTCTTTTCAAAGTATCCGTGTGCGTACGTGCAAGTATTATTAATTTTTTACTTCTCGGAGGAAAATAAGAAAGTTTTTAGGACGTGAAAAAAAAAAATATGATGAAAAATCGAAGAATCGACAAACTTTCGTTGCCAAACGGCAAATGTTATTTTTTCACGACGGTGAAAAAGTGATGGAAACGAAAACAAAGCCCGAAGTGATTCATTATTCGCGAAGGCGTTTTTTTGTTGTATTAGCAAGACTGCGTGTTAAAAAACTCGGAATGTTTCATTCTCGTCGCGTCGTTCAAGGCTCGCGCGTTCTCGAGATAGATGCGATAGATCGATGGCTGAAATTATGAAAAAAAAAAAAAAACAAAGAAAAGAAAAATATAAAAAAAGGTTTTTTGGTATCGAGAACAAAGTACTTACAGTTTGTATAGGAAAAAAAAACGTTTCATATTAATTTTTTCGATTAAACATATCACGAGAAATTTGCAATAAAAATTGCGCGTACGCACGACAGAGAGACGTAACGACGGTATGTTTGTTTAATAGGTTTTTTTTTTTTCAATTGCTGTAGTGGAATTTGTATAAATTGTAGAATTTTTCGTGTGTGTTAAATGACGTTTACCTATATGAGTAATATAGTGACACGATTCAATGGTAAACTGTAACTACGGAAATGGGCATTTAAAGAGGAATGCAGGGTATCCGCCGATTCCCGCAAAAATTTGACGAATTTGAGAAATTTCAAAAAAGTACATTCAACGAAATTTGATGATCTTTCGAACGACCCGGGTCCCATTGAGATTGGTCAACAATTGAGCACGTGCGTAACGAAAATGTGAAGGGGTGGAAAATCGGGTGATCCGTCGTCCTCGTGATTTGAGAGTTGCGCATGCGATAGAGGATAAATATGGTATCCAACTAAAGGATTATGAACAGGGATGAAAAATACTCCAGGAGCAATTGGGCGCGCAATCCCCCGGCGACAGGGGAGGAGGTTAAAGTGGAAATCTTTTGTCGGGTCTAGCGCGAAAACTGTTGGACCGATTGGGCTCATTTTTAACGTGGATGTATTATTCCCGGGGATCTATGAAACCGTGGAAAGAAATTGGCGTTATCATTCCCCGGAAACGATGGGGAGATCCATCGTCAAATTCGCATTCCACTTCAAATACCCACCACTCTATATATGTATATATATATATATCGTATAGTTATAAATATATCGTATAATGTTTGTGTATACACATAATATATTTTTAAATTCAGCTATGGTTTTTCTACGTTACGATGAAGTATAGTATTTTTATTATAACGTGCAAGAGTGATGCGTGAGTTTTATGTATAGTGTATAAAGAAGATAAATTCCTAAAGTGCAAACGAATCACGAGCATACGTCAAAAAACGAAAAAAAAAAAAAAAAAGAATAAATATAATAAATTAACATTCCGCGTTTAATTCGTAATTCTGCTACCTGCTTCGGCAAACTGGGTCTTTTAAAATTTTCGGGCTATTACGACGATATGCGAAATCTGAAAAGCCAGTCGAGCATACTTTCGAAAATTTTAAACATTTACATCTTTATGTTATATAAAACTTATTCTTGGTTTGGTTTTTTTTTACACCCGTGAGTTATCGTCGCAAAATTCGAAACGAAATTACCGACGGTACCTTTAAAGACCCAAATTATTCGCGGATGGTTAATTGATTATATATTTTTTATTTCATTTGAATTGAACAAAATGTATATGAAAATAGTTAGTAATCCGGTTAATCACCACTTCAACGACTACATTCTATTCAATTCGAATGAATTTCGTTTCAATAATATTCAATTTTATTAAAAACAAATTAATAAATTAATCAGATACGTGACGATTGTAAATACGAAAACAACGTAGACTTGCACCAAATAATACGATTTTATGTTTTTTTTCATTATTGCGTTAAACATATATGTTTATAGAATTTGTTAATATTTTTCAACAAACAGGCGAACACCGTGATAACTTTTTATTTTTACATTGAACCTTCGATATCTGTACCGATACTGGTAAAATGGTTAGAATATACAATGATGACATTTTCATACAATTGCATAATACAGTCGAGAGTGAGAGGTAAATGGAGAGCTACGAATGTTGAGATAATTTTATTGGTTCCTCGAGGGAAGAGTTCGTGAGTAAATTATGATTAGAGATAAAGTACGAGTTACTTGTGAGTGAAAAATTCAATAGTCAATCGTGATAGTGGATGTGCTGATAAAAAAAAAACGTATATTAGAAAAAATCTGGGAGATAAAAGCACTCTCAACGTCACTTTAAGGGCGGAAATAGGGTTTGACGGTTCAAAAAATCGATTTTTTTTTATTTCATAAATTATGAGTGAAACTATTGAAAAATATGTTTCCAAAATTTCAAATGAAAATTCCGACTCGTTCTACTGTTATAAGCCATTAAGGGGGGAAATAGGGTTAGGACAGCGTTTTCTCAATGATTTTCATGAATTTTTTTATAGTATAAAAAACGAATATAATTTATTGAAACTTTGAGAATATTTTATACATATATTTAAGTATATACTATAAAATATTAGCGACCCCATATTGCTTGTTTTTCTTGGTACTATCTTGTTCAAACGCGTTTTTCTGAAAACGACTTTTTTTAACTTGCGTACACGCTAGTTTGAAAAGGTTTCAACCAATCGTTTTGAAAATTGGCAGTTACTTTCTTCATAGTATTGCGCTCTATATGAACCTACAATCGGAATATTATCATTATTTAAAATAATTTTTTTCTTCAAATAAAGTTGTAAAAAATGGCAAAAAATCATGCTTTTTTGTTTTAACCCCTGTAAAAAATTCAATTTTCTATTTTTTTGATAGCGTTCAGGTTCATATAGAAGAGAGACATATAATAAAAGTATATTCCAACCTCGTTTGATTTCAGATGAAAATTGCGGCTTTCAGAATGTACGCGAAATGCTGAGTCTGATTGTGACCTGCAATATGGGGTCACTAATATTTTATAGTATATCTCTCTATATTATATAAATATTTCGCCGCCGCCGCCGCCGCCGTGTACAAGAGTTGAGGGTTAGGTTGGGTCAGGTTAGGTTGGGTCAGGTTAGGTTGGGTCAGGTTAGGTTGGGTCAGGTTAGGTTAGGTCAGGTTGGGTTGGGTTAGGTTGGGTCAGGTTAGGTTAGGTCAGGTAAGGTTGGCGCGCGAAGCGCGCAGGGGGGCGTGGGCGAGGGTGGGAGGGGGGGTTGGCGCGCGAAGCGCGCAGGGGGGCAGAGCCCCCCTAGTACTTAAATATATGTATAAAATATTCTCAAAGTTTAAATAAATTATATTCATTTTTTACACTATAAAAAAATTCATGAAAATCATTGAGAAAACGCTGTCCTAACCCGATTTCTCCCCTTAAATGACATATGTAATTTTGTTTATGTCATCAAAGGCACAATTGTTCTTTTTTTTAAGTATTGCCACGTTGATACAGTGCTGGTCCCCGACTGATTTTTCTCTTCATGAAGTCCCAGACATCACCGACGAGACACGTAAAGAAAAACAAGACGAATAACGATCTACCTGTGGTGTCGCATTAACGCAAGGGGGATGAAAAAAGCTCGAAACTTTAAAGCGCGGAACGCCCAACAGAAAAAGATAAAAATAGGCTCGTTCCAACGTCTACAAGAAGAGCACTATGTACATGTACAATGAAAATCGAGGCATTGAGTAATGGGGAGAAGCTTTTAATTTTATGATTTTTTTTTGTTTCTTTTTCAATTATTCAACCGGTCTGACGAAAAGTGAAGATAATAATTGTAATAAAATGGGGTGTAAAGGATGATTTTTCTTTACTTGCTAGAGAGGCATGTCGAATAAAATTTATAAAGTATATAATACTGTTTGGAATTGACGATAAATCGCGCACGTGACCAAACGGCGATACCGTGTTGGGGGAAAAAAAACCGCGTGGGTAGTCTGAAAATGCTCAAAAGAAACCACCGAAGGTACTGTATACGGCCATTTTTAAATGTAGCTGGTGGCCATGATGGCGTAGACATCGAGGCATCCTTCTACGCCCGTGAAAATAAATCAGAACGATTTTTATTCAACCCTCGAACTTGGCGACCCTTCTATTGTGCTCGCCAAATAAAAGTCTCGAAATTTCAACTCACACTCCCGACTCTCACCCTTGTGCCACGATATTCAGTGAGACTCAGTGACGAAAACACTTTTTCGAACGATGTAGGAAAAAAAAACAAATGTCGTCGGTGGATTTGGAATGCATTGCGGTTATGAGGGTGAGAGTGCCGGTAGTCAGACTCTTAAGTATACATCATAGACTTTATTTTCAAAACCAATAAATTGATTGAGGGAACCGAGTCATCAAAATGTGTTAAAAATTAAAAGAAGATAATTTACTGAATAATTCATCCAAACGTCCTGGCAAGAATATGCTAGGGCGTTTTAATTTTGTTGATAAAACGAATCTCTCACAAATTAGAAATGACTGCAAATAACTCCCGATACTTTTCTTTTTCGTAAAAGTGCCCTTCGCGTACTTTTTGCCGATTCTAGGGTACAGTGCACATTACTATCATGTGTATGTATGTATGAATGTAATTTATATCGAGCGCAATGATATGGTCGTTAAATTGACTATTGTTCATTAATTGTCTTTCTTTTTCTTTTCTTTCTTTTTTTTTTTCAATTAGCTACCTGAACACTTGAGTCCCTGGTGCGCAATGCCGTGAAGCATCGAGCCGCAGTGGTCGCAGAAGGTTGGCGTCAGGTACGTGAAAGTATCCCATTTGTGTGGCGCGCTCACGGCCTGAGAACACAAAGTCAACGAGGCCGGGAAATTCCGGTTTTTCATTGCACTCCTAATACGTATCTGTGTTCTCTTCTCCGGAAACGCTGACTTTTCTTTTTTTTTTTTCATTATTGCTGGTTTCGAGATTAAAGAAGCGTCGTGGATGAAGGGATGTGCAGCGGGGTAGGTCGGGAGGAAAAGCTCTACAACATGTATATACATATTTCACGAAATATTTCATTCTCCCAGGGCCAATTTTTTTCTTTCTTTTTCCATTATTATTTTGCCCCATGCTCCTTCTTCCATATTCTAATTTTCCGTGTCGGTAATGCGCGCTGCGGGACAAGAGAGAAGGAATAGAAATTCGCACAATTCTCTCAGCGAGGGATTTCAACGATTCGTCTCGATGACTCGTTGCAATTACAATCACGTATATTCTCTAATTGCATTCGTTTATACCTATTGTGGTGTATGTGCGATATAGTTCATAAATTATAATATTGAAAAAAACAGTTGTTCGTCGATTTATTATGTTTAATATACATTTTCGCACGCATTCGTGTACAAACATAAAATAACATTTGTTCAATATATTTGTTATAAAAAAAAAAATAAAAGAAAAATGATTTTCTCGTGGTGAGAATCAATGAAAATTACGTTTTGATTAATTTTTTTCTAAACATTTTCAATGATATTGTTTTACGTAATATTTTATTTTCGACGAATCTCCGTGAATTCTCTCTCTCTGCGTTAATTTGATAGCACTGAATAAAACGTGAAAGTTCGATAAATATATGATAAATGATTGTAACTTAACGAGTTCGTTAAATCACAGTTCGAATGTAAAATTAACAACGAAAGCTTTTGACGTCCGATTCAACGTCTTTATTCTATACTATATCGTCACTCTTTGATCCCGGTTACTTCGTTCCTGTTAGTGAATTTTTAACTGACAAAAGCTCGAGGAGCTCCTCCCGAGGCGGGGGAATAAAGTACTTTATAGACGTACCGCGAGAAAGTGAGAAAGAAAATTTACCGGCGGTGTGAGTAAAGAGCAAAGCTTTTATGAGCGACTCCTAACTTCGTTACAACTAATGGGCCGCTTCTTTCAGGATTCGTAACAAACCTTCGAAACGCAAGGAAGAATAACGAGGCCCTCTCCCCCTCCCCCCGCCCCTCCCCGAGAGAAAAGTGACGCGCGAACCGGTAATTAACTCGTCGGAGGGAATAACCGAAAAAGGCACGATAAAGTATCGCGAAGAAAAATAAAGATATATGTACGAGGTCTGTTCAAAAAGTATCGCGAATTTTGAATTTCCGCAGGCTACGTATATTCGATTTTCGATTTTTTTGTGGCACTAGGTTGGTACTCATGTCCTTCACTTATGCTGAAAAAATCGGCCATTTTGAATGTTTAGTTAATTGTTGACAGCTGTTTTGGTTATACGTGTTTTGGCTTGTCTACGATTTTTGCCTATTCCAAAAAATGGATCAAAGAATCTGTATGAAATTTTGTGTGAAAAACAAAATTAAGTGCGCGGACGCATTCCGAATGTTGTCTGTGGCATATGGTGAAGCTACCTTGGACCAAAGCAACGTTTATCGGTGGTACAAAATGTTCTCAGAGGGCCCGAGAAGATGCGAACAACGAAATGCGTTCCGGACGCCCGAGCACATCAACAACGGACGAAAACATTGATGAAGCGATTGGCAAATAATATTGGCCAATCGTCGAATCACCGTTAGAGAAGTTGCGGAGGAACTAAACATATCGATTGGCTCGTGCTATTCGATTTTTACCAATGATTTGGGCATGAGACGGGTCGCCGCGAAATTCGTGTCAAAATTGCTCAATTTCGAACAAAAACAGTGTCGCGTTAACATTGCTAAGGAGCTGTTGGACTCGGTCCGCGATGACCCAAATTTGCTCCAGAGGGTCATAACTGGTGACGAATCATGGGTTTATGGTTATGACGTGGAAACCAAAGCTCAATCATCGCAATGGAAGCTGCTTTTTTGGAATAGGCAAAAATCAAAGACAAGCCAAAACACGTCTTACCAAAACAGCTCTCAACAATTAACTAAACATTCAAAATTGCCGATTTTTTCAGCATAAGTGAGGGACATGAGTACCAATCTAACGGCACAAAAAAATCGAAAATCGAATATACGTAGCCCGCGGAAATTCAAAATTCGCGATACTTTTTGAACAGACCTCGTACATAATACGACGATATTCGAGAACTTCCGAAAAGATCAATAACCCGACTTCAAACTATTGTTAAAAACATTTTTTCGGAGGAGCGATCGACGGGCAACGATGAAATATCGAGATCATTTTTAGCACAATCATTATTACATTACAAAATTGAGACAGACTTTCTTTTGTAAACTATGAGCTACAGATTTTTTTGCAAATAAATCTTCTCCATTAGCATTTATAAAGAGATTGTCTCGTCGCAAGGTATAGCATATCAAAGTGATGAATTTTAAATGTATACTGACATTCGACGTATCATTTAATGCGTTTTTCGCACCTCGGCGTTGTTTTAAGGGCAGGAAGTCAATACCAGTTAACTCGGTTGAAATCACTCAAATTACGAGTTGGCGTTGTGAGACACATGTACCATGAACATTTTAACGACCTGTTTTTACCATTTTAAGTAATAATTAGATGTTCATTCATCGAACGAAAAAAAAAGTAGATGAGAGCACCGAATTTCTAGTCTTTTGAGCCAAACCCCCGTAACAGTGAATAAGGTCAGTCAATAAATTTCCCAGTCCCTGCCTTAAAAACTACTCCATCCCCCTGTACAATGTGTCCTCCGTCTCATATTCTCTTCTTATTCGATGTGCCTTAACTCGGGACGCCGCACCCTTTATCTCGAGCGCCAACAGTACGGCTATTAGTATACACAGTCGCGAGAGTGTTGTAGCTTTGTGACGGTACTCGAGGCCACTCGACCGCCATCTACGCCGCGCCAGTGTACGTTCCGACAAGCGGCTTCCGGTTTACTTTGACTCTTCTGTCGTATACGCATGCGGGAAACAGTGTCGCGACGGAGAACGTGACAGAGTCTGTAATTAAGTAACGCTATCGCTCGCCGATGAAACTTTCGCGAAAACTTAATTGACTCACTTTTATTGTTTGCTCACTCTGATATTAAAAGGTTGATACTTTGTGGTGTTTTATGTCGCGGATGCCTGAGTCCAATGGAGACAGTAACATTGGTGCCCGCATCACACTATAACTACTTGATGCCGTTTTCATCATCACACTGTGTGTTTGTGTGTGTCAACATATTTTACATGAACACACATTTGCTCTAGCGGAACGATCGAATTTTCTCTCTCACTCTCTTTCTCTCTCTCTCTCTCTTTCTCTCTCTCTCTCTCTCTCTCTCTAGCTCTTATCCATTATTTCTGTGGACCAAGCTGTGATGCTGCAAGCGGTCCAAACACCCGGTACTTGCACCGTCGCAACTACTACCATGTACTACCTGCGATGACGTTCGTCACACACGGTTACAAAAGGACGAAGTAATAAAGCACGCGAGAGTGAGAGCTACGTTGAAGAGGACAGTGGTACAGCGATAGGCTCATATACCCTCACGGTGTGGTAACTTCGTTACACTAATGTTATCTCAAACGGTACAAAAACGAGAGCGCATATATAGCCAGGTGTTACGAAGTTATATGTACGTGAAAAGGTGAACATGGACCAGCTAGTGAATTTCGAGAAGAGGATTTGAAATGAACGCTGCGTATTCCACGTAAAAAGGACTAACTCTTGGTCGTAGGGGTTGTTTAATCCGTGGATGGTTAATTAAAGAAAAGAAAATTTTAATTTTTTCATATCGCTTTTGCCGTTAGCTTTCGCGAACTGAATCACTTTAAAAAATGTTGCCGTCCAAAAATCTTGCATCACGTAAAATACCTCATATATACGGGAGAAAAGATCGGTAGAAAGGATAATGAGGACATTTTTCGAGGGTAAAATGTCACGTCGCCCCGGGAACTATGTGGCGTGACTCCCGGAATACAGGAATGATCCCGAGCTTGTCGACGAAACAACCCTCTGCCCTCGTCGTCACTTCTTGAAGAGAATAATTTCACCAAAGATCCGCAGAAAGTCCGCGACCTTAAACTTTCATTGGCCATGTAGCTGGGACCTTTAGTGAACTGAAGGAGGAGACGAAGTAGCGTGACTAAAAGGGAGAAAGAACTCGAGTGATTTTCGATACATCGATCGCCTCTGGCTTCTCGACCTTGTCTCATCTCATCTCTCTCCCTCTCAGCCCTCTCATTCTCAATTGGCTCTTGCTTGGATCACGAGAAATCGTCAATTTTATCGTCTCACGTAGTTTCATTGTTGTACCTCGAGATTGTCTTTCGCCTTTTTCTCTCGCGTTATCTCTTATTTCTCTGGACAATACATCCCGATCGACCTGCATCCCTTTATATTCGGTAATCCGCAATGTTCCTGCTCCTTCTCTCTCTCTCTCTCTCTCTCTAAATTCTGTATCTTCTTACTATATCATAGTAAGAAGGTCGATGTTCATTGTTGCGTTTACTTTTCATTAATCCTCTTTTTCTTTCGTTCAATCTCATCAATTATATACACGTGATGGATTATAAATATTGCTCCGTCACTTCAATTTCTTTTTTACTCTCTCTCTCTTTCTCTCTCTCTCTCTCTCTCTCTCTTGAGTATACGAATAAATTTCGACGTAATAACATATTGATCCGGCACTAATTTGTTTATTTTTGGCGTTGAAAAAAAAAACGAGTTACGCAACTTACGGCATCAACGGCGGTAAACGCACCGGCGGATTTGTATAATATTTGCATATACCCTTGTGAAAGAGAATCACAAATGCTGAGGGTTTTAATTAAAGCAATGACGGGTCGTACGTCACACGATGAACGCTACAAAGCTAATATCCATATAAATATATATACGGACACGCATATGTATGTCTACGCGTGGAAAAGGGCTCATAGCGAAAGAACGAAGAAATAACTACTGCGAAATACTGCGAATACCGCGGGGCATGTTGAGAGAGAGAAAAAAGAAACAGTGGCAAAACCAAGAGACGAAACGAGCGGGCAAGATAAAAGGGGTTGAAGTTTAGCACGCGCCTTTTTATCCAACGATGTTTTTTTCCCTACATCACGCAACTTCGTTACGGCCTCGGAAAGAGTGTGGATTCTGTGGATCAAAAGGTGTGAGAGCGCGTAACCTCATCAGCGGTTGAATCTCGTGTCAAACTGTGTACGTGATGATAACGAGCTGGATGTCGAGTAATCCGTGTGGGACGAGAGCAGAATATTCTACGGGAAAGATAGCAACGAGAGAAAAAGAGCAAAGATTTTTCGCTAAAGTTTGTTCGTGAAAGATGCCTGGGGGCGGCTAGGAGCAATGTTCTTCTCTTACAGGAACAAATTTTATTATAACGAGATAGCTGTTGAGTACTTATGAGAAAAGCTCTCGCCAAGTCGTTGAGCTAAGTCTCGAGGAGAGATAGAGAGAACGAGACATACGCTCGTTGGTAATGGCCGGAAGTATAGAAAGAAGAAACGTGAGAAACAGGAGCTTTTACGTTTTTACAGGGTGATTCAGAATGGGGATGATGTTGTTGGTTAGATTTTTTTTTATCCGGGAGAAATAGAAAATATTAACGAGTCGATCAATCGAAGAGTCGCTCTTCCAAAACAATGCAATACTATTCCTTTCTAAACAAATCCATTTGCCACAAAGGATATACATTTTGTTGTTGTTGTTAATTGACTCATTTTTTTCCGAAAGAATGTTTATCGACAGACCAACGTTTGTTAAATCTTCTTGTTAATTAAATACTGAAAATTGCGAGAAAAAAAACGTCCAAGTAGTAGTTGTGCTCAGGATAACTGAAGAAACTACCCTCTGACAAAGTGTACAATCTATTTTGAACGATCCTGTATATTAGATATGTAATATAAACACGTACTTGGTGGAAATTCGAGATAATATGGCTAAGAACAGGTCACCGAGCCAAGCCACACGATTTTCTCTTTCTCTCGCCTCGTTAACCCCTCGGCTGTAATTCCAGTAAAATTTATCTTTTAGCTCGTGCTTATATATATACACACACATACATATGTATATGCTCAGGGTGTAGAAATGAACAAAAAGACTTGGAATTAGAGTGATAAATATACGGTGCCCGTGACTCCTACGTTTTCTTGCCTGCATACTTTGTATGAATCCTGAAACCGAACGGTTTAGCAGATTCCTCGAACCCTCGTGGCTCGCAAAAGAAAATATACCGTTTTGCATATATAAAACTCTCTTTTCCGTTGGCAATGCTGACATCTGGTGTATATATTCTTTGAAACATTCGCGTCTGCTTTCTCTTTGTTCCCACTCGAATTTTCTTTTCTCCGCGAAATACCTACCGAGAGCTTATTCAAATCCCTTTCCTGTGAGGGGCAAAAAACGAATTTTTTTTTTCTTTCAACTACCGAGTCTTTGAACTAAAGAAAAAAATGTATTTCATCAGATCGTGGAATTTAACTGATGCAGATACAACGCGAAGAAAAACACGTTTATTCTTGCGTCAGATATTCGTAATTGAAATTTACTAGAACGTTAAAAAGCTTGTAAATAAAACTACAGAATGAAATTTGAATTTGTTGGAAATTGTGTATCGGCTTGTACGACAGTTTTAAATCAATTTTTTTTATTAATATGACAATGATAAAATAGAAATTACTTAATGCTCGTATATTTTCGTCCATCGTCTCGTATAGTCTGTATTCCCAAGAGAGAAAGAAAAATCGAGTGAGATATTCTCTCCGGTATACTCATCCCAACTAGACGTGAATTGCGAGTTAACTTTTTTGGATCGTCCAAACGATTTTCCACGTGGCCTAGTTTGCCACATCGAGCGTTACTTTTCTTCAACCTCTCCTCTCGATCTTCCCACTCAACCTGTTTTTTTTTCCCCTCGAAAGATCACGCTCCTCTCTTATTCACTAAAATACTAGTCCTGAAAAACTCTCTAACTCTTCCATGTCTGTTTTTTCGTCTCTCTCTCTGCCTCTCTTCTCCCTCGGATTTCCATTAAATCCGTTGGCAATACGTTTTGTCTCATTTTTTCTCTCGTCTATATTTCGCCATCTTGTCTCAAATCCCCTTTTCTGGACAATATTCCGGACCACAATATCTCGGATGTTAATATTGTATTGATCTTCGAGAGATGATTTTTATGGACAATTCGAGGATTCTAAAATGCAACCACCAAATGATTCAAGGAAAAGAGTTAATGTGGGAGAACTGATTATACAGTAATGGTTATGACGTCAAAATTTCGTTGAATCGATTGATAGTGAATTAGTTGAATTTCGTAGTTTTTGAAAATATTTCATCGTACCGCACAGTATCACAGTATCAAACATTTCATTCGGTAGGGCAAAGCATAATTAGTTAAGTGGATTTCGTTATGAATAATTAAATTATATTCTTGCTTGAAAGTGCAAAAGCGTTTGCTATCAAGGGGGGAAATAGGGTTAGACGGGTCAAAAAATCGATTTTTTTTTTTCATAAATTGTTAGTAAAACTATTGAAAAATATGTTCCCAAAATTTTAAATGAAAATTCCGACTCGTTCTATTGTTATAAGCCATTAAGGAGGGAAATTGGGTTAGGACAGCGTTTTCGCAATGATTTTCATGAATTTTTTTATAGCATAAAAAATGAATATAATTTATTGAAACCTTGAGAATATTTTATACATATATTTAAGTATATACTATAAAATATTAGCGACCCCATATTGCTTGTTTTTCTTGGTACTATTTTTTCCAACGCGTTTTTCTGAAAACGACATTTTTTGGACTTGCGTACACGCTAGTTTGAAAAGTTTTCAACCAATCGTTTTGAAAATTGGCAGTTACTTTCCTCATAGTATTGCACTCTATATGAACCTAAAATCGGAATGTTATCGTTATTTGAAATAATTTTGTTTTTGCAAATAAAGTTGTAAAAAATGGCAGAAAATCATGCTTTTTTGTTTTGACCCCTGTAAAAAATTCAATTTTCTATTTTTTTGATAGCGTTTAGGTTCATATAGAAGAGAGACATATAATAAAAGTAAATTC
This sequence comes from Oxytorus armatus, assembly GCA_958009045.1. Lineage (NCBI taxonomy): Eukaryota > Metazoa > Arthropoda > Insecta > Hymenoptera > Ichneumonidae > Oxytorus > Oxytorus armatus. The sequence goes on along the minus strand of OY253751.1, from coordinate 11,513,728 downwards.
CAACCTCGTTTGATTTGAGTCTGATTGTGACCTGCAATATGGGGTCGCTAATATTTTATAGTATATACTTAAATATATGTATAAAAATTTTATAGTATATACTTAAATATATGTATAAAATATTCTCAAAGTTTCAATAAATTATATTCATTTTTTATACTATAAAAAAATTCATGAAAATCATTGAGAAAACGCTGTCCTAACCCTTTTTGCCGCCTTAAAAAGGCTTCATATACAATGAGGATTAACCCATGCATTGGATGAAGAAACAGACGTTTTAGAGAAGATATTTATGGTAGTTCGTTTTGTTAATATTACCAGTTAATAACCACAGCCACATATTAAATGAAAACTAAAAGATAATTGAACGATGAAATGTTTGACGGTTGGTCGTGATTGTGTAATTGAGTTCCACACAATCCCGTAAGATCAACTCATAATAAAACACTAATTGCCTGATGAAAGTAATTATACGCTATAAGACCGTCGTCAAAATATAAACCTCGAAATTAGACGTGATAGTGTTATGTCATATCTTTATGATATATTAACGTGAAACAAGGTAGAAAAGAATTTTACCATTAACGAGAGAATAACTCGACAGCAAGCTCAAAAAAATGTACTGGCTACTCGGAAGAAACTCCAAAGTAACAACTGAAAACAAAAATCTACTATAAAAAGTAGTACTTAAACCAGTGTGGACGTACGGCATCCAACTCTGGGGGACAGCCCGCAGATCGAATATAGAAATTATTCAAAGATTCCAATCAAAAATACTAACAATAAGAACAATCACTAACGCCCCATGGTACGTCAGCAATAAGACCCTACACAATGGCCTACGAATAACAACGGTAGCAGAAAACATCCAAACGTTCAGCACACGATACGTGGAAAGACTACGGAACCACCCAAACACAATGGCCCGAGAAATCCTCGACAGAAGGAATGAAATCAGACGACTCAGACGCATAAAAAAATAGGCACGCCTTTGAAATTAAAGTTAATTTCAAAGGCGTGCCTATTTTTTTAAAAACAATATTTTTCCAAATCCCTGTGTACTTCTCTTCAAAATATCATATTATTAACGAAAACACTCGGTATTTTTTTTCAGATCGACGTTGAAGAGAGTTCTGCTGCGTGCCGCGGAAATGACAACACCTGACGCGAGAGCTTCCCCAGCGCCACCATGCGGCGTGAAAAAGGTAAAAAAAATGTTTTTTGATACATTAATAAACAAGGAACAAAACCCAAAAAAAATTTTTGAATATCTCTTTTTTTTCCCACAAAAAAAAATTCTTGAAAAATGTGAAAAAAAACAAGGGGTCACAGTGGTGTTCTCCCTTAAGTCGAGCGAAAAGTCTTTGCTAAATTGGCTCATTCATTCACTGATGCCTTTGGTTTGGTATCGCGTCAAACATGATAAAAATAATAAAAAAAAAACGGTCTGTTATAATAATGACAGACGTTAACGAAGTTCGTTTGAACTGCTGATTCGCCATACAAAAAAGCCTTCTGTAATCTCGATGATCCACCCTGTAATTCGTCCATTGCCAATTATTAGTTGTTGAATCCACCCACTCATTTTCTTCTACAAATTCGTTCGAACGAAATGCCATTGAAAAATAGACCATCGAGCAGAAATAACGAAAATTGAAACTTGATCAAAACGTATTGACAAATTCCATTAATTTTGTTCCGTCACTTGTCACGAGAATGAGCTATAGTCCGTAAAAGTAATCGATGATGAAAAACTGAAAGCAAAAAAAAAAGAATCAACGAATCCTTTCTCGAGAGAATAAAGTTCGTTAATCGGAAACACACTACGACCTACCACCACGTTTTCTCGGTCAATCTACGTGTAATTCTCTTATACGAGAGGGTGTATATTTGTACGGGAGTAAAAGAAATAACGTCGCTACGTGAGTTTACGAAGCGGAGGAACATGACGCCCCCAGGTGCACAAGACGGTCGAGGAAACATTTCATCGATTTGGATCGAAGAAAAACGTACTCTTTGGGTATAACCTCATGTGTATTTGTGTGTATGTGTGTATTGTCTGGTTGGAGGCTCCTGTTGCTTGCTCACCCCGAACAGAAAATGAGAAAGAGAGAGAGAGAGAGAGAGAGAGCGAGAGGGAGAAAGGACGCGGGTGAGAAGGAGCGTTACCATCGACCCGTGAACTTTCCGGGATCGTTTCTTCCATTCCGCGGGTGCAGCTGTAGCACACAGAAATATAGGGTCCTTCCTTCACCGCGAGGACATTTATTCCCAGTGGGATATATTCCGAATGAAAAATCTCCCTCTGGCATTCGTACCAACGTTTTCCTTACTCACTTCTTTCCTTAACCAATGTGAGCGTATATTTATGAATATATACTATTTGAGATGAAATTACGGTATACGCATCGGTTATAAATACATATACATATACATCTATGCTGTTTGAGATAAAAATACGATGTATATTCCATTTTGGTTCCATAAATGTTCAATACGAAATATCGAGGGTGGCAAGAGAGCTAACGAAATACCCCTGATATATTACGTCAATAGGTTCGAGACCTACGTCCTAAAAAAAAAAGGAAACGATCTAATCAAATCGTGAAAACTTTTTTCTTTGCCTTCGAGCATATCACGCGAAGGGAAAAAACTTTGTTCGCCATCGACTTCGTTCTTCAGCGTACGTGCCTCTTCGTCTTCGCGTTGACGAGGCAAATGGACTGCTATGAGCGAGAGAAAAAATTCTTCGAGATCTCCATTGAAAGGCAAAAAAAAAAATTACCTCGCATCTCCGTCATCCACCGGAAGTATCCTGCTCTCGCAGTTTTCATTTCTTCCTTTCACGAGACTCTTGACTTCCACTCGAAAACATTATACGAGATATGCCGAGAAAGAGGGCCAGAGGAGAGAAATATATTTTCTCGTGACGCTACATTTTATTGTTGAAGCTATCTTGTCCGTGAACGTTACGCGGAAGGTAGGTACGGAGGAAAGCTAAAATATTCCGAGAAATTGAGAGAAATTTATAAATATTATTCCGAATGTATTTTGATATTTATTGAAAAATGATTCTTAAAATATGTAATAGTAATATTCATTAGAAAAGGATAATTATTGTTAAATACTCAAAAATAGCAAAAAAAAATGTATTGTTTACGATATTGATTTACGATTATTTTGTAATGGGATAATTGCAAATAATTTTCTATTAAAATGGAAAAAATTTCCTAAAAAGGAGAACTCGCGTTACCCTGCTTTGAACGTCAAGGTAAGTAGTAAATGCAATACAAGATCAGACAAAATTTGCTTTTCTTTTTTTTCGGGCCTCGTAGAATTCACGTGACATTCGAACGAATCAACTTGATGGAAAAGCTCCTCTCGACACATAGTCTCCCGTCCACTTCCTTTCCTAAGCGATACTTACAATGACATATACAACCGAGAGCAAAGTTTTTGTTCGCTCTCCATCCCCTTCCCACCATCTCATTCTCTCTATCTCAATCTCGCTATATATGTTTGCCAAACTCCCACACCCGTGTTTACCTTCGTCCCTTACCCTCACGAGACCAGAGTCTTTGCTCTCTTGTCCCTCGATTAATCGCGAGCAGATGTGCTTTTATTCTCCGCCTCTCTGACTCGTTTTCGGGACCCTCACAAACGCCAATTCGCAATCAATCATCCGGGTATTTTTACAGTATTCCCGATGAAAAGTCTAACTCCCATATTTACGTTTACCTCTCGTTTTTTTTTCTTTCACTCCACTTTGAAAAGCATTACTCCCATTTTATTGTTTGCCCTGAGAAAAAAAAGAAATATGTGACAAGGGCGTTTGCTCTACGAGATTGCACGAAAGATTTCCTCCTGGGAAGCTCCAGAAAAATTAACGATTTTTTCCACTCGCATTCCAGTGAAATTCTCTGTGTAAAGAGGAGGTAATGGGAGTCACCCAAAAGCGAATTTCTATATTTTTGTTCGACTCATTCTTTCGTTATTAAATAAACCTAATATCATTCATTTTTTAATTATATCTGAAGCGGATACGAATAAAGTTCAAAAAGATTGATTTTACATCATTGAGAACATCGAATAACCATTCTTTTTTATATTATTTATTTTGAGTTACTTCAAAGCATATCCATTCCGGGGTTTTACGACCCTTTCAGCAACCCTTCACTTTGTTTCAACCTCGGGACTCCCCAGAATGTCGTCCGTGGTCACTCTTTCACCTAAAGCACTGCTATGCCGCATTAAGGACACAGGGAAACTACGGAAAACCCGTCCGAAATAGTTGTCTATATTTTTTTAGTGCGTTGTATCTCCACCAGAAACTTAGAAAAAACTGCCTACCAGCACTGGCATGGGTGACCTAAGCGGTCACCCATGCCAGTAATGCTGTTTAAAGGGTTATACACAGTTGGAAATTTAAAGACATCGATTCTTTTTTATTGCATTTTCAGAATGTACATATATTTGAATATATTCTCTGAAAATTTCAAATCGATCCAGCAGATATTCTTGGAGATACATGCATATTTGTAAGGAGATGCATATTTTCAAGCGTTACAAAGTAGGCGGCACTAAACTTTTAACACGTTTTTCTCAAAACGGTGTTTTCAAAGTCGGTGAGCACGATTTCTCTAAAACGGCTCAACCGATCGGTCTGCAATTTTAACACAACCTTCTCACATATATTTTTCAGGTATTGATCGATGGAATAAGATTTCCGATCATTATTTCTATTTTTTTTTTTGCAATTCAACGAAAAAATGTTGGTCAAAAATTGGAATTATTTCTTTTTGGAGCTTCCATTTTGTCAAAAATCAAAATTTCGACTATTCCTTCGATCAATACCTAGACTTATCTATCCATTAATAGAATCTTTTTAGTTTTTCTATTTTGAATAATCCAAACCGGAGATATCGTGCTCACCGCCAGATACCTTTTTTTAGAGGACCTCTCGGAGATCTGCTATAGTAGCTTTGAAAATCATTATTTATACAAATAAAAAATATGAAAATAAAGTTAAAAGTTACCACAATACATATAGAAATTTTTATGTTAATAAATTAACATGTTTTACCATGAAAAATTCTTGAAAAATCGCCTTTTTTCGGTCTCCCGACTGCGTATAACTTCTTAACCTGTTTAACCTAATGCCGTTTAATCTTTGGGTGATCGCCGAAGTTCCCCAGCGAGACGGAACCGTTGACTCTTGTCAGTTCAATTTTTTTTTTTACAAAAAATATACATTTTTTGTAACGAGAGTGATCGTCAGTGATCGTCAGTTTCTCAGAATCCCCAAGAACAATCATATACGTAATTTTGAATGTGTCAGCGTTTCGTCCGAGACTCGTGTCTCGATTGAATTGGAGTTCAACTAAACTTAAATTCGATTATCCCGACAACGTCCATAGTCTCTTATAAATGACATATATACATGTATCGATCAACATTACCCAAGGATTAACTCAGCACCGAAAGACCCATTAAGTTACGAGGTTTCACAGTTAGTTTTGTCGTGATTCGCTTGAGTGATATTTGGGTGGTTTGTCAGACTATCGCAAAGTTTCCCGTGCACGCTGACCTCGTGACAAAAAAAAACTTTCGTAAAACGTTTCTCATCAATCTCACCCTCGTGCGGTCGCTTTGTTTCTTACTTTTGTTTCTCACGAGAGCTTTTATCAGTGGGATGTATAATATACAGAGATATATTTGTATACAAGCTGTGTTCAAAAGGTGAGAAGTCGTGGCCCCCTAACCAACTTATAACTGTCCTATCCTCTCGATCACTTCCTTCGCTAACATTGTTCTGCTCACGTATGCTTATCACGTTTTTTTTTTCCTTGATAGTTTCGTGACATCCGTGGCAGTAATTATTGGATACTGACGATTGACACCCGGATATCTGGTAAAGAATTTGCAACTTTTTTCCTCTCTCTCTCTCTCTCTCTCTGTTTCTTTCGTGTTTCGCAACTTTCTTTCATACTCGCTAAAATGAAAGAACTCACATTTTGACTAATCTTTTGCAGTTTCTGGAAGATTGGAAAATAGAAAAATTCAACAACAACGTAATTTTGATTTCTAGCAAATTCTAAAAATCTCTTGATATATCTTTGCTTCTATGCTCGAACGAAAGTGTCCTATTAAAAAATTTAAAGACTGTGTCAAAGATGTAATTTCGAGATAAAATTCAAAAGGATCCTCCCGTCAGAGCGCACAGTCGTACGAGGTCTGTTCAAAAAGTATCGCAAATTTTGAATTTCCGCGGGCTACGTATATTCGATTTTCGATTTTTTTGTGGCGTTAGGTTGATATTCCCTCACTTATGCTGAAAAAATCGGCCATTTTGAATGTTTAGTTAATTGTTGACAGACTGTTTTGGTTAGACATGTTTTGGCTTGTCTTCGATTTTTGCCTATTCCAAAAAAGCAGCTTCCATTGCGACGATTGAGCTTTGGTTTCCACGTCATAACCATAAACCCATGATTCGTCACCAGTTATGACCCGCTGGAGCAAATTTGGGTCGTCGCGGACCGAGTCCAACAGCTCCTTAGCAATGTTAACGCGACACTGTTTTTGTTCGGAATTGAGCAATTTTGGCACGAATTTCGCGGCGACCCGTCTCATGCCCAAATCATTGGTAAAAATCGAATAGCACGAGCCAATCGATATGTTTAGTTCCTCAGCAACTTCTCTAACGGTGATTCGACGATTGGCCAATATTATTTTCTTCACTTCATCAATGTTTTCGTCTGTTGTTGATGTGCTCGGGCGTCCGGAACGCATTCCGTTGTTCGCATCTTCTCGGCCCTCTGAGAACATTTTGTACCACCGATAAACGTTGCTTTGGTCCAAGGTAGCTTCACGATATGCCACAGTCAACATTCGGAATGCGTCCGCGCACTTAATTTTGTTCTTCACACAAAATTTGATACAGATTCTTTGATCCATTGTTTGGAATAGGCAAAAATGGAAGACAAGCCAAAACACGTCTAACCAAAACAGCTGTCAGCAATTAACTAAACATTCAAAATGGCCGATTTTTTCAGCATAAGTGAGGGATATGAGTACCAACCTAACGCCACAAAAAATCGAAAATCGAATATACGTAGCCCGCGGAAATTCAAAATTCGCGATACTTTTTGAACAGACCTTGTACATGTAATAGGACGAAGTTATTTCTCGGTTAATTGAACTAGTCTCCTGAACGTTTTTTTAAACGACCACGAGAGAACGGAGAACGATGCTGAACGAGCGTAATAATTAAAAAAAAGAAAATAAAAAACGATAAAAAAGCATTAGCATTGTTAATTTTTTTTTCTTCTCAACGCCAGAGTATGATGAATAAAGAAGAAAAATAACGAATATAATGCACAACGAACGAACGTGAAATGGCTAGGATCTAGCAACCGAGTGAATTTAGCACAATAAAAATGTTCAACAATTTTTTCATTTTTTTTTTTACGGTCCCTCACTAGTGAACGGATGGTAAAGCGAGAGAGACGAAAATCGAGATTTTGGGATATACGTGCTCGATTACGAAATAGAACGTGATCGAATGTGGCGTGTATATACGTATATAGAAGGGAGAAAGCACTCAGAATCATTGGTGCGGCTCGATAATGGTTCAATTGAACGCTAGCTGCGGTATAATGGTTTAATAATGGAGGTCGTGGGACCTCGGGAACGCGCTATAGCGATAATGGAAACGACTAATTTTTCATCGAATTCCATTTAACGGGGAGAGTTTGTAGCGAATTCCCAGGGGTTCGATGCTTTCCGCTCGCATTTCGCGACCCGCTTACATCACGACCGTTCTTGTAATTCCCCCGTTAAAAATAACGAGAACTATCGTAATGAGGGAACATTAAAAAAGAAATATGTTTTGCGGAGTTATGCCTGCCCTACTGTTTTCCGAAATCCATGACGAAATATTAATTATTTCGACGCACGGCTGAAGAAACATCGATTCATCCTAAAATTAAATTATTATATAACAATATACCTATTGGGAATAAACTAATAATTTGAAATGGTTTACAACGAAATACATGTGAGCTATGGTGATAAAAACGATAAAAAAAATTGCTCACTAATAAAACATTGATATTATTAATTTTATGGCTTTTTTAGGAAAATTATTTTTAATTTTTTTTTTTTTATTCTTTAAGTCTAAAATTAAATAGTATGGCGAAATTTGATTGTTGGCCAACGGTGAACAAATATATACAATAGATCGAAGGAACGAGAGAAACGTAGAGGGAATAATTTGACGATTATTTATATATATTCTCGGGGATACGAAGAAAAGCGACAGACAGACGACGATATCACATCAAACGATTAACACAAGACGTCTTTGTGATAAAGTCTAGATAACGATCCACAGACACACTGGAAATTGGAGATTAGAGAGAGAGAGAGAGTGATAAACATACAGAGAAACTGTACACACGAAAATCCGTTGACATCCAATAATATTAGTTCGTAAAATATTTACAAGGGATGACGCTGATATACAATACATAGACGATAATACGATTAACGCTTAAAACAACGATTTTATATTACAAACGATCCTTTTTTTTTCTTCTTATATCGCTAAAGTGACAAAGAGAGAGAGAGAATGATGAATGAAAAAAAAAACACTTCCGAGTGATAATTGCGGTGGTGTATATGAAAAATTTTGTACAATATTCGTCATTGTATGTACAGAAGGATGAAAATATATATTTACAGTGATGAACAAATATTTGTGAGTGACAGTGACGTAATTTAAAAAAAAAATAAAGGAAACACTTTTGCTCTCATTCATTTATCGAGAAAAATGAATTTACTAAATTTTAATATGAATGTAATTTAAATCGAACAAAAGTTATTGATCATTCATATAATCCGGTGTAATTCAGATGAATTTCGATTGATTCAAATGAAGGTAATCTCATCAATTCATTTGAATTTTATAAATTGAATTTTCACGGTATATTTAAACCTTCCTTTACGATTATAATCGATACCATAGACTGACAATGTGACATAATTTTTTTTTCTAATCATTAATTATTTTTCAATAAATGAAAAACGAATCAATTTTTTTTCTCACCCACATACACCCATTGCGCAACGTTTCAGGAGCCTTAAACGCGTCTTTAGTTCGCAGCTTTTTTTTCCAACGATTTTATCGATTTGTCATTTCAGACGAGTGTCATAAACTATGATTAAAATGTTTTATTTACGAGCTCCCGTATTATCGAGATTACACGAAACATCGGAATTCTCGTAGGTGTGTGCAGATAATATTGAAAAAAAAAAAAAAAAAAAAAAAACACATTTACAAAAGCTAAAAAAAATTGTCGTCAAACATCCGATAAAAAAAAAGCTCGAACGAACTCAAGCGTTAATTCAATGTATCCACTTGCCTCTCGGCGCTCGTCAAGTTATTAACAAAACACTCTCGTTTAATTAATTATTTTACGCTCACTTGTGTCACGCTCATATTTTCCCATCCGCGGGACTTTATCGAAATTATATTTATCCTGCGTGAGAGAAATTCTTGTCTCCGTGAAAGAGAGAAGAGAAAACAAAACAAGCATTTTGTTATACAATCAATACGTCACTACAATCAAAAATAAATATTCACCGAAGCGAAGCTCAGCACGCAGTGTGAAAAAAAATTCACAGTGACCAAGAACACAAAAAGAAAATCATGACATCCCACACACACACACACACACACACACACACACGCAAACAGTGAAAAAAAGTTATGTGTGTCCTCAAACATGGAGCTTTTAAGGTTTCATTTCATGCGCAGTAAAAGCAGCATTTTTTTAAGTAAATAACTACTAATACTTGATAGTATGTCACTAATAAATTATTTAAAAACTGCTGCTTTTCATTGCACATGAAATGGCACCTTTGTAACTTACTATTAAGTTACCGAGGTTCCATTTCATGTGCAGTGAAAAGCAGCAGTTTTGTAGTAACTTGTTTTTAATACCAGTAAAAAATAAGTACTAGTGAAAAAAAAAATTCGTGCTTTCCACTGCTCGTAAAACGGCACCAGGAGAGGAGAGATACGAGAAAAGTAATCGTGAATCTTATTGCACAGTGGGGGAAAATCAATAATTTCAATAACGTTCACTCATAATGTCTTTTCCAGCATTTTCCATCGAGCAATTTCACCCCTTTTCTATTTCCTCGGTTATTAATCTTCTTTTATGCAGTAACATTTGTTTTATCTTTTCTCCGTATTTCTCTTCCTTGAAAGCTGTCTGGCTCTCGTAAGAACCATGCTCGAGACACGACGTATACATTTATATATATAACATAAATGTATTTACGTATATATACAGACAATCGGTATACGGATGTATACATATGTATAAATGTATATTAAACATTTGAGGCAAAATCGACGAATCGATGATACCTAATACCATCACATATTTGTTTCGCTTTTCAGTACGTTCTATTAGGGCGAGATGAAAAAAAAGCACTCCGTATCAGTTTTCACATTATTTTGAAAATTGGTTTGATCGTTATCAACAGAAGTATTTAATGAAAGCTGGTAAACGTTTTTCATTTTTTTCCCACAATTTTACAAAAAAATCTTTGTCGAAAAACCAATTTCTTGATTTGCATGATTTTAATGAAGGTTTAGAAAAATAACAAATGTTTTTCTTCTCGATATTTTTGTTGCTCGACATTAAAAACGTGACTTCACGTCAGCAAATGAATTGACGATATGAATAGTAGTCGCACAATGTACTCGAAAGATAAATTAAATAAGAAAAAATCGAGGCTCACGGATTCGTCGATTGTTCGTAAAATAGCCCACATATCGACCCAGCTTACGAAAACTAGCATGTTTCAGATTTCTTACGAAAACAAGCACGCTTAATATCTGTGCGAAAACTAGCAAGTTTCGGCTTTTGCCACGAAAACTAGCACATTTCGATATTCGCCGCGAAAACTAGCATGTTTCGGCTTTTACCACGAAAACTAGCAGGTTTCGACTTTCACCGCGACAATTAGCACGTTTCAGTATCACCGGAAGTGTTTGTCATTTTTTACTCCACGTTTTTTGAACATCCTTCTTTACTCCAAATTGACGAAATATTTATGCTTGTCATTTTATACTGTTTTATTTTTTGTTTGAATTTATTTCATATATATTTTACTGTTTGAATTTTGGTCTGCTAGGCTTATCATAAGATGGCAAACGGCAAATGCCTCGACATTTTGGAGTAAAAAAAAACCATGGTCAAAAAAATTAGAGAAAAGAAAATCGAAAACAATTGCGGTGTATGAAAAGTTAACAATGTCAGTTTTTTTCCCTCTTGCTACTTCGTCCAAGACCTGACATTTCTCGAGATATCTCAATCGATTGTTTTGAAGATTTTGTCAACTGTACTTTATACCTATACTGTACTTTACACTTTAGTCATTGATCACTCCAAGATTGTGTTTTTTTTAATGAAATAAAAACACAATGAACGATTCTTCAGACTGTGAGTAGAATATACTTTTTATAAACAATAATTTTGTTCAATTCCATCGCTGACTCCGAAACTTGAAGTCATGAAAAATATCATTAATGGACAATTTCAGTTTTTGAGTGGTGGAATATTGCGTATCGTATTTGCGAATCGTATTTTCAATAATGTTATTATTTTTTTAATAGTAAACGAATATAAATGTTTAAGGGTGTACGGGCGATACACCCTTAATGTTTTTCATTTATTCTTTACAATGCTCGCGAAAAAAATTATTAAAACATTCGTGAAAGTTCTGAATCTTATTCGATCTAGTTCGGCAAATATACTACTTTTTCCAGTGCAAATCGAAATATGCTAGTTTTCGCGACGGAAGCCGAAACATGCCACTTTTCGCGGCAGAGGCCGAATCATGCTAGTTTTCGCGATGAAAGCCGAAACATGCTAGTTTTCGCGTCGAATATCGAAACGTGTTGATTTTCGTGGTGGAATTCGAAACGTGTTAGTTTTCGTAAGAAATTTGAATCGTACTACTTTTCGTAAGCAGCGTCGATATGATTGTGCATCCATTGGTATTGAAGAGTTTCAAGAAAACAGATATTTTCGAGACGTCATTTTCGTAAATATTATAGAAGCAACTCGTCGAAGCAATGTGCACACGACTTATGTATACACGATATATATTATTTTATGTCTCTCGTTAAATATTCATCTCTTGTAAATAACGACACACATATCTACGGACCGTTCAGCATCGTGAATTTTTATTATTTCCATTCTTATCGTTACTTTTTTCTCATTTTCTTCTTCACTCCACACACGAACACAAGTATGTACACGCGTGAAAGTAGAGTAGCGATAAAAGTGATTACAATAAAGTGCGCCAGGTGCTAATAATGCACAGATCGTAACTGACAACATGTAGGAATAGTTTTTGTCATTTCTTTTTGTTCGTTTGTTTGTTTGTTTTTTGTTTTGGAGTATTTATTTTTATGTACAGTGTGATATAAAAAGCAACACCACAACGTGGACACAAGAGAGTATGTGTTGAACATTCTCATACCAATATTTAGTAATATATTTGGTACGAGGTTTCTGTTTTTTTTTTTAATTCGTGTAATTTTGTTTGCGTTTGAATGTTGTAGTTTTTTTTTGTTTTTATTCAGTACCTTGGCACTTCATACCCTGGTGGATGACACCATAGAGAAGGCTACCACAGTGGTCACAGAAGGTGGGGCTGTTGTAGGTGTGTTGCTTGAAATGGTGCTTCGTCCGCGTGTCCTGCGTCATGTCACCATTATACCACAATTGTTTTTGGACATTATGAACAAACAATGACGAGACAATAACTTTGACGACGAATTGTTTTTTTTTTTTTTCATTGGATTGATGAGTTGGGTAGGTAACTGTATAAATATTTAAATTGAAGGATTTAAGGAGATCCTTGTGAAAATTTGAATACGGAAAATTGTATGATTCCGACGTATGACGCTGGACGTATTGAAAGGTGAAATCGACACGCAGGATAAATCGTCGAGTATTCCCTCGTGGCTCTAACACTGTCAATTATTTTCTCCGTGACCCTCCCTCGACAATCTTACCCGTCGTTATTCCTGACGTTACGGAGCCTAAAGCAGATAGAATCATAAATCAGAGGATCGAGACATATTACGAAATCCACCCTCCGAACACCATTGATTTATCATGAAATTTTCATTAAATCTTTGGATGTTGAAAGAAAAAAAACTATACAAAAGTATCTGGGACATTTCGCGTGAAGTCGAACTGACTGTGAGCCCTCAACCTCTGAGAATTTGCGTCACTATTTTTCATATTTTTGTTACAATCCTAAAAGTCTTGTGGTTTTTCGTTTCTAGTTTTTCTCCGTCAACCCCTATTCAGTGATGAATTTTCAAACAGTATTTCGTAACGGCAAATTGTCTCGAGTTTTGTATTGTACACACCAAACTTTTTAAAAATATCTACAAAATTCGAGTGAAGTATCTTTTTGTATTGTTCCACAAAATATTGAGAGAAAAAAATAAAATAAATATTGAGGATCGCTGACTTGCAGGTTTATCGCGGAACGTCCTGTACGTATATATCGATGTATATATCGCACGTCAGGAGAATAAAATAGCCAATCCATTTTCTCTCGCGTATTCGTGTTCGCGAAGGAATGAGTGGGAGGATATTGATAGATCGCAACAATTTTCTCGCTGTTTTGGTCCAGACTCAACGAGCACGAGAAAGACAAAATATTGGTCACATTACGACGGACGATACGAATCGAGACACCTACGCGCGTGTTAGCGATGAAAAAGAAATAGAAAAAAATGCCCAAAAATCGACGACGACACGCGGACAATATGTATGGTGGAAAAAAAAGGGCGATTCCACATGGTACGATGTATCAACGCGACAGACATTTAGACGAAAAAATTTATTGCTAATATCTCTCGCGCGGGCGTTTTATATTGCCGGCAAAATTAATACCCGATAAATCCGCGAATAGCCAAAAGGTGGACGAAAAAAATCAAAAGTATCACAAGAATTTAAAAAAATATATTTATAGAATAATATCTAAAGTTTTGTAATTATATATATATATATATATATATATATATATATATATATATATATATACTAGGGGGGCTCTGCCCCCCTGCGCGCTTCGCCCCCCCCCCCCCGCCTCCCCCGCCGCCGCTCGATCCGCTCACCCAGCCTACTCGATCCCGCTCGCTCTCCTCAACTCTTGTACACGGCGGCGGCGGCGGCGGCGGCGGCGAAATATTTATATAATATAGAGAGATATTATATTTTTTAAATGTTGATAATGATTAAAAAATAATAATTCGAAATTGTTGCTTGTTCGGTAAAAATATATGAAATTTTCATTATTTTATCGTAAAATTATTACAAATGGATATTTTTTAACCAAAAACAATTTTTCCACTGAATAATATCATGTCATTGTTTTAAGAAATTGTGATTATACATTACAGAGCACTGATACTCGCAAATTAATTTTAATTGTTCCAACAAAAGCTATAATTTTCAACGACTATTCGTAATTAAGATAAACCGCTCTTTCTGACCCTGACGCAATTTCCAACCCTCTCGATCTGCTTTATATTTTAAAAAGTACAATTTTAGTTTGTCATTAATCTGATATTTTCGGGGCATATGGCAATAATATATTCTTATCTCGATCACCGAGTGACAGAACTTTCAAATAAATAGTTGTTATTAAAATTTAAATAGAAAGGAAACCTCCACTGACGCGATTGGCAGCGTTCGTCTTCACACTATCAAAATGGTTCGAGGATGGTGCGGCCTTATTTTTAATCCTTACATATTCAAACATATAAATCATATAAAAAGAATCATATAAATAGATAATCGGACAAGGTATCTCCACGTTCGATAGTCCAATGTATTGGGACAGAAGGTATTTTAACGTTAAAACGATCGCGATAATAATTTCCAATGTTCGGCGAAGTTGAAAATTGTGAAACATTAATTACGGTTTTAAAACTAAAAAATCATAATATAAAAAGCTGCACATAATGCAATCATTCTCGATTTTATGCGATTCAATTGTCTTTGTAATTGTCAGTTAATCCGACTAATCTTAAAACGTGAGAAAGTGGGCACATTACCTAATAGGGTAATAATAAAAAATTAATTATTATTATGCATCCTAAATAGTGCCGATCCCTGCTCTCGGACATCATCATCATTTTAAACTAATGTACGGCATTTTGAAAAAAAAACGAAAGCTTCCTTTTTCCCATGACCTCTTTTTCCTCCCTCTCGAGTGTTATATTGGAGAATTGAAAAAACAAACACCGCGGACCAAAATTACGCAACTCGAAATGTTCGTACTATTAAAATTGCCTCAGAGGTTTCGTACTAATCCAACATTGATTAGTATTTTGTTTGTACTCTGAATCTTTTTCTTATCCTTACTCCTCGTTCCTCGGAGACATTTACCTCGGAGGTAAAATTCAGAGAAGATTTTTGTTTTTATTTTCGTATTGTCAAGAACCGATACTAGAGTGTATTGCGCGATGCATTTCTTTCGTCATACTTCCAAAGTGAACACCAGAGTGACGGAAAAAAAAAGAAGTATAACACGAAGCGTTAGAGCGTTAACCGCGAGACACTCATTGTGCGTGACTCATTAGTCTTAACGACATCATTAAGCCAGGTAATTAGCGATATCACGAACGTGTGGATATCGAGGCGAAGGTATATCGGCGATTTTATCCATCGAACGTGTAAAAGTAAACTGGTGAAGAGGAAAAAAAAATTCCCAACGTACATTCGGGAAGAAATACTATCGAGGAATTTTATATCGAAAAATAACATTATGCATGATGAAAAAATGTCGTTTAATACTAATTCACAGCACCAAAGGAAATAAACTTTGAGGTCATCGATAAATACCAATTTCTTTATGAAATTAAAATATTAAAGTTTATTAAATCGTCCAGTCTGAAATAGAAATGATCGAAAGGGTGGAAGAAAAATGACCGGACAAATGGATATTTAAAAAAAAAATTATTCTAATCATAAGTTTGAATGCGATTTTGAAAACTTTAATCGATATTCATTGTTCGAATAAAAAATTTGGCAAAATTAGAATTGTAACGTATTTCTCAGAAACCTCCATTCCGTTAACTTCTCAGACTGATCACTGTCACTGAAAAGCGAATAAATGACGTGAAACGTGAGTTGACAAAGATCGAGGTTAATGGACGAAAAGTTGACCAAATCGACGATGACTGATGGCTATTTATTATAAAACGTATACTGACAACCGATGGGAATGTAGAATCTATGGCTCATATAGTTGTATATAAAATCAAATCGAAGTTGGATGATTCTACTAGGAGCTTAAAATCGGTATAACTGACCGTTCCTTTAGTATGCATACCGCAATTCTATTCTCGCGAAACGAGAGTTCGAAACATCTAACGGACAATTCCAGGGACACAATAGAATTTCCCTTGCGACGTGGATTCCCCGTGTGGTTTTAGTTTCCGCTCCCCGCCCCACGCCGCCCTTTCGTGTTTCGGTTTCCAGCGGTCAGTGGTAAACTCTTATCGCCACAGTACGACTCTCTAACACTACATACTGCATCTACACATATATACATATGTATACAGGGTGATTCAGAATAAGTTGTTTTACTTGATTTAGAAGTTCATTTCAGACTATGTACAAATAGTACTTAGTCGTTTTAAGATTGACAATAGTTTTTTTTTTTTAATGAGAAACATTAACCCTCCGCGTCGAACACTTTTTCTTTATGAACGTGTGATCGTTTATGCAATTGCGATATGGAAAAAATCTTTTCAATAATTTACAAATTGAAGTCAATTCTACTAAAATTATTACATCGACACTATTATTAATTATTAATTATTAATTATTAATTATTAATTATTAATTATTAATTATTAATTATTAATTATTAATTATTAATTATTAATTATTAATTATTAATCATTAATCATTAATTATTAATTATTAATTATTAATTATTAATTATTAATTATTAATTATTAATTATTAATTATTAATTATTAATTATTAATTAAATATTATCAGTTTGGATTTTGCTGGATTCGGTTTGAGTCGCCATTTGTTGAACCATGTGATGCTTTTATCAGTGAGCCTTTGCAACGCGTCAATTGTCGATTCGATGGAGCTGTTGTGTGTGATAAGGGCCGTGTCGTCTGCATATTGAAGTAGATAAGATTGAGAATCAACGGCGTACTTATTCGCTTGGCTGTGAGTGAAGTTGTATATGTCGTGGCAGAAGATGTTGTAAAGCAGGGGGGAGAGGGGAGACCCCTGTGGGACCCCTTGCTCAGGTTTGAATTTGTTTGAGGTGTGATTGCCAATTTTAATTCTTAAAGAACGGTCGTTGAGCAAGTTAGCTATTAACAGAAGTAGGTAGTGCGGGCATTTAAGTGTCCAGAGTTTGTATAGGAGCCCTTTGTGCCAGACGCCGTCGAAAGCTTTATTTATGTCCATGAAGAGTGTGGCGGATCGTTTATTCGCTAGTTTGGCTGCTTGGATGTTCGAGGCGATGATAGTGAGTGGGTGAACTGTTGATTTGTTGGTACAAAATCCGAACTGATATTGTGGGATTTTTGCACCCAACTCCCTCTCAAGGCGATTTTTTATTATTTTTTCTAGAATTTTCCCCAAAGTGGGGAGCAGTGTAATGGGTCGATAGTTGGCAGCTTGACTCGTGTCCGTGTTAGGTTTCGGTAAGGTGATGATGATACCATCCTTCCATTCTTTGGGGAATACGCTGTTATCGATGCAGAAATTGTATATTTTAAGTATGAATTGTGTTATTCGCTGGTCGAGTTGTTTGACAATGGCCATCGGAACATTGTCATGTCCCGGCGCCGTGTTTTTTCCTTTTTTTATTATTCCCGTGAGTTCTTCGGTGGTGATAGCGATGTGATTCCGATCGAAGTTGGCTGGGTCGTCGAAGAAGTCACTATGCCACTGTTCCACTATTCTTAAGTTGGTCTCGTCGAAATGGTCATCTGCTGATTTGCTGAATGCTTTTTTGAAGTGTTCCGCAAATATATGCGCTTTGTCCTGGCTCTCCTGTATGTGTAGTCCGTTTATTATGAGGTTGGTATCCGGAGGGGTACTATTGTAGCCTGATAGCCTTTTTATTGTTTGCCAGTAGTTTTTACCTTTTTGCTTTCTTATTTCGTCGCATGCTTTCAGCCATGTGTGAGTTTTATACTGTTTTATCATTCCTTGGATTGCCTTGTTAATTTGGTTTAGTTTCGGTTTATATTCTGGTAAGGGGTTCGCTCTGTATTCACGGTACGTTCTTCTTTTCAGTTTAATGAGTCTGATGATGTATGGCGGAAGAGAGTGTGAGAAGAAGCTTTTGGTGGTTGTTGGAGTGTGCGTTTTTACCGCGTTTGCAAGGCATTCTGAGAATCGCGAAATCGTATCTTGATTGATTGGTGTGCTATCTATAGTTTCGACAAAATGGATCACTTTCGCATTGATGCATTCCAGGTTGGCTTTGTTGAAATTGAGTTTTGATGACGTTTCTCCGGATCTGATAGGCCTGCTTAAGTCCAGTGAGATGACTATCGAGAGGTGGTCTGAGCCTAAGTCTGGCGTGAGTTCTACTGACGTTATATTGTTGATGATGTTTTTGGTGTAAAGTATTCTATCTGGAGTTGAGTCTGTGTTGTTGCGCATAATAAACGTTGGTGGAGTGTTGTATTCGGCGAAATTCGAGTTTATGACTAAATCCTGAAGTTGTCTTTTTTTATAGGCGTTTATGTTGAAGTCACCGACGATAATCGCGTATTTGTATCTGCATGCCTTAATTAAGATAGAGTTATCGATGTGTGCGTGCGGATGGATGTAGACAAGGAACATGTGCAGGTAGTCGTTCTTGAATGGAATAGAAATGTGGAGAGCTTCATTTCTCCGATCGTTGATGACGATAGAGTTTTCTTTTTTTGGTCGTAGGGCCGGGTTAATTTGGAACATGCTGCCGCCTCTACAATTTTTGTTGATGATGTTTCCGTCTTGCTTAATGCAATTCCAATTTCGGTAACTCGTCCTGCTTTTGTCGTTAGTTTTAGTTTCTACGAGAGCCACACAGTCTATGCTGTTATTTTCGATGAAGTTGTTAATTAATAGTTTTTTTGTGCTGTAACTATTGATGTTGCTGTAAAGAATTTTTATTTTAGCCATTGGTGGTCGTGTAACTCGCGCCGATGATTGTTTCGGTTGGTGAGGGTGCTTCTGGGTCGCGTAGGTCAAACATCAGGATATATACTCTGTTACCTGAGAAGACGGCTGCGGTGTCGATGTTGAATTCAGCGATAAATCTTTTTTTCAATTTCGCTAAGAGTTCCTCTCTATTGACGTGTTTTGGTTTGTTAATCTTGTTGATGTAGCAATTTATGATAAAGTCGTGAGTGGTGATTGGTGCGTGGATGGAATTGTTTGTAGTTGTTTTTTTGTTGATTTCTGCAGATTTTTTGTTTAACGATTTAATCGTGGCGTTTGGGATACCTTCGATTGGCTTCGTTGGACGTTGTGGGCATTTGAATGACCACGCGCCGTGGTCCGTTGCGTGGCATGCGGAGCACTTAATCGGCAGGTCCGACGAGCAGTTATCGGTTTTGTGCTCGCCGTTGCACTTTTGGCAAGTAATTTTGTTCGGACAGTTCGTCGTTGTGTGGGTGAAGCTTAAGCATTTGCTGCAGGGCTGGGGGGATGGCTGCGGAGGCGTGCTCGGGTAAGCTGTGTAGTGTTTTTGTAAGAAGAAGAGGCCTTCGTCCATGAGCTTTTCGAACGAGCGTTCGCATCCTGTTATCACTCTCATCAGGGGAGTTGGATTGCTCGTAGCTCGTGATATAATTCTCTTGCAGTATCTGTGCGTTATTCCCTGGCTGCT
Organism: Oxytorus armatus; assembly: GCA_958009045.1. Taxonomy (NCBI): domain Eukaryota; kingdom Metazoa; phylum Arthropoda; class Insecta; order Hymenoptera; family Ichneumonidae; genus Oxytorus; species Oxytorus armatus. Next base: position 11,493,757 of record OY253751.1, on the reverse strand, counting down.
GAGTGCGTCGCTGATTGTTAAGTCGTCGAGTTCAAGTTCAACCGTAGCGATTACCGCCGAGAACGATGCGGAGGTGGTAGCGAATTTAGGGTTGGTTGTGCGCGGGGCAGTTTTTGCGAAAGAGGTGATTATTTTGTCCTTGACCAGTTTGTCTAGTATTGGGATGGTTTGTTTTTCGTCGGCGTCAGATTTCAGGAGGAAGCCTTTTGCTGTTTGTAAGATAATATCTTTTGCTTGGGGATTTTCTGTAGTCCAAACGTTTGCGAGCATGATTCTGCTCGTCATGGTTGTTGTGTTTATGTAGAACAGGTGTTTGTATTGTTTACGATTACGCTCGAGCGCGCGGGCCGAGTAGTTATTGTTAAGGTTTGTTGATACTTGGCTGAGAAGTGTGTGGGTATCCGATGTTGAGGCCCTTGTCAGCCAACCCAGTGTTGAAGCCTTGTCTTGGGCGCTGGCTTAACGGACTCGCGAATCCGTCCGTATCACTTTGTGATGATTTGGAGGGTCTGCCCCGTTTTTTGCGCGTCTTATTGCGTGCCATTAGCAAGCGCGTTTCGACATCCATAACGGAGTCGCTAGTTTTCTGCATCTCGTACTCCCTTGATTGGCACAATCACTCGCGTATTACAACAGCGTTAGAGCGCGAGTAGCAGAACACGTCCGTACCGTATGAAAGTACGAACGAGACTGTATTATTTATTATTTATTATTTATTATTTATTATTTATTATTTATTATTTATTATTTATTATTTATTATTTATTATTTATTATTTATTATTTATTATTTATTATTTATTATTTATTATTTATTATTTATTATTTATTATTTATTATTTATTATTTATTATTTACTACTTATTATTTACTATTTATTTGGAGTTGGAGTTTGGACCTTTCCCGAATTGGAAAAAAGTGGCGACAGACTATTTATGGGAACGAGATCGATTCATCGGCACATTAATTTTTTTTATTTTTCAATACTTCTCATTAAAAATCATGATTGTCAATTTGAAAGAAAACGACTCAGTATTTTTCCTCCTGCTATCACATAAAATCGTTCACCACAAAATTTACTATCTATTCTGCATCATCCTGTATCTATATGTATATATATATATATGTATAAAACCGACGATACCCGGCGTGTCGAGGATCTCCGTTTCGGGATTAAGGAACTATCACGTCCCGGTGTGAGGTTCGCACCGGTTCTGCGGGATTCGTAACTCTCGATCCCCAGAGGAAACGAAAAGTTCCACACCACACATTCGCTCTGTAAGCGTCTCATCGCTATACTCCTCCTTTTTCTCATATTTATATTAGAACAAAAAAAAGACAAGATTTCTGACATTTGTCTTCATTTTCTCTTTTCATAGTTTGCTCTTCTCGGTTGTGTGTATACATATAAGGAGGCTGGAGCGGCCGTTGAGAAATTTCAAGTTGAATTTTAAATATTTCAGCTACGGTCAGGATTTATTTTGTTTTGATAGAATTCATATATTAAATATTCAAATAACCTTTTCATAAAATTCGACATTTTTACTTTTGTTAACATGTTCGTCGACACAAGGATTAATTTGTTTAAGATGTTAGACAAATAGTCGCGATGAAAAGTTTAAAAATAATGCTACGTTAAATAAAGTGATTGTTGAAATGTTTTTATAGATAAACAAAAAACTATTTTCTTTAAATATTATCACTGATCTCTTTCAATAGATACTGTACATATATTTTGTTTTTTTTTTGTAATTGTATGTCTATTTTGAAATAAACAATTTCGAGAATCTTCAGCGGACACTTTTAAAACTGACAAATCAATGACTTTGAAACTTTGAAATGTTACCCTCGCGTAACATGCAAACTCTCTATATACAAACTTATCCATAATACACAACTTTCTCTCAATTTACATTGAATCTAATTCATTGATAAGGAACGTAGACATCAAGTATCCTTATATTTGTGACGATCAGTCGAAAGATATCTTTCCTCTAAATCGTCATTGTAATGTATGAAGATTCAAGAATTTATTTTTTAAAAAATAATTACTTTTTATGGACAAATAATTTTTTAAAGATTGGATGACTATAGATTTTCTTCCCAGCGATTTCTTAAAACAGTTAAAAATTTAAAAAATGTTGGAATTGATATTTTGATTTTGGAATATTTCAAAGCCGAGTATTTAGATTAAAAAAAAACAATAATCGTAATAGATACATTGTTCAATAGTCGATTTTTTTTTTTATTATAAATGATCTTTAGAAATTAATCCTCTGGATAATATGTCACTCGCTCCAGCGACATTAATTTTTTTTTTTCGTAATGATAGAATTCGCGTGCACCATTAATTATGTACTCGTATATGTATATTTATATAGATCTAGACGATATGTCGCGATTTATGTAGAAAGCGTGGTAATAAATAACGAAGCGCAACAATATCATTATAGGCATTCGTGTGCGGTGCGAGAGATTTTTGCGAAGAGCCAGATTAACTTTTATAGCCCCGTCAGGTACCATAAGCACAGGGAACACATCTTTCCTTACAATCTACCCCTCGCATTCTCATTTTGTCAAGTCCTTTTGACACTTTATCTCAGTCTCCATTGCGCCTCGTACAACGATCACTTTATCTCGTCTAGATACATATACATTTTAACTCGCCAAAAACCCATTAGAACTCCTACGAAAACTGGACTTGGTAGGAATTCAATTCAAGCAACATATACATTTATCTTTCGAACATCAATCTTGTCGTCTCGAATATCAAACGTAAATCTCGAATATGAAACGTAAATACCGTAAGTTAATAAATTGATCATCCGCATCGTTTGCCAATTTGACAGATTATTCCTTAAGAAGTTACAAATTGTACGATTTATTACGAGATCATTGACGAAATAATAATTCGATGAATTTTTGCAATCAGAAATAATCGTGAGTTAGAGAATAAGGAGTCAAGGGAGACAAAAGGACAAGCCCAAAATTGTACATTTTTATTTTTCTCGTTCGTTCTTTTTGAATTGTCGTAAAGAGGATTAAAGTGTAAAATTAATGGAAAACTTACGTCAGAATCGGCACCTTTGTCAGCTCCGGGACACGTGAAGCTGACGTACTCGTGACATCGTTTATGAACGACAAAACTACAAACTGTAACATAATAAAAATTTTCTTTCTTTCTTCCTTGGGACGTTCTTCTTTATGAATTTTTTTTTCATCAGCTGCGATCTACGTGGATCTCAGTATGAATTTTTTAAATCTCAATCGTCATTTCTTTTGCTTCATTAGATTCAGGGCGAAGTTTTACCTTGGCACTGGTATCCCTGCTTTCCGAAACCCCTGCAACAACAAAAAAAAACGAAAAATCCAAATTTGAGCATTTAACGAGAAGATTGTTTTTTTATCTTTCGTCGGCGTATCAAATATTTTTCTTTATCCCCGAACTACTCTTTTCTCTCAATTTTTTCCCTCGTCTCCCTTATTATTACTATATAAAATTTATCAATCTTTATAGTATCCCCCAAAGCATTTTTTTAAGCCATACAAAACCAACGCGAACTCTCGCGCTCGCACTAAAGAATGCTTAACGGGGAAAGAATGCGAGCATATTCCTTTTATCTCTTACGCGACTTCTTATCCTCCCTAACGATAATATTTCTCTTTCATTCCCACGTTAAACTTTAATTGAACTCGGGAGTGAAAAAAAGTTTGAAGCGGTCACTTCAACGGCGAGATCGCGCCGGAGACAAGAGCCTCCTTGGGCCGAGAAAATAGTTGTCGGAGTTTTTTTTACCTTACACTAAAATTGGCTTTTGATCTAAAAATACAATCCACGTGTATTGTTAGTTTTTCTTTCTCGCTCGATTTTAAAAGTTGTATTATATATTGTAGTTAAAATGAAATCTTAATGGAAATACTTTAGGATAATTGCTAAATGGATGAAAATATTTAAAAAAAAGAATTCGAAATAGGGGAAGAGCCCTTAGAGAGCGAGGGAGAGATGGAATAAGTTAACATTCTTAAGTGATATATAAATTGCAATAACTCGTTTAAAAAAAAGGCAAATAAGTAAAAGGTGTCAAAAGAAAGTTGCACATCGCTTCTTCATCATTTTTGCACATTCTAAAATCCTCTATCGCTAAGGGGCTTTTCTAATTTTGGTTTTGTCTTGGGTAAAAATTATTTCAGAAACAATGTACAAGTTTCAATTTCCACCTTTAATTCTCTTAATGAATGGGTCAAGTTTCAATTTCCACCTTTAATTCTCTTAATTAATGGGATAATGGGAGGCTTACTTGATTGGACAATTTGTCGAAAAATTCCATAAATATGAAACGCCTCGATTGATTTTCACCAATTTCAATATCGAACATTCATCTGTTATATTTGTAGAAGGAGCTCTACTAAAGTTCGGTTGATTAAATTCTTGCAGCCTCATCGAATACACAAAAAACACGGTACATTAGCATAAATACACTTAAGGGTTTCAGGTTTCTTAAGAATTTTTCTTTCACCGCATTTATAAATCAACTACATTGTATTTTCTGTATTACCAGTGAAATGTAAATCGTCCTTTCCATATTCTCGTTGGCTATATTCAGGCTGACTGACTCGCGGTAATTGATCGAAGGAAAATCGGTAAAAGGCTACTGGGAAGTCGAACGAAATTCGAAAAGACGGGGACGTCCAATGGACAATTGATGAGAAGACGTCTCGGTATGACATCCCTTATAAGTAGATTTTATAGCAAAATCCATTCGAGTGCCGAAAAAGGTTTTATAAGGGTATTCGCCGGTATTGAGAAAAGCAAGAAAAAAAAATGCTATGTCCCAATAGAATAGGTAATTCCGGTTTCATCAATATACAGCAACCCTCATCTCCACGAGATGAAGCTGGGCTCTACTAGATGGACTTAATTAACTAGGGTATTTTGCGATTTTTCTCAGTCTATAGAACGGCCCCCATATAAAGTCTCTCGCGACGTCAATACTAAAGCCTGGAACCATTTTTTTGCTATGGGTTTGAGTGGGCGATTGATCCGCATCACCTGTCTCCCCTTATTACCAAAAATACTTCGTAGGAGGGAAAACCCCGAAGAGTAGAAAAAAAAGGGAGATGTAACGGAGGGCAATGTCATTCTGTCTTCTCGACAAAATCAAAATAATTTATCCATAGACACGGAGAGGAAGATGGAGGAAAATTTGCATGTCTATGTATAAATTAAATATCGATTATCTAAAGTTACAAAAGGCATGTAAGCTATGGCTTTTAATACACATTCTATAAAGTCTCGTCTATTGGAATCAACTACATAAATCTCCTTCGAAGTATTCACGCGGCGTACTTAATCAGCATCTGTTATAGGCTCCCGGACTCGAATGACTCTCCAGGGATACACATGCACACTCACACGCGAGCGGAGAAAAGAAAAGATACCTTTCTCCCTTGATGAGAAACCTGACCGAAATCCTTGGAGCATGTTGTCTTTCTATCGCTGACTATTAGTCCGCACTGTAAGATTACAAACAGACACGCCATAGGGGATGCTCGGGTAATATAGAGCGTCGAGTCGGTGGATAATTTCGGTCAAGTAGAATTCTAAGAATCTAGAAGTGAATAATTAAATTAACTTATATGACAAATAATTCCTGTCTTCGTAACTGATCGAGAAAATATTTCAGAAGGTTTTTCTTATTTTAGGCCGAATTTTTCATCGAAAAAATGCCAAGGTTTCCAAGACGAATTTAACATTAAAATGTAACAACTAGAAAAATTCGTTGAAATATTTGTTGGGCTCAGTTCATGATAAACTTTATCATTAGCTTTGCAATAAGCAGTCTATAAACAATCCAGCCCCGACATAATTAGTGAAAAATTAAATTTTCAAAATAATTCGATATTTCCAAAACCAGTCACCGTTTCGACAAACGACTTTACACAATCTTGCTTCTGGTGAAAATGTTCGAATCGATATGGAATTATTCGTGCTATTATATCGATATCAGTGCGGTCTCATCGATAAAGATTACCTCAATTGCGTTTATAATTGATTGTCATTATTCTACATGCTTAAAATAGGGTGACCAGTCTAACCCACTTTGCTCACCAATGCAACATTTATTTCAAAATAATTTATGGATATATGTGAGAGACAAAGGCGAGTAAAGAAAAATATATTTTTTTTTTAAGGCCATATACGATTTGGCCAATATTCCACTTTCTCCTATATACGAGGTCTGTTCAAAAAGTATCGCGAATTTTGTGTTTTTTTCAAAAAGTATTTATTCATTCATTAATATTTATTTTGTCCCCTTCAAAGTAATTCCCCTCCGATATAATACATTTATGCTAACGTTTTTTCCAATCCTCGAAGCACATAAAAAAATCATATTTGTGATCTTGTTTAGCTCCTCCTTCGATGCCGTCTTTATCGCTTCAATCGTGGCGTAGCATCGTCCTTTCATGGGCCTCTTCAGTTTTGGGAACAGGAAAAAGTCACAGGGGGCCACGTCTGGGGATTACGGTGGCTGCGGCATCATTAGAGTGTTGTTTTTGGCCAAAAATTCGCACACAAGCAACGATGTGTGAGCAGGAGCGTTATCATAGTGCAAAAGCCAATTTTTGTTCTTCCTCAAATCCGGGCGTTTGTGGCGGATTGCTTCGCGCAAATTGCGCATAACTTGCCGGTAATATTTATTATTGACTGTACGACCCTGTAGCAAGAACTCATGATGCATCACGCCCCTGCAATCGAAGAGAACTGTGAGCAAAACCTTCACATTCGACCGAACTTGGCGCGCTTTTTCCGGTCTTAGCTCATGCGGCAGCTTCCATTGCTATGATTGAGCTTTGGTTTCCACGTCATAACCATAAACCCATGATTCGTCACCAGTTATGACCCTCCGGAGCAAATTTGGGTTGTCGCGGACCGAATCCAACAGCTCCTTAGCAATGTTAACGCGACACTGTTTTTGTTCGAAATTGAGCAATTTTGGCACGAATTTCGCGGCGACCCGTCTCATGCCCAAATCATTGATAAAAATCGAATAGCACGAACCAATCGATACGTTTAGTTCCTCAGCAACTTCTCTAACGGTGATTCGACGATTGGCCAATATTATTTTCTTCACTTCATCAATGTTTTCGTCTGTTGTTGATGTGCTCGGGCGTCCAGAACGCATTTCGTTGTTCGCATCTTCTCGGCCCTCTGAGAACATTTTGTACCACCGATAAACGTTGCTTTGGTCCAAGGTAGCTTCACCATATGCCACAGTCAACATTCGGAATGCGTCCGCGCACTTAATTTTGTTTTTCACACAAAATTTGATACAGACTCTTTGATCCATTTTTTGGAATAGGCAAAAATCGAAGACAAGCCAAAACACGTCGAACCAAAACAGCTGTCAACGATTAACTGAACATTCAAAATGGCCGATTTGTTCAGCATAAGTGAGGGACATGAGTACCAACCTAACGCCACAAAAAACTCGAAAATCGAATATACGTAGCCCGCGGAAATTCAAAATTCGCGATACTTTTTGAACAGAGCTCGTACGAGTAAATGGCAAACTATCTATTCAACGCTTCTCCTCTCTCCTGCCTTCGGATTATCGACTCATTCTTGAAACATTTACCAAGTTTTCACCAAAATGAGACAGCTCCTCTGTGATGCAGCATCTTTATTATTCAATCCAAAGATCTCGATCCTCGTGTGCACGATGATAAAAGATATTAGCTTCATCCCTCTTACTTAACAATTTTCACTTTGGCAAAAAGAACAGCCTTAGCTATATACTTTTGTCCAGAACAGCGATATCAATGAACATGATAAATATTCATTTAGGTTATCAATTTCTTTTAATTCTCGAAAGCTAGTAATTTAGGATATCAAAGTGATTTTTGATAAAAACTTAAAAATTGTGAATTCTGAAGTCTTTTTTTGACTACAAGTAAAAATTAATAAAAATGATAAAAGTGACGGAGATCTGACGATAGTGCCTGGATTGCACATATAGATAGTTAACAAATAATTGGCCGTGATCCACAATGTATAGGAAATAAAGTTACGTCCCCTTTTCGTTTTTAAAAGACGATATATGTATATATCTCTAGAGAGAAGATGCAAGTTTTGACCGTCATTTTGGTTCAAATCAGATCACTTGTTTTTCTCGAAAATATATGATCCGAATTTACAACTTCTCCTCTATTTACATACATCGATTATATCTACGTATATGATATTAATATATATATATATATATATATATATATATATATATATATATATATATATATATATATATATATAAATATATCGGCCGTTTCGTCTCGCCTTTGTCTATTCGCATCAATGAGCATAACGTTGGATGTCCAACAATCTATACACATACATATATATTCTCTGGACGCTTCTCCTTGTCCTGTCGACGCTGTTGCTTGGTGGTGCTGCTGCACACGTCGATTAAATCAGCTTCAACGAACAAATCGATATTTCAAGGTTCGCCAGTCGATCAGTTCGACGTTGTCGTCATTTTGTTATATCTATACATGTATATGTATATGTGCACCGCTGCGACCGATCATCCCTCCATCCCTACCTCTCTGTCACTGTGAATCTCCACGTGCTTCGTTCTCTGTATCTTTTTTTTGTACGATCCTCTCGCGCATTTTTTTTCTCACATGAGGCGCACAGAGAGTTCACTGAGGTTGGAGGGATGAAAAAATTCATTGGATAAAAAAAAAATTCCTAGCTGGTGAGAGCGTAAAAAAAAAGAAGCTTTCGGTTACAACGAAAGTATTTGTCGACGGAAAAAGAATCTTTTTTGTACTTTCGTTATAATCTCTTGTTGCATCTTTTTCGTAAATATAAAACATTCTTTTCCTAATTATTAACAAACACTTTTCTGTCGTACGAATTGTTATCTCCGTAACGTACAGAATTGTCAATAACTTTGAATTCAACGACCAATATCAATCGATTACAGTACTACAACAACAATAATCAATCATTTCATGTCGCGGATTATTTTGCAAACACTTAATTGTTCAATAATAGCGAAAGAATTGCCATTTTGAAAATGAACATTGACTCAAACCTTACAGTACGATGTGTTTCGTTTAACAGTTTCAAAAAGTTGACATTTCATTGTATAATTTCTTTAACGAAAAAAAAAAAATCAAACGAAGATTAAAAAAAATGGAAATTTATGTCGAAGTACCTTGAAAAATGAAAATCCACTAACTCTTCGTTAAGTTGGTTCACGTTAACCCAGATCTCTTCACCGTTTTAAACCCATTGTTCCGTCTGCCTCACCCTCTCTTTTTTGTTCCCTGTGAGATCAAAGTCCAAAAAATAATAATAATAATTCTACCTCCACAGCTCTGTCCCAGTTTTTTTCCTGATTACAACGTGCGCACGGTATGAAAGTAAAGGCCAATATTTTTTTACAAAATACCTCGAGCATTCAGCCATGTACTACGGAGTACAGCGGATTGGCAAAAGCGAGGCAGATCAAGCAAAACCGAGGTCATATGCCCGGCCTGTTGGGTGCTTCTCCCTTTCTCCCCCACGAAGTATATAACATATATACATATATGTTATATAATTTATATTACGTCGGGCAACCCTCTCTACCACCGAAGCGAAACTACCGAGTCGCGGTTCAACCATAAAACTTTGCCAGTCTCTCCGTGTCTCTCTCGTTCGGATCTATTATACCGAGAGAGAACGAGGGAAAGTGTAGAATTTTGCAATTCATCTGGGCGTTCGTGAATAAAATAGAATCGGAAAACCAAAAATAAAAACAAAAGAAATAGAACGAGTGCCCGACGGGACATAGAGTCAACCAATAAATATATGAGTTATTTTTTACATAAAGGTATTCTTACCATTTTCTTTCGTGACTCGAGACTTTTTTTTATTTTTCCCAAAATATTCTTCGCCATCGTCGCGAAATGTTCAGCGGATATAAACATTAAAACATATAATTTTTATTGGAGTATCGTTCTTTTTAAAAAGCTGATTAAGGGTGGAAATAGGGTTAGACGGTTCGAAAAATCGATTTTTTTTTATTTCATAAATTGTTAGTAAAACTATTGAAAAATATGTTCTCAAAATTTTTAATGAAAATTTCTACTCGTTCTATTGTTATAAGCCAATGAGGGGAGAAATAGGGTTAGACGGTTCAAAAAATCGATTTTTTTAAATTTCATAAATTGTTAGTAAAACTATTGAAAAATATGTTCCCAAAATTTTTAATGAAAATTCCGACTCGTTCTATTGTTATAAGCCAAGGGGAAATAGGGTTAGGACAGCGTTTTCTCAATATGTTTCATGAATTTTTTTATTATTTCAGTATAAAAAATGAATATAATTTATTGAAACTTTGAGAATATTTTATACATATATTTAAGTATATACTATAAAATTTTTATATATATATTTAAGTATATACTATAAAACATTAGCGACCCCATATTGCTTGTTTTTCTTGGTACTATTTTTTCAAACGCGTTTTTCTCAAAACGACTTTTTTTTAACTTGCGTACACGCTAGTTTGAAAAATTTTCAACCAATCGTATTGAAAATTGGCAGTTACTTTCTTCATAGTATTGCGCTCTATATGAACCCAAAATCGGAATATTATCATTATTTAAAATAATTTTTTTTTTGCAAATAAAGTTGTAAAACATGGCAAAAATTCATGCTTTTTTGTTTTGACCCCTGTAAAAAATTCAATTTTCTATTTTTTTGATAGCATTTAGGTTCATATAGAAAAGAGACATATAATAAAAGTGAACTCCAACCTCGTTTGATTTCAGATGAAAATTGCGGCTTCCAGAATGTACGCAAAATGCTGAGTCTGACTGTGACCTGCAATATGGGGTCGCTAATATCTTCGGTGTTTTTTTGAGGAAATTCTTCAGAAATTTTATAGTATATACTTAAATATATGTATAAAATATTCTCAAAGTTTCAATAAATTATATTCAATTTATACTTTAAAAAAATTCATGAAAATCATTGAGAAAACGCTGTCCTAACCCTATTTCCCCCCTTAAAACAATGGAAATAAACCTCTGACAACTAACTTCAATGCTGATAAGAGACATTATTTGGATAAATAATCCTCGCGTTAGGGATTTTGTAATTTTATCACTAAATTGATGTTTTAAGGGTTTTAGATAGCGTTGGAATTTCTTATACAGTGATATTGGTTGATAGAATTAATTATAAGGAATTTCGCAATTATAAAACACTGTGGCAGTATCCATAATCACCACTGTACATAAGTATATATATTATATATATGTACATATATATATATATATATATATATATATATATATATATATATATATATATATACATACTGTTACTTCTGGTAATATCGGAGAACAGTAGTCATTAGTTCTAATCGTCGGAGCAGCGGCTTATTAAATTGCTTGGTATATATGTACATATACAATATTAGCCAAGCCACCAGAGTTTACAGAGAATCCGGTCTAAGGCTTCTCTATATACAGGGTGTCCCAAAACAAGCACGTAAGAACGACACTGAGGTTAGATAGGCTCCGAATCTATCAGAATTAACAAATATGACCTCAGTAAAAGTCTCATGGTTTTCGAGGGAAATCGTCTATTTTGATTTCTCGGAAAACCGCTACCCAGTATATGTTATTCTGCCACCATTACTATGATAGTTCAAATCGTAAGCAAATCAAAGTCCAACATTTACACCAAATCCGATTTTCCGATTTTTCAAAAGATTTTTTGATTTTTCAGAAAATCGCTATTCTCGTTATCTCGCTGTTTTCGTTTGTGTTTCTGACCACTTTAGAATTTGCTATGAATTTGGACTTTGATTTGCCTACGATTTGGACTTTCATAGCAATGGTAGCGAAATAACCAGTAGTAAATAGCGATTTTCCGAAAAATCAAAACGACGATTTTTTGCGATAACCATGAGACTTTTACTAAGGTCATATTTGTTTATTCTGATAGGTCCGGAGCCAATCTAACCTCCGTCTCACTCTGACGTGCTAGTTTTAGGACACTCTGTATATACGACTGGCCCATTCAATTATGCACGTGCGATTAAATTTATCATCGCCCTCCCCGACGATATATTATCATGTAGTAATACGCAATATCGAAATATCTCCGCATGAATGTAATTTCCCCAACGAAAAACAAGCCATTTCGCTCACATACCGTCCATGATTATGCTAGCAATTTTTTGTTGCTCGATCCGCGCTGCGTCATCGCATTTTCACACAACGAAAGAGAAGATCTAAAGAATTCTTCTTTTATTCGCTTTTTTAAATTGAATTTCACGACAAACAATCGTGGGTAATAAGCGAAAAATTACCGATCGTATATATCGACACTCAATACGAAATAAAATACAAGAAAAATATTTGTGTTATTTTTTCACGTGACTTTTTGAGAGATCTCAAAAATCTCCAAATCAGCCTCTGCCAACGTTCGAAAAATATACCATTTTAGGGGATTGTCATCATCATTGGAGTGTTTAAGGTAGTAGTCTGGTAACTTAAGCCGATTTTCATGTCTTTTTTGGAGGGCGTTTTCTGTAGGAAAATAAAAATGAATCGTTTTGGATATTTAGGATGTTTTTATTTACATATTAAAGATACAAAAAAAATTTAGTTTGAAAAAATTTAATAGTTTATTATTATTATTATTATTGATCGAAGTTGGCACCTCGAAAAAAAGCGCGTGGGTGGCCCCGGTGATTTTGGCTCTTGATGTTATCTGAAATCAAAAATTTTTGATAATTCTTAATCTATAGACATGTCATTCTGGTCGGAACTACTGAACTTAAATTTCATGGATAAATAACAAAATGGCGGACTTTGGAAAAAAAACTTCCTTTTCCAAAGTCCGCCATTTTGTTATTTATCCATGAAGAAAAACCTTTTTTCTCCAAAGTCCGCCATTTTGTTATTTATCCATGAAATTCAACTTCAGTAGTTCCGACCAGAATGACATGTCTATAGATTAAGAATTATCAAGAATTTTTTATTTCAGATTACATCAAGAGCCAAAATCACCGGGGCCACCCACGCGCTTTTTTTTCGAGGTGCCAACTTCGATCAATAATAATAATAATAATAATAAACTATTACATTTTTTCAAACATTTTTTTTTGTATCTTTAATATGTAAATAAACCATCCCAAATATCCAAAACGATTCATTTTTATTTTCCTACAAAAAAACGCCCCCAAAAAAGACATGGAAATCGGCTTAAGTTACCAGACTACTACCTTAAGGAGAAATGATCGAAACGCTCGACTAGAAACTTTTCGAAAAATTTGTAGTTGAATTTTATTCATGAAACTAAGGGTAAATCCTCTGGCTGATTTAAAATAAAATCCCCCATAAAGTTATTCAAATGATAATGTACGTACTATAATGTTCCGAGCGAAGATCGCGATAAGCCACGTGTGTAATGAACGAGAGTGTGGCAAATGAGTTCGTGATGTGGGAGAATGAAGCGAAGAAACGTGGATAATGATGACTCGATGATTAGCCTACTTCGAGAATTTTAGAGGATCATCCCGAAACGCTGACGCAAAGTGCCCGTAACTTCACGCCCACGTTCCAAAACTCCTAGAGCTTTTAACGATTCGCGCTCGCGAGAGCATGAGAAATGAAAACGAACTTTTAAGAGACACGTACATAATATCCGTATCTTGTACGAGGGATCAGCAAAACTCGTCACCCGTGAGCCTCTCGTGAGGCTACTATATCAATGATGAAAGAGAGAGAAAGAAAGAGGCACAGTGAGAGAAGTTCAAAGTTTATAAATATGGAAAAGGGAAACGTTGGAGAAAAAAAGTGTATGTGCAATGCGACAAGCGGAGGAGAGACGTTTGAGATGAAATACAAGGGTGACGTCATAGTCCGCACATACACATGCACACACGACTAGCGAGAAAGACCACTCGCCGAGAGAATTCACATCATCCACTTGAGCTATCGTTCTATACAGTTCTCTCTCTCTCTCTCTTTGCACTGCATTTTGCTGGATATATCGCATACACATATAAGCATATATATGTGAACTATTTTCCGTGGCAAAGTGGACGAGGAAAACGACGACGAGAGATGAGGGACGCGGAGAAAAAAAATGAAAAAGTGGGCACTCATGTCTAGATATACGATATAATATATATATTATATATATATAGAGAGAGAGAGAGAGAGAGATTGAGAAGAAATCGACACTCAAATCTACGGAGGAAAACGTTTACAAATTTTGCGGTTTTCAAGTCGTTCAACGAGACCTGTCAAAGCTGCCGTTGGATGAATATTGAAAAAAGAAAAATAAATATCAATGCATTTTCGTATGTAGGAATAGTATATATAATCTTAATATAACGAGCGAACAAGAAGCAAACCTAACAGCAAATCATAAATTCGCTCCGTGACTCGTAAATGTCAGTCCCGGGGGGATGCGCTGTCTTACATTCATATATTTATATATGAATATATATATGAATGCGCGTATATATGTATGTATATTAGGGCGATTTTTTTTTTCGACTATTTTTTTTTTCTCAGTCCCCACCTGAAATTTTATTGGATATGTCGAAAAACAAATTCCCTGAAAGTTACAGCCCTTAATATTATTTCTAAGTCCCTTAGCGTGAAAAGATTTTCAATCTAAAATACACGTAAATCAAATTTTATTTATTTCTTCAAATTTCTATAACTCAGCCGAATTTTATGCTATCATATTGTTCTTGGTTTCGATTTACTCAGAATAAAACAATCTAGAAAGGTGCCTATTGCGGCGAAAGTGTAAATTGTACTGATGAGTTGGTACGGGTCACAGAAGTTGATTTATACTCAAAATTCTCGTTTTTTTGCTGTTATCTCCGAAACAATTAACTTTACGAAATAAAATGTAAATGAAAAATTTGTTGGAAATTTAACTCCTACAAAAAAGGTCCCATCGACCCAATTGCTGATAGAATTTTGAAAAAAAAAAATTCGATTTACGTATATTTCAGATGGAAAATCTTTTCACGCTAAGGGAAAGTACTTAGAACTAATATTAAGGACTGTAACTTTCAGGAAATTTGTTTTCCGACATATCCAACAAAATTTCAAGTGGGGACTGAGAAAAAAAAATAGTCGAAAAAAAAATCGCCCTAATGTATATGTATATACGTATATATATGTAGAGAGGATAGTGAAAATTCGAACCACGAGGCCAAATTTGGACTACTTGTATTTTCTATTCATGATCTAAGGCATATTCACCTGCCTATTTACTTTGCAGTCTATGTACAATAGATGTAATTTAAGTTGTCCGTTGGTAACTTATGGCCGATTGGGTAAACCATATTATTGTTGGGGGCGGGGGGGAGGAGGTAAATTCGATCAGAACGATTTAAAACGTATTTTACGAACATATATTTCTCACCGGAACAAATAAGGACCACATGGAATATATGCACGTTTAAAAAAATCCTCGTATTCGTCATCATCACTCTGGATTAAATGGACCATAAATTTAAATACAGCTGATGAATCCCTTCGAAGGAAAATATACCACAATAAAAATGGTGGTCGAAATTCGCCTATTTATGTATACATGTTGCTGGTTAATCCCAAGGGAAGCATAGACCCCTATTCTCTCTTGCTCTCTCACGTTGAACATCCACGTAACTCCACAGGCTCTACATTATTTACAGACTACCGTCTACATAGTACGATTCGTAAGAGTTTAAAAATACACGACTCGATCTATTTTTTTTTGCCCCCCATCCTAAAAGCTACCGGCTGCGCCAAGAATAAGAATTTTTTTCTTCTCGACTTTTTCGTTTCAGCACATAAATGAACTGGATATATGTGAGAAACGTTGAGAATCCGTGAGTTCGGAATGTTGCCACGTAACACTTGTGGACCACACGGGTAAACATCGAGAGAGTAAATAACCGGAAGCACTACGATGACAAGTAATTAAAACATTTATACGATGTTCTTCGCTCTATCGAAGTATCTAAAAAAAAAAAGAATCGCAAGTCTCAGCAATGTTTATTCGAGGCAGGCTCATTCGCTAAATTAATAATTTTCTATTGTTTTGTTTTTTATGGCATTGGAATTTTTTTGGCCGATTAACAAAATTAATAAAAATTCGAAAGTTTCGTTTTTTTGTTTCTCGACATACTTTAATTCATTTTCGAAACGAATCCTCGTCAGGTTTGATATTGAATTTTTTTTTCTATTTTAGGATTGTGCCGCTGATTTCAAAAGATTTAAATCGTCATATATATGGATTTTTTTCAACGATATAGAAATGTTAAATAGAAATTAATGATCGTTATATACGTATATACGTATATTTCATAGAGTTTATGGAAAATCGAACGTTACAAAAAATCGAAACGTCGAAAAAAATCAAATACCACTAATATTTGCTTTTTCCATTTTTGAAATATCCGAATCAGTCTCCCTTATCGCGATTCTTTGCCGTCTGTTCCTCCCTCTCGAGCCTCATCCGCAGCACCCCTCGGATTTCCTCCGGCCTTCGCTTTTCCGAATCTCGTTTCGAGCACGGGACGTGACCTCGGTATCCCGTACAAACCGCTACCACTACCACCACTACTATTATACATATTTATATGGGGCATTCCAGGTCATATCGAAGGGGCCGTGACCCTCGCCACTTTTCTTTCCGTATATTATAGAACGACGAAAAATTATTTTGCTGAATATTTTGAAAATCCTCCAAAGATTTGACTTGATAACAGTATTAAGTGGAGCAAAAATAATAAAAAAAAAACGATATTTTCATCACTGAACTATTTTAAATGATTTTTTTTTATTTAACCAATGCCCACTGTTTATATCCTGAATTCTTTTTCTTTCGTGAAAACATTTTTTAACTACAAATAATCTGCCTTTTTTTCGCAACACCTACGTACTAAGATGAAAGCCATCTTTGGAAGTTTGTGAAAAATCTTGTTTGTTAACCAATTTACAAGATTTCAGAAAAATCGAAGTCTGACAGTTTTGATGTAACGTATTACGACCAAGCGGATTTTCAAAAAGATAAAAAATTCGGGTTGTATGTATTCACGCTATCACACAATCCATACAAAGTCACGGCGAAGTTAATTTGACCTGAAATTCCCCATATGTATATATATACATATATACTGTTGGTGCGGGGTCAGCATAGGCGAAATGTACCTCGCCCTCGTTCCAGCACATGATCATACATAGCAACAGAGTGCTATGTGCATATACACCTACAGGCGCAACTTTTGCACTTACAAAACGTCCGAGCTCTCTATCTTTCTCACTGCCCCTACCCCACCCCCCTCTCCTTCACCGCGCTGAAAAAAAGGCCGAGGTTGAAACTCATCCAAGGAGAGCCCGAGCTTTATTCTCCCCCCCCCCCCCTTTATCGCGGCTGCCCATCCTGCAAGTCATGGTGAAAAAAAAACGAAACAACGCAAAAAAAAAGAGACGCCGGTTCCGCAATCCAATGTCGCGAACCTCACTATTATTCAAATCGGATTGCTAATTGTTTCGGTGAAATTGACGCACGCCGAACGAATTCAAAAGGTTAAAGTTTGAAATTAAAAGAACAACAAATTTTTTCTTTCTTCCTAAACGTCTTGTTAATCGGGGCAATATTGTAAAATTTATCTCGCTGATTAACGAAACTTCTATTCGTTTGGTCCAAACCTCGGAAACTAAACCTTTTCGCTGAAATTCGGAATAGGCCTACTTGACTGTTTTTTTTTTTTTTTTTCATTCTTTCGTCCTGATTTGTTTTTTTTTCCGTCTTTTCAACGATATCGCGAGTGACCTCACATCGACAGAGGAAAATATTGTTGATTTTTCTACTCCAGTCGAACATTATTTAATCGCAATTAAAATGCAAAGAACGAAAATGGAATCTATACATTAAATAATCAAGAAGTGAAATAAATCCACTTACATAGGGACTAATAAGAAAATTTATAAATGATTTTTCCATTCAATTTTCCAACTTTGTCATATCCATACTCTGACCACGAAATATCGTGACTGTGAGTGCTTTTTTTTTTGCTACATTACGCGCACATTGTTCGATAAAATTCCGTTAGTCGTAAAACGCGACTCCGAAAAAGCTTTCCGGTGCGTCGTTGCTAATACCCCGTTGAACTCGTGCAAGGGAAGGGAAGCCACGAGTGGAGAGAAAAAGAGAGACAGAAAGAGATAGAGACAAAAAAAAAGAGTATCACGAAGTTCTCTGATATGCTCTAGCTTTGCCGATCCTCCTTTTTTTCCCCTTCAACTCTTTTCATGTACTATTTTTTTTCGCTCCCTCTCGAGACAAGACACAGAAGTATGCCTGGTATCGACGACAGAAACTGTGGAACGCGTTGTGAAAGAAGTACACGCTTGGCGGCTGCGCCAAAGACATTCAGGGGACGATAAAAGCACACAGGAGCATTAAGGGAAAACCTTCGGGGGTATGAGCGAGAGAAAACGAAAGAGGGAGAGAGAGAGATAGAGAAAGAGACCTAGTGCAAATCTCTGATTAGCCTACATTGCTTCCAAGCTTATATACGAGTACGTTCGTAGTATAGGGCAACTTTTGCCGTCAGCTCTTTCTAATATATATATTGTGACGTTGTGTCACAATTTCCCCAGCGCGCTCCTCGAAGTCTCCCCACAGCACCGCAATTTAGCACGTAAGTCTAATTATAAGGAAAACGGTATGATTCTGTCGCGACCCCTTAAATTTTTCTCTAATAATATCTCGCGCGTGCGCCTCTGGTTCCCCCTTTCTTTTTTTCCTTCCCTTCTTTTTTTTAGTATCTATCCCCTTTCGCTTCTCTCCCTGATCCCTTCTTTTCCTTTTTTTTTATCGCCGTGCACGGCCCGCGTGCAAATAATTTACAAAAAATCGAGAATCGCCACGAAGGATTCATCCAGATCCATCGAACAACTTGAACGATGGACCCACGAGTGCCCGCGACCGCCGAGACGACCATCCCAGTCATCAGTCTCGCACAGTAAAGCCGAAGAGCGTCGCCAAAGGGGCTCGAGGGAATCCGTAATCCTTCGTGTAATCAGCACGGACGTAATTGTGAGAGTCATATCGGCGGGCCGGCCCACAGGCATGTACAGCATCGTTACGCACGGCAAATGACCAGCCGGCGAAATCTCGCGTACGCCGACCCTCACTACCCCCCACCCTGATCCCTACTTACCGTCTCCCGATCCACCGTGTCGCTCACACGGACGCTCCTCGTTGCCATAGTGCTGCCATCCTACGAGAACCGTGACCCACTGCCCTGATTCCAAACCTCCCCTCCCCGCCCCTTACCCATAGCCTTTGCCCCCGATCGATATCCCAATCAATAATGATCCCGGAAGGTGCTGCGCCACGCGTGATTAATCCCGAAGCTCGTAGCGGGAAATCACGCCACGTACGACGGGCCAATGAGAAAAGCCGCTTTCGCGAGGATGAAAAACCACGAGGCAAGGACCTCACTTCGCGGCGAGCATAGGGCCGGCGTGGTCGATTATTAGAATAGTATAGTTTGTAACGTAGTTGTTAAGGCGAAAAGTAATCGAACACACGGACTCGTATCTAAAATTGTAAAAAGTGTACGAAAAGACGAATGGTTACCGTGCGGAGTGAATGAGTAGAGCTCATTGTGTAAAAAGGAAGCGAGCGAATCCAATACGAAAAGGAATAGAACGAGCGAGTGCCCTCGGTCCTTGCGATTCGGCAGGACTTCCGCGAGCTTGCAGTCATTTCCCAACTTTTTTTGAGCCGTAAGTACCGTTTATTTGAGTTTGCCTCCCCCCTCTTCGACGACGGTGCAGTGCTGTGAGGATATATTATTTCCCTTGCGAAAATTGCGTGCATTAGTGCTTTCTTCCCCCCCTTTTCCGTTCCTCGAGTGTCGCATTGCGGATTTTCCCCCACGCGTTAGCATCTGGCCCCCGCTAGTCCCCTCACTCGGAGGAGACCATTGCTGAATCCCTTCCCCCTTGTAATTTTTGCGAAAAGGATATCGAGTCCGCAAGGCGTCACCGCTTCCCCACCACCCGCCCTCTCCATCTGTATCGCGGCAAATCACGTGATCAATTCCCCTTTTTCTTGTATTCCCGGCGTGAGCGAAGGTACAGTGTAAGAGGCCATAGCGGTCGGCGAACCTTCACCCTGAGGTACCCGCAAGATTTGTATTTCCCCCGTGTAGTCAAAGGCAGCTATGCCAAAAGAATAGCTGGCGCCCAAAACTCGTCTGAGAATTATTATTGTTTCGCGATTCCCCTTTTTGCGCGTTTTCTGAGGATTATTCTTGTTTTTTTAGCGAACCCTTTTTTGCGAGTATCCCCTTTTCGAGAATTAATACTGTTTTGCGAACTATTGTAAACTTCCTGTACTCTATACTGCGTTTTCTTTTTTGCGTTCCTCTTTGGGGGATACCCCCCTTGTCGGATCGTCGTTACATTAAAAAATTGCAACTCCCGTGTTTGAAATAAACATCTTTAATATTGTTCGTTTTGTTCCCGTGTCTCAGACTATTATTTGCCCTCCCCCAAATCGCGCTCTCCAACAAATTGGTGACAATATATACATTTATTCGTGTCTCATTTTGTCGCATTTAAGGTATATACACGAAAGAAAGAAGTGGGGAATGATGGTCAAGGTAAAATAACGATAAGCACCCTTATTTATTGCAATTCAAAGCAATATTAAAGAAAAAAATTTATTTACTTTTGAATAAAACTGCTAATTTTATTGAACATAGACGTTTCTTCTTTAATTCTTTCTTAATTTTTAGATATACGATCTCGACAATTTTTAAATAACTATACTCATTTTTATATAACTATACTCGTGAAACTGACGAATAAATGGACTTGGCAACTATAATGTACAGCCTCTCTGCGAAAATACAATTAATCTTCACGATTTTTATCTCAATTTTCCATTGAATGTTTTTTTGTTCTGTTGATGGGAGCGTAAAGCATCTTTGACATTTCATTTCTTGGCACTATTAATAAATTAGATTTAGATTTTTAATAAATTCAAAGGAGAGTAAATGACGCTGAAAATTCTGCTATATAAGATATTTATATAAAAATGTTTTTCACAATTTAAAAATCATTGCAATATTTATTTAATTTACAGATCTGAGTAAGACAACTAAATTCACATAAGATCCTTTATACACACTAGATACGTTTGTAACAAATATTTCAAAAAATTCTTTTAAATATTCATTTACTGAGAAACGTTTATTTATCTTTATCGATATACGAACTCTCGTACAAGTGACCGGTGACCAATATTTTCTCTTCATCGTAAATCACAATGAACCTTCTTCACTCTTAAATTGGCTCCTTTAAAACCCCTCCCAACAATTTAATTACGTCGACTCATTTCGTTCGCAAGATGTTATTACTGACGAAAGTTTCATTATAATCGAATTTCATAAATAAACTATAAACAACGTACATTTTATATACTTTGTTTATATACACATGTGCGTTTCGTGAAAAAATTACTCGGCAATCATAAAAGTGCAGTGGTTCGACGGGGTAGAAAATGAAGTGGACCGAAAAGAAAATGACGTGTCCGTTCTCGTGGGGCTTTTTCTACTTCCCTCGGTTGCAACTCGATCGTCGGGACGAGTGGTAAGTGGCTGCTTGTAGTCACGTTATAAAACCTTGTCGCGGGTCTCGACGACGTTATAAACGCTATCGCCAACGAAAGGAAAATAAATTATGGGGTATGAGAGAGACCCTATCCCCCGACCCCATTCGTGAAAGTGAGTGCTGAGAGTGACGAGATTTTTACAGGAAATTGATAGCAACAGCAGAGGGAGAAAAATTGCTATATCCAGAACGGTAATAAAATTATACGAGGACGATATAGAATAACAGAGCATTCCGGAGCCCATTAGATCCCTCTCTTATCGCTGCTGAAAACCTCTCGACATTATACCACGTTGAATCTGATCCGATCAAGTTAAAATTAAACGAAAACAGTCGATAATCCGTTAATTACTCGAAACCTTAAATCCACCAGCGAGAGATTCTATTATTTCCATTCGAGAGAACCGAGATTACTTGATTAATTGACAGATAATAAACATCAGCTCCATTGTGCTCAATGTCGCGGTTTAAGCGTCTAAATTTAGATTAAATACTGTTTGGAAATTGTCATCTATCAAGCTAATCATTTAATGAATGAAGCGCACGAGAAAGGATGAAATAATTCGCGATAGCTTACTGATGACTTTATTTCAATATTTTACCGTCGTCAACGTAACGAATTTTTTGTGTCTGACCATACACGACTATTTCTACTTTCCGAGTGATCATTTCCCTAAAATCTCCGAGCAATATTACCATTATCCTCGCGACAATGGTTAAAAACTCGTGAGCGAAATTTATATACTTTATAAGATTTTTTATGGTTAATAAATTAAAACGAGTTGTTGGCGAAATAATGATAAAACATTGAAAAATGAAAATAACAGCTCACATAATATTTCTTTACGAGTAGAGTTTTTACTCTACTTTAATATAAAAAGCGTGTAAATTGAAAACACATTGATTCCTCATTATTTTCACTCGCTCACAAATCTCTCTCCCAAAAGCTTCCTCTAAGAACAGATTTTTTTTTTCAATTTTGCCGTAAAAAAATCTGGCAATTTTGACATTTTAAGAGATCTGGCATAAAAATCGCGAGAAATAAAAATTGTTGTTGCGCAAATAAGGCTTCCTCTATAAGGAAGTAAATCAATTAATGCATTTCACTTCAAATTTTGGATTTGTTCAAAATGTAGTTTCTCGCATTCACCGATGTAATAATTTTTTATATCTCTCTATATTATATAAATATATCGTCGCCGTGAACAAGAGTTGAGGGCGGGAAGGGGGTGGGGGGCAAGATGAAACGGGGGGTAGGCCGGAGCGAGATGGAACGGGCTGTGGCGCGCGAAGCTCGCAGGAGGGCGAAGGCCCCCTAGTATCTTAATAAATAAATAATAATATTAATATTTGTCAGTAACATGACAATAGGGAAATTAATTTAATAAAAACATCCGTCGAAATGACGACGTCAAGTATTCAATTTTTCTTGTTCTCACATATCGTTCTTTTTCCTATATACATTTTTTCGTCATAAATTTCGGCCGAAATAGCCTCTTCCGGTGTTTGAGCCAACCCCGTGTATCCGACAAATGCTGCACTTTACGAGGGATATCCGGTAGACGAGGGTTTTTCCGCACGTCAACCATTCCATCAGAAGGCTCCCTTTTTATTACCGTACCTCCCGTTAGAGTGCGTGCTCGTGAGAATTCGGATTCGCTTATGAGAAAACACACTTATACGCTTATGACAAAGCACACGAGGGGATGCGTGACTGTTTTTGATGAGAGAACTTTTCGCGGTGTGTACACGCAACAAGACGTTTCGGTGACGTTTTTATCATTGTGTATGGATCATTCCAACCTCAAACGACCAACCCATTTGACCGTTCATCATTTTTTATTGCGATGAATAATTTTTTTTTATATTGTTCAACCAAGCAATTTAAAAACGTAAACAAATCTGGTAAAGCATACGACCATCCGAGGCACAAAGCGTTCGGTTTACACGTAACATTATTATCATTTTGTTTTTAGTTTGTTTTTAGCACATTTTGAAAAATTGTGTGAGAGTTTATAAGATGTTTGTGAATGTTTACAAGTGTGCTTCTTCGAATATTTATGATTTCAGAGGGATCTATTATTATATATATGAACGTATACGAACTGAGCACAATATTATACGAGGTCTGTTAAAAAAGTATGTCCCTCACTTGTGCTTAAAAAATCGGCCATTTTGAATGTTTAGTTAATTGTTGACAGCTGTTTTGGTTAGACGTGTTTTGGCTTGTCTTCAATTTTTGATTATTCCAAAAAAGCAGCTTCCATTGCGATGATTGAGCTTTGGTTTCCACGTCATAACCATAAACCCATGATTCGTCACCAGTTATGACCCTCTGGAGCAAATTTGGGTCGTCGCGGACCGAGTCCAACAGCTCCTTAGCAATGTTAACGCGACACTGTTTTTCTTCGAAATTGAGCAATTTTGGCACGAATTTCGCGGCGACCCGTCTCACGCCCAAATCATTGGTAAAAATCGAATAGCGCGAGCCAATCGATATGTTTGGTTCCTCAGCAACTTCTCTAACGGTGATTCGACGATTGGCCAATATTATTTTCTTCACTTCGTCAATGTTTTCGTCTGTTGTTGATGTGCTCGGGCGTCCGGAACGCATTTCGTTGTTCGCATCTTTTCGGCCCTCTGAGAACATTTTGTACCAGCGATAAACGTCGCTTTGGTCCAAGGTAGCTTCACCATATGCCACAGTCAACATTTGGAATGCGTCCGCGCACTTAATTTTGTTTTTCACACAAAATTTGATACAGATTCTTTGATCCATTTTGTTGGAATAGGCAAAATTCGAAGACAAGCCAAAACACGTCTAACCAAAACAGCTGTCAACAATTAACTGAACATTCAAAATGGCCAATTTTTTCAGCATAAGTGAGGGACATGAGTACCAACCTAACGCCACAAAAAAATTGAAAATCGAATATACGTAGCCCGCAGAAATTCAAAATTCGCGATACTTTTTGAGCAGACATCGTATTTACGAGAGATTAGAAAAGTCGTAAGCTCGACAGCAGGATGAATGAAAGGGAAAAAGACGAGAACAGGAATCTATAACAGAGAGAACAGGACGAAAAGGCCATCAGGCAGACGCGCCAGAGTTCAGCGTTGAAAATCCGGTTTCCATTGATTGGTACTTCCTACCACTTGCGCTATATGGGGTAAAACCCTATCGGACAGCCCCCCCCAGTTGCCCGCATCGTCACTGACGCAAGCGTTTCCGGGAATGGCAGAGAGAAACGCGAAGTCGTTTTCCCGACTTTCTCTCTCTGTCTCTACATATATATATATATATATATATATATATATATATATATATATATATATATATATATATATATATTATATAAATATATGGCCGCCGCCGCCGTGTACAAGAGTTGAGGAGGTCAGCTTCACCAAACGGGTTTGGGTTGCCCCGTTTGGTGAAGCTGACCCACCTATAATAATAATAATAATAATAATAATCGGGCGGAATAGCCCGTGGGGGGGAGGGGGTACGCCGAATAGAATGGCCCGAGGGGGGGTTGGCGCACGAAGCGCGCAGGGGGGCAAAGCCCCCCTAGTATACATATATATATATATATATATATATATATATATATATATATATATATGTATATATATATGTGTGTACTTCTCCCTTTCGTTCACTTTACTAAGTTATACGTTATTTCGTTGACGATATATGCGCGAAAAGCAGTGCGACGGTGTATATGTACACAGGGTTGGGATATTCAATTCCCGGAGCCAAACGAGAAGGAGAGAGAGGAAAAGCCGCGAGCGTGTGTCCAGAACTCACTTTGTGCCCAGAGATGAGAAATGAGAACACTCTGGCGCACATATCATTCTGGCTTTGCACGCGAGTGAATAAAAAAAAAATACCATACATACACATCGAGAAAATTCAATTTTTTCGAATGCACACGTCATATATTTCGCTTCCATCGCGAAACAACATTAAAGAAACCGAATTACCATCTCATGAAATAATTATGAATAATTTCTCTAAGATACGCACCTCGTTTTTGTTTCGCTCTAAAAATTATTTTCAACCCTCGACTATAAACCTGAAATTTTGTGTCACATATTACATTCGAGAGTCGAAGTGACCCAAGGAGTTCTTTTACAGGCTCTAACTTCCACGAATCTAAAATGGTTCTTACATTGTTTCTTTTTTTCTAAACGCAATGCCGAATTATATAGAATCCGACTGTTGAAAAAAAAAAACTTTTGTCAATAATTGATAAAGATATGACCATAAATATGAAATTTTGTATCAAAGTGTAAAAACCCAGTTGTTTATTCGCAAAAAATCGTTTCTTTGTGACGGAGAACTTTGTGAGGAGCGTTTTGAAAAAAAGAGAAAAAAAGTATTTGTTGAAAATATTCATTTAAATGGAGATGTTTGTCAGTTGATATTTACGTCCGTCGTTCTAAAAATAGCATCGACACAGAATAGCTCGGCGTTGAAAGAACGAAGAGAAATATATGTGAATGCCGTCACATGAAAATCGTCGAAACAAAAAACGATTTTGTTGAACGAAAATATTTATTTCTTTTTTCTTCCCCACTCGGTTGAATTTTCGCTATTGGACCGAGCCCGGCGCTATATTCATCTCGATTTCTCGTGCATTCGTTCATTCGTGCTTTTATAACGACGAATTTTTCCACAGGTGTTTGCTCTTATATAAATTCGCCCCGTGGAAATAAAGTTATTTTTATGTCGTTAGTCGTGCAATTTTTGTTTGTGCATCAATTAACAAGTGGGACAAAAAGCGCAAGAGAGAGAGAGAGAGAGAGACAGAGATGATGGTTGGGAAGGAAAAAAAAGTTGATAAATCCTCTGAAAGGGTTTTATCTCGGAGAGCACACAGTGATGAGCTCTACTAAAGCTTTTTCGGACGTTGGTCAGACATTTAAAAGAATCGTGCTCCCGGAAACTTACTGTTGAGTTTCACAATTTCACGGAATAAAGCGCATTAAAAATTTCAATTCATTTCTTTTTAAACTTTGTGAAATTATTCACGAGGAATATCATCGTTATTTTTCGCATATATAATACGGCACCAGAGTATTCTCACGTATATTCTATGACTGCAAGGCTGCGAATTCTCGAATAAATACCGCAATTAGACACGAAGTGAGGTTACATTTTCGTCACTGCGCAAAAAGCATCGCGATACGACAATTCTACTTATATACGAGGTCTGTTAAAAAAGTATCGCGAATTTTGAATTTCCGCGGGCTACGTATATACGATTTGCGATTTTTTGTGGCGTTAGGTTGGTACTCATGTCCATCACTTATGCTGAAAAAATCGGCCATTTTGAGGGTTTAGTTAATTGTTGACAGCTGTTTTGGTTAGACGTGTTTTGGCTTGTCTTCGATTTTTGCCTATTCCAAAAAATGGATCAATGAATCTGTATCAAATTTTGTGTGAAAAACAAAATTAAGTGCGCGGGCGCATTCCGAATGTTGACTGTGGCATATGGTGAAGCTACCTTGGGCCAAAGCAACGTTTATCGGTGGTACAAAATGTTCTCGGGTGGCCGAGAAGATGCGAACAACAAAATGCGTTCCGGACGCCCGAGCACATCAACAACAGACGAAAACATTGATGAAGCGAAGAAAATAATATTGGCCAATCGTCGAATCAACATTAGAGAAATTGCTGAGGAACTAAACATATCGATTGGCTCGTGCTATTCGATTTTTACCAATGATTTGGACATGAGACGGGTCGTCGCGAAATTCGTGCCAAAATTGCTCAATTTCGAAAAAAACAGTGTCGCGTTAACATTGCTAAGGATCTGTTGGACTCGGTCCGCGACGACCCAAATTTGCTCCAGAGGGTCATAACTGGTGACGAAACATGGGTTTATGGTTATGACGTGGAAACCAAAGCTCAATCATCACAATGGACGCTGCTTTTTTGGAATAGTCAAAAATCGAAGACAAGCCAAAACACGTCTAACCAAAACAGCTGTCAACAATTAACTAAACATTCAAAATGGCCGATTTTTTCAGCATAAGTGAGGAACATGAGTGCCAACCGAACGACACAAAAAAATCGAAAATCGAATATACGTAGCCCGCGGAAATTCAAAATCCTCGATACTATTTGAACAGACCTCGTATATGAAACTGCTGATTGTATAAAATTAATAGAGTATGTCCTCGTGGTCAAACTCCGTGCCAGGTTTATTAATATACTCGTGTGCATCAATGAAGTGAACACATTATTCTAAGCATATTAAAATAACTCTCCAAGAAATTCAACGTTTTTTTCTTCAAATTTAAACTAAAAAATGTAATGAAGAAAAACTGAGTAGTGTAAAAAACGTACATATATCTGAAATAGAAGATTAAGGCCTTACATACGTCGAGAATTTTCCAAAAATCGATTTTTTTTTGTTTACAGATTATTATTCCTTATAGTCTTAGGCGTATTTCTGTGTAAGCTGATTGTAAAAATTCCCCATAGTTCAAAAGTTATTGCAGATAATGTGACTGCCTGATAATGTGAAACACGCTCGAATCAACGCTACCAAAGCAACAAAAGAGGCCAGAACAATTCGTCGATTAGAAAAAAATAAACAACAACAATTTTTTTACTGACAAGGAAGGCGTACAATATGAAGCTGGAATGGGAGATTAGACGTAAGTTAACTAAATAAATTTAAAAAATTCATAAAGTTCTTGCTCCAGCCGCGCGCGACTTTGAGCGAAACGCGCTTGAAACTTTAAACGCGTTTTTCTCAAAACTACTTTTTCTGACACGGTCGACATGATAACTCCTACGGTTTTTAATATTTTTTGATGATTTTTTTTTTAAATATTCGGAATTGTTTTTTCTATCGTCTTTCGAGCCGGATTTTTTAAATTATAATTAGAAAATTTTATAAAAACAATTAAAGTGTGATTTTTTTGACACAAACTTAACATTTTTTTTTCAAATTACCGTAAATTGTTTAATTTTTCGAATTTCAAAAATCCGGCTCGACAAACTGTAACTACTACCTTATTTTACAAGAATTTCTTTACATTCTGCAGATCCGTCAACATTTGAGGAAGAAATACTGCCGACCGTGGAGCAACTTTTTTTTTACTGTGCTTCAAAAAATGTGATTTTTCATGTTGTAATTTAAAAAAAAAAAAATTGAAATAAATTTTTTTACAAACTTAACACAGTAATAAACAATGTGTAAGAATTTTTTTATCAATTTCTATTTCTATCCCTCCTGAAAACAGTTTTTCTTTTGGTACGTTTTCGGTACCGCTGGACGTATGTAAGTCCTTAAACGATTACTGACTATTATGCACGATTTCGATTAGAAATTCTCTCGAGATTAAATGTTTTTATGTTTTATTGGGAATAGCTCAATCTTTGGGTATAAAAAATAATGTTTAAACATCTGTGATCTATTTATTGAGATGCGAGGGGTGGAAATAACGTTAAATAACATTATATATACATACAACCCACAGCTAAATTTCGATTATCTTCGATCTCTATGGAAATTTACACGAAACACTTTGTTTGACATTCAACATTATCGAAAAAATATGTTATAGGAAAAAAAAAAATTTCACAACGATAATAATGGAAAGTATCTTTTCACTTTTCCCCCACCATTTCCAAGCGACGTATCGTTAATTCTTTACCAACATGGTACAAGGATCAGAAGCAGAACTACCGAGGACAGGGTTAAGGGGTTTATGGCATCGAGTCAGTTTATGTCGCACCCGATAGGGAGAACTAGAGAAGGTAAGCGTGACGCGAGGTTGCGCCCTTCGATATAATCATCTCTAGCCACCGAAAGCCTTTGTTTCCACTAATTGGGTTAGCCTAGTTTCCATCGATTCCAACTCGGCAAGTCTCTCTCTCGCTCTCTCTCTCTCTCTCTCTCTTAGTCACCCCTTCACCTGTCTCCACCTCTCTAAGTTTTCTCTCCCTCACGGTCTCTGCTCCAACTATCAGTTATATGGAGTATTCCAGAACAAATCAACAAGTACGTGATTCACACCATTTTTCATTTATTTTTTGCTCTCTAGTATGATGCCCTTACATCATAAAAAAATTAATTTTCATTTTTATATAGCAGCTAGACTTGATCCAAACTGATCCTCAGTCTCTAGAAAAATGTATAATCTATAACAGTGTTAATTTCACAAAGTCGCTGATAACGACAAAATTAATTATCAAAAAGAACTGAAATTGTTGTAAAGTGTTTTTTTTTTCGTGCTCCCTTAAGCACGATAAAATTAATTTTTAAAAAGAACTGAAATTGTTGTAAGGTGTTCTTTTTGTGCTCCCTTAAGGGGGGAAATAGGGTTAGACGGTTCAAAAAATCAATTTTTTTTCATTTCATAAATTGTTAGTAAACCTATTGAAAAATATGTTCCCAAAACTTTAAATGAAAATTCCGACTCGTTCTATTGTTATAAGCCATTAAAGTGAGTAGCTCTCCTTCAGGCCCCGAGCGCGCCACGTGTATAACCGAGCGGTCACTTTTTTTCCAAACGCGTTTTTCTGAAAACGACTTTTTTTTAACTTGCTGCACGCTAGTTTGAAAAGTTTTCAAGCAATCGTTTTAAAAATTGGCAGTTACTTTCTTCATAGTATTGCGCTCTATATGAACCTAAAATCGGAATATTATCATTATTTAAAATAATTTTTTTTTGCAAATAAAGTTGCAAAAAATAACAAAAAATCATGCTTTTTTGTTTTGACCCCTGTAGAAAATTCAATTTTCTATTTTTTTGATAGCATTTAGGTTCATGTAGAAGAGAGACATATAATAAAAGTAAATTCCAACCTCGTTTGATTTTAGATGAAAATTGCGGCTTCCAGAATGTACGCAAAATGCTAAGTCAGATTGTGACCTGTAATATGAGATCGCTAATATCTTCGGTGTTTATCGAGGAAATTCTTAAAAAATTGTATAGTATATACTTAAATATATGTATAAAATATTCTCAAAGTCGAATAAATTATATTCATTTTTTATACTATAAAAAAACGCATGAAAATCATTGAGAAAACGCTGTCCTAACCCTATTTCCCCCCAAAAAAACACTTTACAACAATTTCAGTTCTTTTTTTAAATTAATGTAATCGTTGTCAGCGAAATTTATAGATTATACATTTTTCTGATAGTTTGATAGTACTTTTTTTTTAAACCAACATTTTTTAAGAGAGTGAAGATTAGCTTGGATCTTGCCTAGCAGCTATGAAAAAATGAAAATTAATTTTTTCCGAATCTTTTGATTGTGTCATATTTAACAAATTATTTTGCGACTGTAAAGATATTTACAATGCGAACAATGAGTATTATTCAAGTGAAAAATTGCTTTTTGAGACGTTAATTAATTTGAACGATTTTTGATGATTTTTTATACTGGATTAATGATCACACCGTCAATTCATTGTCAGTCCTGAAACCATTGTTTATTTACAAACCTTGCAATATTCATTTATCACTTTCATTGATAATGATTAAATCAATTTTCCGAAAAATCCTGAAAATTGTTGGAGCGTGTTTATTTTCGTCCCGTTATTCCATACTAAAAAAATAAACAAAATGAAAAAATTCATTAGAGTAGGGCGAAATGTGATATTTATCTGGAACGCCCTATACGCGCCTATAACTCTTACATAACGCGCAATATATTGCACGACTCTTGTTTTATACACGTGCATAATGTACCAGGGCACGTGTGCAAAAGCCTCCGAGTTTTGCACATATCCACGATTTTATGAAATGTTTTCCATTCGTTTTGTACACTCGGTACGTGTGTATGCCAGGTTGTACAACAAAGTGAAGTGAAAAGTGTTTAACCCTCGCTCGTTACTTTACGACCTATATATATATATATATATATATATATATAAACATATTTATATGAATAGTCGCCATTGTTATAGCTCTACCGAGAATTTTCTACCAAATTGATTTTCCAAATGACGTCAAAACCCGGGGAAAAAAGTGAGCGATGTTATATTTATATTACAATTTTCGCGGAATTGTATGCTTTTATCGCTTATTGAAAAACAAAGTTACCAGGAACGTGATATAATATCATGTTTTTCATTTAAAATAACTTCTACGATCGATTTATCAAAGAAAATTACAAACAACCAACAAGGAATTTTCTAAAAACAAAGGTAACATTATCACATGATTACTCGTTAAAATTATTAAAGAGTTCGAGACGCCAAAATATGTAAAAAATTAAAACTACTGTAATTCTGTTGCCACAAAATTTGGATGCGGACATTAATCTGTTCACACCCCAACGAGCTGGCCAGAAACATTCTGGACAGAAATCTAATAACTAGGAGACTGAAGAAATTCAAGCCCCTAGACCTGGGAGAAATATTCGGTTAAACGCCAAAACAAAACGACGATATTGTGAAACCCAGAGATAATAAGCATCAATGGTACTTACTCTGACCTCATTTTTGTCCCTGCTGTCTACAAAATTATTTATTGTTGTGTATGCAACAGATTATAATTAAACTATTAAAAACAATAAAAAAAAAACAGAAATTAATCTGTCTACTAAACTAGTTCCCAATCGTGCGCAGAGTTTGGAGTAAATGCAAAAAAATGAAAACTACCCTTACAAGAAAAATATAGACATTACGGGACTGTAGCAGGGAGCAAAACCTTCATTCTTTCGATCACAAATAACCATACTTTACTAGTCAGCGATTTTAAACACTGCGGAAAGAAAAATTATAGAGGTTTCAATTTTTCACACATGTTCGTAACTAAATATACACTTAATATTTAGTAAAATATAAATATCGTTTCAAATTGCACTTAACAACATTTATAGCTGAAAAAAAATGCTGTAGTATATTTTTATCGCAATAATGGTTCACAAATATTTCGACAAAATTATTGTAAACAATTATATTCTTTTATTCGTGGAATGCCTCTAAGCTGATTCGTCCGATGTTCTTGAGCTTTCTATAAAATCACACGTCAAAACTATCCAGAATCGGTTTGTAGCTCAGCGATAAAATATGCCATTTCATTGCTTTTGAACTTTTGCCAGAGTGCCTGGCTTGTATCACGTTGACTGGGGAATTATGAGGTTGGTCGACGCCGAAGTGGGGGAATAAAATTTATTCGTAAAACTCCCGTGACTGATGAGTAAAACGAGTTTATGCGTATTAGTAGAGAAAACAAAAATTGCGATGCAAAGAGTTATGCTATAAAAGGACTTACGAGAGAGAGAGAGAGAGTGTAAAAGTTTACGATGGAGTGGTTGTGGGTATCTACGAAAGAATTGGCTGACTTGAAAAAGCGACTTGAGTGGTCGCGTGAAAATTCGATTTTCGATTCTTTATTCGTATACGTAGGAAAAAAAATATATTCTATATCGTAAAAATGCCACGGGAGATGAAATACTGTTATAGAATTTGGTCGAATGCCAATCGAGCTGCAGAGGAGAAGACGATAAAAGAAAGAATGAAAGATACGCCGTGTATGAATGATAAGAATTTTTGTTTTTTTAAATTCCAAATAGACAAGAAATTTTGGAAAAAAAAATTAATGCATCTCTAGGTATCGGTTATTTACAATAATATTGATTACTAGATAATAATTAAGTCGAACGACACCGATAAACAGTACTTATAATATTGTTATGCATTATTTATTTATGAGTGAGAATAAAAAAAAATTGAACATCCTTTCTTTTTATTATAATCCTCAAATACGACATATGTGTGAATTTAAGCGATAAGGAATGTATTTGGGGTAAAAATTTCTTAAAAATCGAATGGCTGTGTAAAAAATTGTCGAACAAAAAATTTTATATGAAAAAAAATAACCATTTTTACAAATGACCCTGAAGATATCTACATCAGACAAAATTGCATCTTTGGACAGCTATAACTACCGTGTTTTTTATCGTACAAACTTCGCCAACGTCTCATTTTCTTCGTTTTGCGATTCTGCAGAGGTACTTTCTTGTTTTTTTTTAAGTCTTCCTTAAGGGGTGACATCGAAAAGAAATTTTTGGACAGCTGTAGCTACCGTGTTTTTTATCATACAGACTTCGCCAAGGTCTCATTTTCTTCGTTTTGCGATTCTGCAGAGGTACTTTTTTTGTTGTTTTTTTTTCAGTCTTCCTTAAGGGGTGACATCGAAAAGAAATTTTTGGACAGCTGTAGCTACCGTGTTTTTTATCATACAGAGTTCGCCAAGGTCTCATTTCCTTCGTTTTGCGATTCTGCAGAGGTACTTTTTTGTTTTTTTTTTAAGTCTTCCTTAAGGGGTGACATCGAAAAGAAATTTTTGGACAGCTGTAGCTACCGTGTTTTTTATCATTCAGACTTCGCCAAGGTCTCATTTTCTCCGTTTTGCAATTCTGCAGAGGTACTTTTTTTTGTTTTTTTTTAAGTCTTCCTTAAGGGGTGACATCGAAAAGAAATGTTTGGACAGCTGTAGCTACCGTGTTTTTTATCATACAGACTTCGCCAAGGTCTCATTTTCTTCGTTTTGCGATTCTGCAGAGGTACTTTTTTTGTTTTTTTTTAAGTCTTCCTTAAGGGGTGACATCGAAAAGAAATTTTTGGACAGCTGTAGCTACCGTGTTTTTTATCGTACAGAATTTGCTTAGTTTTGCAAATATAACTTCGCTCTGTAGTCTGAGCTCGAAAAGAAATGTTTGGACAGCTGTAGCTACCGTGTTTTTTATCATACAGACTTCGCCAAGGTCTCATTTTCTTCGTTTTGCGATTCTGCAGAGGTACTTTTTTTGTATTTTTTTAAGTCTTCCTTAAGGGGTGACATCGGAAAGAAATTTTTGGACAGCTGTAGCTACCGTGTTTTTTATCGTACAGAATTCGCTTAGTTTTGCAAATATAACTTCGCTCTGTAGTCTGAGCGAAGTTATGATAGAAAATAACTTCTCTCGGGCTGCAGACTTTTGCAATTGCTTTCCTTAAAAAAAAACAAAAAAAGTACCGCTGCAGCTGTCCAAAAATTTCTTTTCGATGTCACCCCTTAAGGAAGACTTAAAAAAAAAACAAAAAAAGTACCTCTGCAGAATCGCTAAACGAAGAAAATGAGACCTTGGCGAAGTCTGTATGATAAAAAACACGGTAGCTACAGCTGTCCAAAAATTTCTTTCCGATGTCACCCCTTAGGGAAGACTTAAAAAAAAAAACAAAAAAAGTACCTCTGCAGAATCGCAAAACGAAGAAAATGAGACCTTGGCGAAGTCTGTATGATAAAAAACACGGTAGCTACAGCTGTCCAAAAATTTCTTTTCGATGTCACCCCTTAAGGAAGACTTAAAAAAAAAAACCAAAAAAATTTCCTCTGCAGAATCGCAAAATTAAGAAAATGAGACCTTGGCGAAGTCTGTATGATAAAAAACACGGCAGCTACAGCTGTCCAAAAATTTCTTTCCAATGTCACCCCTTAAGGAAGACTTCAAAAAAAGAAACAAAAAAAGTACCTCTGCAGAATCGCAAAACGAAGAAAATGAAACCTTGGCGAAGTCTGTACGATAAAAAACACGGTAGCTACAGCTGTCCAAAAATTTCTTTTCGATGTCACCCCTTAAGGAAGACTTAAAAAAAAAACAAAAAAAGTACCTCTACAGAATCGCAAAACGAAGAAAATGAGACGTTGGCGAAGTCTGTACGATAAAAAACACGGTAGTTATAGCTGTCCAAAGATGCAATTTTGTCTGATGCAGATATCTTCAGGGTCATTTTTACAAAGGGTAGTCTTTGAGGTTTGGAACGTTTAAATATTGTTTTCGAAAAATTATAAATTCTCCCTAAATAAGGATATTCACATCCGCACGACCTTCGACCAGTTTTTTCCGTATCGATGAATGATAAGAACGAACAAAGGCCAGCAAAAAATAATAAAACAAACAATCTATTTATATAAACATGATTGAAAAGGGTAGGCGGGTAATAATTGCGCGTCACGCGAAAATACCCGTGAGAGATATAGGCGTGCGAAAAAGGGTGCGTGACACGCATCGCGGGTAGTGTGCCATTTGGTCGCGACCAGATACCGTTCCAATGTCGCAAAATATGTATAAACAGAGAGCTAACGGTAATGTTATATTAATACAAGACATTCCAGGTCGAATCATCTGATTCACGACCCGCCATTTTTCTTCTTTCTTCACTTTTTCTTTTTAATATATTGCAGGGCAACCAAAAAAAAACAATGAACACCCGTTTTAAAATTTTTTCAAAAATCAGCTTGGCCGTTATCAACGACAGTGGCAAATTCAATTTATTCAATTTTTTTACACGAAGTTCTAGAATATTCTAGATCAAAAAAACAAAGTTGTTGAGACGCAACGGAAAATGAGATTAGTTTCTCTATAGATTTTTGATATTTTCGTTATAATAGTTTTCAGTCTTCTGTAACATTACTAGAACCAGATCCGTCTTAGGAGGATCCCCAAAAATGGTTTATCTTTTGAAACAATAATTTACTGTTAAAACATCAGAAAAAT